>CAKNXH010000474.1:164184-205830 GCA_932178445.1 Andricus quercusramuli
TTATTATAATTTCTATTAATTGATTCACAGCGCGAGTAAGTTTAATATTTGCACTTTCAAATTTTATTTATTGCTTTTGTCAGAAACTTGACCTCATTGAGTCATTTTTCAAAATAACAATAAGGCCAGTTTCCGTAAACAAGTATAATTTTCAAATTCTTATTAGTATGCTTAAGACTTATTTACAATCCTGGTGAAATTTGACTAACGGCTCAGAAAATAAACAAATAATGAATTTTAAAAATCAGACTTTCGCGTTTGTCTGGAAATCTTCCGTGATTACGGAAAAAATAATAATTTCATATTTTTTCCCCCCGTTCATTGAATGTTTGCAAAAGTTGAATACCAATAAATCTTTGTAACAATACAAAGTTCATCTTGACTTATGAGACAGCAAATTTTCACTTGAAAAAATTAAAATATTATTTTTTTAGAAATTAAAATTTTGAATTTAAGTATTTCACAGTTTTTCATCAAATTGTTACTTGCAAAAAATATTTTTTCAATTGCTTTCTCTTTTACATTTTTTTCGAAAATATTATGAGATGTGATTTTTTGATGCAATTTGGATTATATTTAGAGAAAAATTTTTCACTCAGACTTTATACATAATATCTTTTCAAACCAGAAAAAGTTGGAGTTGATTTATTAAATATCGTGAAAATGACAAAAGAGAATTTTGAAAAGTTCGAAATTTTTCACATTTTTTTATTTCCTTCGAATTGCATTTTTTTAATCTACCATTACATTTTTTGTTGAGAACTCATTTCTTATGGTTAAAAATTAATCTAGTTTTTAGAAAAATCAACAAATTTGTTGAAAAAATTTTTTGTTGTTGAAGATTTTTAATTTCAGTTGCAAAATCATCTCTTTTGTTCAAATATGGCCTATTTTTTTTTAAAATGGTTGATTTTTGGTTGAAAATTCATATTGTAACTGAAAATTCAACTAATGAAGTTCAAGATTCTTTATTTTAGTTAAACATTTATCTCTTCTGCTGAAAATTGATTTTTCAATTGAAAATTTAAGAATTTTATTTTTGGTAGAAAATTTATCTTTTTCATTCAAAAATTCAACTTACTATTTGTTTGAAAAATTATCTTCTTTCGTTGAAAATTCTTTTCCTTTCTTCGTTTTTCAAAATTGATCTTTTTGAGTTGTGAATTAAAATTTTGTATGAAAAATTAGAAATAACAACAACTTTGGCTGAAAAAATAATTTTTGTGGACGAAGATTCTTCAATTTAGTTAAGCAACACCTTTTTTACATGGATTAAATGAACACAATTATTATCCGATTAAAATTATTTTTTAAAATGAAAGCTAACCAAATTGCGCATCGAACGGTCATGGCTGATTTTGAACTTTTTATTTATTTTTTTGTTTATTCAATAACAAAAATGAAAAATAAAATTTCGACTTGGCGATTGGTCCCTCGATTCGCACTAAATAATTTGTCACTTTGGAAGCAACTTTTATAAACAAATATCCATGTCAGGTATTCTTGATGAAATAAATAAAGTTTTTTTCATGGAATCGATCATATATTACTTGGAAGAAAAACCTCGGTATCATATCTGGTCTTGATTTTTCCGATGCAATTTACTGTAAATAACTAACTTCGAAATTTTTGAGAACATTTTCATGAAAAATACCATTTATTATCGTAAAAAACAATTGCCCAGACAAATTTTTATCATTTCATGTATTTCTGAATAAAATAACGTTTCTCTCACGGAATTAGCAGCCAATTTAGCAATGAGTTTTTGCTAGAAATCAATAACAATTGATAATTATTCAACCAAACTCAATTAAAAAATGCATAATTTAGCTATTTTTCAGCATTCAAACTTTTTTTTGTGTAACGAAGTGTTAATAACACATTTTTCAACTTTTTGTAAACTACCCCGAAATGTTAGCTTATGGGGGGGGGGGTTACAGTGCGTAGAGTGAGTGGAGGGGAGAGAAGCTGTCGAACGGTCGCAGTGACTGTGCACACGCGATTACAGAGGTTTCTCGGGTGTCTTAGAAGAGAGAGAGAGAGAGAGAGAGAGAGAGGGAGGGGGGGGGGGGGCTTAAGCGAGCCTTTGCGGTTGGCGGCGGCACTTTCTCGTGTGCGGGCGACGAGCCAAGCATCCAACCTGTCTACGTCCTGGGGGAAGCACGTCGCGCTGACTGTCGGGCGGTGCAAGGGAGACTCGTTTAATGACTCCCTTCAGGAATCGCTGGCTTTCTTCCTTTTTTTCTTTTTGAGGTCGCAAAACTCGTCATAGGTCGGTGATTAGAAATTAAGATTGCGGCGAGAAGAATCGACACCCCGGAACGCCGGGTGAATGAAAGCACAGGTGAGGAGCGAGACGCTCCGCCAACTTCTCGAATGTTCTAAAAAATACCTGTCGAGTGAGTTCCAACCTGTGTGGAAGCCGCGTCACAAGGAGAGGTATTTTCAATTTATCACCCGGAGACCAGCGCTAGTCGCTAAACTCGGGAATTTAAATTGAGTCACCCGAGGATTGACACTTGCCACTTACTTTTTCTATCCTATTTTTGATTACTCCTCGCTCAAGGCCTGGGTCCCAACACTTATCGGGTACCATTGGCGAGAAAGCGACACCCGTCACTCACTCATCCTTCCGTTGAGGAAGACTCTGGTGCTGGAGGCCAGGGACTCGACACTCCTGGGGTACCACTGGGGAGAAAGTGGTGGCCTTCCTGAGCGGCAGGGATGAGAAAGCCGAAGATGAATGACGGAGAGAAAAGAATGGCAATCACTATCCAACGATGAAGAATCAGAAACGGCACAAACGCAGATGGTTGGAATCGAATGAAGAAAACTGAAGGAAAAACTTAATGATTATCATCTGTATCCGAAAAAGACTGGCTGGGGCATTGACGAAAGAACAAAGCCCTGGGAAGCATTATGCATTGTGCTTTTATTATTATTTGTAATTACAAGTTACTCATAATATTCTAAGAACGCACTGGTTCAAAAATATTTATTTTTTTACATTTTTTAACTGGTTCAATGACGTGAATAAGACTGGTTTACATGCTGTACTGCAAAATTTTTTGAGATCGGGCGAAGGCGGCCTACTGGAGCTTCCAATTTTTCAGCTGTGGTCAATGGGGTAACTGTTTCACTTTGCATGCTTATTTTCACCCTAACTTTATTGGTACTTTGATAAATAGACGCATATATTCCAGCAAGAGAATTACTACTCTCCAGTATTGCAAACACGTCACCAGCAAGTGTTGATAATACAATTTGTTCTTGCTTTGGCATCGGCACGTATTTGTTCGTTCCTTCGTGTAATAAAATTTCTTTATCTGCAGGAAAAGTGTATTTTTGAAGTTCAAATATCAGGCTCGGATTTTTAATGGAAGTAAGCAGAATGAAATGAAGTTGGTCAAGTCCATATTCATTTCCGTCAGAAGAAGGAAGCCTGGTAGGTGGAGCCCTGAACCTGACAGGAGGAGACCTGGGCCTTGCATGAAGAGAAGGCTTGTCAGGAGAAGACCTGAGCATCACTAATCGCATGCTTGAAACAAATTTAACATTTTATTATTTTTTCAAAATTTCAAAATATTAGTGTATTTTAGAAAGTAACTTACCCATCATTGTGATTTACATGCTCTACTCTAAAATCGTGTAAAATACGGCGAGCGGGGCCTACTGGAGCTTCCTTGATTTCATCTGGCGTCAATGGGGTAACCGCGCCGCTTTCTATATTTATTTTTGCCCGTGATCTACGTTTCATGCGGGGATTTTGTTTATATATTCCAGCAAAAGTGTTATAACCCGTCAATATTGCAAATACCTCACCATCGGATGTTGACAGTACGATTTGTTCTTCGAGTGGCACGGGCGGATAGACGTCACGTTCTTTGAGAACTCTGATTCCTTTATCCGCAGGAAAAGTGTATCGTCGAAGTTCGAAAACCCGATTCAGATTTCTTTCGGAAATGAGCCGAATAAATTGAAGCTGGTCCAGTTTGTATCCCAGTACGTTAGAAGAAGGAACCGTGAATGGTGGAGCTAGGTTGCGGGAAGAAGGAGACCTGGATCTTGCGCGAAGAGAACTGGCAGGGGAAACAGACCAGGCAGGAGAATTTTGTCTGCCAGAAGAAGATGGGCCGAATCGAGAAACACCAGGAAAAGGTGCGTCATTAGGCAAACCATCAAATTGTGAACTTATTTCTGCAAGGAGAAGCAGACCGCGACATTTTGTTTTAAGAATGAATGTTTTCGTATTGCTAGTAATAATAATAATCTACAAGAGTACCGAGCAGCATTAATCTGCTGTTGGCAAAATTGGGTTGCTTTGAGACCGTACTATTCTTGCACAAATATGCAACTGTTTTGTTGAGAATTCAACTGTTCCCTAGAAAATTTACTTTCAAAAGAAATATTTCATCTTTCTTGAATGAAAATGCAACTGTTCGATTGAAAATTCAACTCTTTTTTGAGAATGTGGTTAAATTTAATATTTTGGCATTGAAAAGTTATTTTTTTCTTGATCAAAAATTCATTTTTGAAGAAGAGAAATTTCATTTTTTTGGGATAAAAATGTAACTGTTTGGTTGCAAATAAAACTATTTTGTTAAAAATGCGAACCTTTGAGTATGACTTGAGAGATCGGGAGAAGAAACTTTTTTCAGAAAAGCACGTATTATTTTGCTAGGTAGTACAAATCAAATTTCAAAGAAAATCTAGTCTTAAAAAACGTTAAAAATTTCTGTTATTCTCTGATGATAATACAGATTCCTTGAAAGATTTCATTTATACCACCTGGCAAAATAATGCGTGTATTTCTGAAAAAACTTTCTTCTCTCGATCTCTCTAGTAGCTTCATGAGAACGCATTCAACCGGAAATCGGGAGTTATGTGGTTCGATTGTCAGCAAAGCGTATTGCGATGGAAAAATTTTTATTTTCGGAAAGCTTAAAAACGTTTTTAAGATTAAAAATTCAGTATAGTATTATATTTACCAATGAAACTAAGTATCACCGGCAAGATAAAGACCACAGTATAAACGATCCTCATATTTGGCAATTCGAGGGAAAACTGATTTGTACGTGAATAAAGAATGTGCTTTGGGAACACTAACACGCAGTATTATTATCTCATTAATTTCTTTATTCTTATCTCCAGGATGATAAAATTTGAATGAATACATAGAAGCTATATTTATCTTTAAAAATGATATTCCAATTCTAGAAACTATAACTATATAAATTAAACGGAAATTATTTGATCTGATTCCGAGGAAGACTGGCTGATTCAATGACGTGGATTATAGTGGTTTACATGTTGTACTGTAAAATATTTTGAGATGGCGCGGAGGCGGCCCACTGGAACTTCCTTCATTTCATCTGATGTAAATGGGGTAACCGTTTCACTTTTCGTGTTCACTTTTACCCGAACTTTATTAGCATTGCCATAAAAAGACGAATATATTCCAGCAAGACAATTACGACTCTCCAATATTGCAAAGACGTCACCAGCTAATGTTGATAAGACAATATGTTCATGCTTTGGCATCGGCACATATTTATTTCTTCCTTCGTGTAATAAAATTTCCTTATCTGCAGGAAAAGTGTATTTTTGAAGTTCAAATATCAGCTTCGGATTTTTAATGGAAGTAAGCAGAATAAACGGAAGTTGGTCAAGTCCATATTCATTTCCGTCAGAAGAAGGAAGCCTGGTAGGAGGAGCCCTGCACCTGACAGGAGGAGACCTGGGCGATGCAGTAAGAGAAGCCTTGCCAGGAGAAGACATCACTAATCGCTCGCTTGAAACAAATTAAAAAATCAGGTTCAGTGGATTTCAAGGAAATTGCAGAGAATTCAGTGTGAATTGAAAGGAATTTATAAGAATGTAATGAAATTCAGAAATCCTTGGTTCTTCGCTTTTCATTTATCTTAAAAAGTAACTTTAGTCATTGTGCTTTACATGCTCGATTACAAAATCAACTAAAAATGTGACTTGACGATAATGAGTGTATTTTGAAAAGTAACTTACCCATCGTTGTGGTTCACATGCTCTATTCTAAATTCATGTGTGATGCGACGACCAGGGCCTACTGGAATTTCCTCGATTTCATCTGGGGTCAATGGGGTAACGATACCGCTTTCCATGTTTATTTTTGCCCGTCTTCTACGTCTGTTGCGGGGATCATGTTTATATATGCCAGCAAGTGTATTAGTACTCGTCAATATTGCGAAGACTTCACCATCGGATGTTGATAGTACAATTTGTTCTTCGGATGGCACAGGTGGAAAGGCATCACGTCCTTTGAGAATTTTAATTCCTTCATCCGCAGGAAAAGTGTATCTTCGAAGTTCGAAAACCCGATTCGAATTTAGTTCAGAAATAAGCCGAATGAATTGAAGCTGGTCCAGTCTATATCCTAGCACGTCAGAAGAAGGAACCGCGGCAGGTGTAGCTGTTTTGCTGACGGAAGGAGACCTGGACCTTGCACGAAGAGAACTGTCCGGGGAAACAGACCTGGCAGCGGCATTTTTTCTGCCAGAAGAAGAAGATGGGCCGCGGCGAGAAACACCAGGAGAAGGAGCGCCATCAGGCAAACCATCAAATTGTGAACTTAGTTCTGCAAGGAGAAACAGACGACTACTTTTCGTTTCAAGAATAAATGATTTCATATTACCAATAATAATCTAGAAAAGTACCGTGCAAAAACGTCTTGTTAGCAGCATAATTTTTTTTTTTTAGTGATGCTTATATTTTTCCCTTATAGTTTAGCCACACCAGACATGCTTCGAATGCTAATTAATGAGAATATCCGACATACTCTGGCATGGTAAGGTTTCAGTTTACCCAAATTTTATTTCTCCCAAAATTTATTTTCCTCAAAAATTCAAACATAGATGTACGAGTTTGTGAATTGGAAGTCCGCACAGTATAAAGTCAGGAGTGTCCGTAATGATAAGAATAAATAAACAATTATCCAAAAGATGTCGCTGCAAATATGTTTCTTGAATTGAATAAACTCAGATGTCAACACGAAGGAATAGTGGATATTAATGAAAATGTAAAGTTCTAAATATTCTTGTTTCTGTGAAGTTTTCTCGCGAAGGGAACAGTGCTCCCAATCTTGCCTTCCAATCGCACTGCGCATGCGTCGCGCCGAATTTCTGATTGGCTGTACAGCGCGCGCTCATTTGAAATGTTTAAAATATGCAAATTAATTGTTTTGAACAGAGAATAATTAAAATGCATGGAAATGAATATATTAATGCAAAATATACTTTCGCAGCCACAAATATAATAATGATTTGATTTCACTGCTATAAACGCATAATTCTTCCGGACATCGAAGAAAGATTTCAGCAGTGAAATCAAATTATTATTATATCTATGACTGCGAAGGTTCATTTTGCAATGAAAAATTGTTGGTATGCTGGTATGGTCATGTTAGTAAATTCTTATCGAAACGGGATATTTCATAACAGAAGCACGTGGGATAAAAAATATTCTCAATTGATTATCTGCGAATATAAATTTTAATGATTTTGCAAATTGAACTGTGCATTAAGGATTAAAAAGTGAAGCATAATTTTTGTTGAGCATTTTTTTTTTTTTTTTTTTTTTTGTAAATTCTGCTGTTTTGGTGCGTATTCAACTATTCTGTAGAAGATTCACTCCTTGGTTAATTTTCCTATTTTGGTATCTAAAAAAATGCATCCCTTTTGGTGAAGAAATTTATTTTTTTTTATGGAAAATTCAATTTTGTTCATAGAAACTTATTTTTTGTTAAAAAATTCATATTTTTATCTTGAAAAGTCAACTGGAATGTTTTGCAGTTGAAAATTCAACTATTGTTTAAAAACTTGCTTTGTTTTTAAATAAAAATCCATCCACTTTGGTAGAAATTTCTTTTTTTATGAAAACACAACTTTTTGGTTAAAAATTACTCTTCTTTGCTTGAGTATTCAACTATTTTATTTCAAAGATTTGGTTGAATCACTTTGTTGAGAAATAATTTTTTGTTTAAAGAGTTATATTTTTAGTTTACAGTTCATCTCTTTGGTTAAAGTTTATCTATTTTGTTAAAAATTAATCTTAAGCCTTTTTTATGGTTTCAAATTAAGTTTTTAACTGAAAATGTAACTTTTTCGTTTTGTTAAGATTGATCTTTTCTAGTAGAAAACTCTCCTTTCTTGGTAAAAAAAATAATTTTTTTGGTTTGAAATTTCATTTTTGTTAGGTAAAAATTCATCAGTTTCGTGGTAAAATAATTATTGCTGAAGTCATATTTTGAGAGGTTGTCAAGATAATACAAAATTTTTTTTTAGATTCAAGAAAATTTTCTATTGAAAATTAATTTTTTAATTAAAAATTTAAGTATACCATGCTTGTTTGAACATTAATCATCATCAGTTAAAAATTCAACTACATATTTTTTCGAAAATTTCTGTATAATGTTGAAACTTTTGTGTGTCTTTTCTGATAGAATGTTAATATTCTTGGTGACTATTCCACCTTTTTGGATGAAAATTCAACTATCAGGTTAAAAAATCCATAAAAAAATTAAGTATTTGGTTAAAAAATTCTGTATTTTGTTAAAGATTAACCTTTTTTGGTGAAAAATTATTTTTTAAATGTAAATTAATTTTTCTATGATGGAAGATTAGTGTTTTTATTAGAAAAGAATTTTTTCAACTGAAAATTTAACTCAATTTTTTGTTAGGTTTGGAATTCATTTATTTCACTGTAAATATATTTTATTCGGTTACAAATTTACCTCGCTAACTAAAAATTGAACTATTTTATTTTTCGTCGAAAATTTGTGTTTCTTCAGTAGAAAATTAATATTTTTTGTTGAAAATTCTGTTGAAAATTAGAATATTTGGTTGAAAATATCTATATTTGGTTAAAAATAAATTATTCTCTTTGGTTGAAATGTCATCCTTTTGGTTTAAAATTAGTTTCTTTTTCATAGAAAATTAATTTTTTCAACCAAAAAATTTGACTGTTCAATTTTGCGTCGAATCTTTTTTTCGTTGATGAACATTTAATCCTTTTGGTTGAAAATCCATCTGTTTGGCTGAAAATTAAACTATTTCATTGAAAATTCATTTTAATTGGTTGCAAACTTAATACTTTAACTTAAAATTAAACTGTTCTGTTTTTTGATGAAAATTTATCTTCTTTTTTGGTAGCAATATAACCTTTCAGGTTTAAATTTGAACTATTTGGTTATAAATTGATTTTTTTTATTCAAGATGCAGCATTTTAGTTAGAAGTAAATTCCTCTGGGTAAAAATTTAACAAATTTGGTTGAAAATTCTTTTTTCAGATCAGATGGAGTTATGAATTAAAAATTATTTCAATTTTTTTTTTTTCTGAAAGTGTATCTCTCGCTCCGCTGGGAATCGAACCACAGAGCTTCCGATTGCCGGTCTGGAGATTTCCTATCAAGCTACTTAGGAGTTCGAGAGAAGACACTTTTTTCAGAAAGCACTCGACCGGCAATCGGAAGTTTTGTGGTTCGATTCCCAGCAATGCAAAAATTTTTATTTTCGGGAAGCTTGAATTGTTTTTAAAATTATAAATTTAATATAGTATTATATTTACCAATGGAACTAAGTATCACCGCCAAAATAAAGACCAGAGTATAAACGATCCTCATATTTGGCAATTCGAGGAAAAACTGATTTTTACGTGAATAAAGAATGTGCTTATCAGTGTATCAAATCAAAATCCTGGTGTTTCGTCAGAAATAGTAGATGTTATCTCAATCCTTATGTCATTAATAATGGGCGTCAGACCTTTTCTGCTAAGATATTCATGTTTGTATTTCATAATCAGTCCAGGAAAAAAATTTTGTTTCCTCAAGAGAGGCAACTTTGGAAACACAATTGCGCAGTATTATCATCTCAATAATTCCTTTATTCTTATCTCTAGGATGATGAAATTTGAATAAATACATAGTATCTATATTTATTTAAAAAAAATATTATTTCAATTATAAAAACTATAACTAATTGCTTCAATTTTTTTTTCTGTCAAAAATTCTTCTCCTTTCCCTCCGCTGGGCATCGAACAACAGAACTCCTGATTTTCGATCGAGTGCTTTGCCATTAAGCTACTAGAGAGATCGAGACAACAAAGTTTTTTCAGAAATACACGCATTATTTTGCTAGATGGTACAAATCAAATTCTTCAAGGAATCTGTATTATCATTAGAGAATAACAGAAAAAAGTTAAAGTTTTTCAGGTCGCTGAATCCGAATTTAGGGTTTGTTTGACTCGGTCAGATAACATTTCTTCCCTCACCTCAAAAAAACTAAACAGAAGGTTTCAACTTTCATCACTTTTTTGTGGCTAGGAACAAAATGCGATCTGATCGAGTCAAATCAACCCTGGATTCGGATTCAGTGACCCCAGAAACATATGAAAAGGTTTGTCTCGTCTGGTGTACAGGCAGACGAAAAAAAAGTCTTGTCCACCAGACGAGACAAAAATTTATATACGTTTTTGGGGTCGCTGAATCCGAATCCGGGGTTGTTTTCAATCGGTCAGATCGTATTTCGCTCCTCACGCAGAAAAGTGAAAAAATATTTCAACTTTCACCACTTTTTTGAGGTTGAGAACGAAATACTATCTGACCAACTCAAATAAACCCTGGATTCGGATTCAGTGACCCAAAAACGTATAAAAATGTTTGTCTCGTCCAGTGTACAGGGAGACGAAAAAAAAAATTCTTGTCCACCAGACGAGACAAAAATTCCTATACGTTTCGGGGGTCGCTGAATCCGATTCTGGGATTGATTTGACTCGGTCAGATCGTATTTCATTCCTAACGCAAAAAAGTAAAAAAAATTGAACTTTCATTAATAATTTGAGGTTAGGAACGGAGTGCAACCTGGTCGAGTCAAACCAACCCTTGATTCGGATTCAGCGACCCCAAAAACGTATAGAAATATTTGTCTCGACCAAGAAGAAGAATTTTCTACTATAAAAGACGAATTTTCAAGCAAATATATGAATTTTCAACACATGTAGTTGAATTTTAAACTGAAAAGATAAATTTTTATAGAATAATTGAATTTTCAACTAAAAAAAGTCATTTCACAATCGGAAATGAAATATTTACATTTTCTAACAAAACGAAAAGTTAAGTGGAAAAAGGAGTTCTCAACAAAATTGTTCCATTTTTAACCAAGGAGATTAATTCTAACTGGAAAAAATTATTTTTTAACAAAAAAATCAATTTTACACTGAAAAAAAAATTTTAACCGAGAAGATTATTTTTCACCGAAATACCATTTTTTATTAAAATCAGGAATATATCAGCTTTTATCCGAGGGGTAGAAATTTCAAATAAAAAACATCAATTTTCGCTACAAATAGAATAAAACATTTTTAGTTGAAAATAAATTTTCAACAAATAAAAACTATTTAAGAAAAAATAGAAAAATTGAAAAAGAAGAGGTGAACCAAAATAAAAGGATTTTAATTTCAAATGAAAAACATTTGAATTAAAAAAAAAGAGGAATTTTTGAAAAAAAATAGTTGACTGCTCAACCAAAAAGACAAATTTTTAAGACAAAGGAATCAATTTTTTAACAAAATACCTGCATTTTCAAAAAAAAAAAAAACATTTTTCAAACAAAAAAAAATGAAATTTTAACAAAATTGTTGAATTTCCTGAAAAGTAAATGAATTTTTAACCAAGCAGTTGAATTTTAAACGAATGAATATTTTGTTAAAAATTTGTTCTTTCTTTGTCGAAAATTAATTTTTTTGACTCAAAATATAACTATTTCTTTCTTGGTTAAGAATTTATATTTTTATTCAAAAATTCATATATTTTGTTAAAATTTCATCTTTTCCGGTAGAAAGTTATTCTATCTGGTTAAAATTTCATTCAAACATTTTTTTCAAAAATTCCTCTTTTTTTTGTTGAATTCAAATGTTTTTTATTTGAAATTAAAATCTGTATTATACGTTTTTGGGGTCGCTGAATTCGAACCCGGGGTTGCTTTGACTCGCTCAGATCTTTTGTGGTTAGGAACGAAATTCTATCTGACAGAGTCAAAAAAACCTGGATTCGGATTCAGCGACCCCATGAGCATACGTCCACTGGATCGCTGATTCCGACTCCAGGGTTGGTTCAAATCGATCAGATCGCATTACGTCCCTTACTTCGAAAAAGTCATGAAAGTTGGAACATTGTTTCTTCAGTTTTTGAAGTCAGGAAAGAAATGCGATCTAACTTAGTCAAACCAATTATGGATTCGGATTCAGCGACCCCACAAACGAACACAAATCTTTGTCTCCTCTGGTGGACAAGATTTATATTTCTTTGTACTTTTTCGTCTGCCTGTCCACCAGACAAGACAAACATTTCTATACGTTTTTTTTGGGTCGCTGAATTCGAATCATGGGTTGGATTGAGTCGGTCAAATAGCATTTCGTTCCTCACTTCAAAAAAACAATGAAAGTGAAAACATTATTTTTTCAATTCCTTGAGGTTAGGAGAAAAAATGAGATCTGATCTAGCCAAATCAACCCCGGATTCCGATTCAGCGACCTCAGAGACCTATAGAAATATTTGTTTCGTCTGGTGGACAATACTTTCTTTGTATTTTTTCGTCTGCCTGTCCACCAGCCGAGACAAACATTTCTATTCGTTTTTGGGGTCGCTGAATCCGAATACAGGGTTGGTTTGAGTCGGTAAAATAGTATTTCGTTCAAAACCTCAAAAAAGTGATGAAAGTTGAAACATTTTTTCACTTTTTGGCGTAAGGGACGAAATACGATTTGACCGAGTCAAAAAAATCGGATTCGGATTCAGCGACCCCGAAAACGTATAGAAATTTTTGTCTCGTCTGGTGGACAAGACTTTCTTTTCGTCTGCTTGTACACCAGACGAGACTAAAATTACATACGTTTATGGGGTCGCTGAATCTGATTCCAATGTTTGTTAGATTCAATCAGATCTCATATCGTTACCAACTTCGAAAGAGTGATAAAAGTTGAAACATTATTTTTTCAGTTCTTGAGGTGAGGAAATAAATGTGATCTGACTGTCAAAACAACCCAGGATTCAGATTCAGCGACCCCAAAAACGTATAGAATTATTCTGCTTGGTTATAAATTAATTTTTTTGTTGTTGAAAATTTAACTATTTGTTTGAAAATTCATCTTTTTTGGTAGAAAATTATTCTGCCTGGTTATAAATTAATTTTTTTTAAACATTTAACTATTTGTTTGAAAATTGATCCACTTTGTTAAAAATGAACAAATTTTTTTAAAGAATAATCTTTTTGAGTTAGACAATTATATTAAAAAAAATTGAATATCAGATATTTCCATTTTTACTAAAAATTGATCTTTTTTGTTTAAAAGTGAACGGATTCGATGAAATTTAATTTAGTTTTTTGTTAAAAATTCCAGTACTTGATAAAAAATTTGTCTTTTTTGGGACAGAATTATTCATCTAGGTTGAATATTTATTTTTTTAGTTGAAGCTTCAACTAATTGGTTTGAAAATTAATCTACTTTGTTGAAACTTAACAAATTTCTTGAAAAAGTGTCCTTTTTGGTTCGAAACTCGTCTTTTTAAATAAAAATTAATCTATTTTGTGAACAATCTTACTTTTGGGAGAAAAATAATTTTTTTGGATAAAAATTCATCTTTTTAGTTTAAAATTAATCTCTTTGGTTCAAAAATGAATTATTTTGTTGCAAATTTTTCTCTTCATTTGAATAAATTTTCGAATAGAAAATTTTGCTTTTATATTTAGAAATAAAATTTGATTTTTTTTTCAAAGTATAAAATGTTTGGCAATTTTTTTTTATTTTAAAAAAGATATCTGGTTATTGAAGAATAATATTCAAAAATTAAAATTTAAGAATTTTAAATGAGATTATAATCAAATTTGAAAAAATTTGGACAACCACCATAAAATGCTCCTATCGTTATTAAAAAAAAAAAAAAAAAAAAAAAAAAATTATTTGGACAAAAATAAAAAAGAGGAAAGAAAAATGAGAAGACAACCAACCAAATCCCCTTTTTTATTCCTTTCGTCTTTTTTTTATTTTTATTATCTAATCACAACACAAAAGCATTTATTTTTCTTTACCCTTTTTAATTTTTTTCCAACAAATTTTTTTTTTTCAAGGAATTTTTTTTTCATTTACAATAGGAGTATTTTATGGTGGTCGTTCAAATTTAGTCGTTGCATTCTTGTTTTTATTTTCAGGAATTCTATTAATTAGAATAATATTTGATCAAATCAAAGATAATACATTTTAGTAAATATTTTTTTTTAATTTGGAAAAATTTTTACTTCCTACACGGATGTGGGACGTGCACGTTAATCTGCTTATCAGTTTGTAGCAAACAATTAAAAGACGTTCTGTATGAATCGGGAGACCTTGTCTTCATTTGAAATTTTTTAGAGCATCTCTCAATCAGGTTAGGTCAATTTTAATAACCGTGACCGTCTTTCTGGCAAATCCCAGTATTTTTCATAATAAATGCAGTTATTTTTTTGGCAATTTTCTCAGTCACGTTCAAGAAATCTTCCGATTCCAGAATGAATATTTTTGCTGGAACTACAGTCCTTTCAATCGCAGTTTTCCTGCTTGATTCTGTTGGTGAGTGCAAAAATATTTATAATATTATTTATTATTGAAAAATACAAGTTTTCAAAATTGAATTTATTGAAAAAAAAAAAAATTTTCTCATTTCACTCTGCTGGGATTCGAACGCCCGGTCAACTGATTGCCGGTCATGTGTGCTACGAGTAAGCTACTAGAGAGATCGGAAGAAGAATCCTTTTTCTTAAACACGCTTTCTTTTGCAAAGTTTTTTTCTCCTAGTAAACTTTTCTGAACTTTCTAAAACTGAACTAACTTTCTAAAAAAGGTTTTAGTTAGAAAATAATTTTTCAACCAAGAAAAAAAGTTTTTTCAACCAAATTTTTAACTTTTAGACGAAGCAGATAAATTTGTAAATTAAACGAAGAATCTTCAATCAAAAGAATGCTTTTTCAAACAAATTTGTTATTAAAAATAGTTAGTCATCTGAAAAAAAAATTTAAGCAAAATAGTTTAGTTCTCAAACAAAAAGACGAATTTTGAACCAAAAGGATATTTTTTACCAGAATTATTCATTTTTCAACAAAATAGATTAATTTTCAGAACAAGTGGCTAGAGCTTCAAACAAAAAAAAAATTCAACCTAGAAAAATCATTTCATCCCAAAACTACGAATTTTAAATCAAGTTGTTGTATTCTTAAATAGAAAAGCTCAATTTTCAACCGAAAATAAAATAATTTTATATTAAATTCGAGAGAAAAATTGCAATTGAAAAAAATTGATTTTCAACAAAAATGTTCTATTTTTTAAAAAAGTAAATAATTAACTTTCAGGGTAACTTATTTGATATTTAAAAAAGTAACTTACCTAACTTACTTAAGATTTTTGCAGTAACTTGAAACTTAAATTTTTTGTTACTTTAAAGTTACTTTTTTGTTACTTTTTTCTTAAACTATTCGGTTGAAAATTAATTCATTAGAAAAAATTGAACTATTCTGGTGGAAAATTCAACTATTTGCTCAAAAGTAACTTTTTTCTTTAAAATTAATATTTTTGGTTTGAATTTGAACTACTTTATTGAAAATTCAGTTGCTTGGTTAAGGATTCATAATTGTAGTACCAACATTCATCCCTTTGGTTGAAAAAGTAATTATTTTGCTTCAAATTAATTTTTTTTTCTGTGAAAAATCAAAATATTTTGGTGAAACTTTGAACTATTTGTTTAAAAATGAGATTTTTTTTTAAAATTTAACTTTTTTGTTAAAAAATCGAATTTTTTGGTAAAAAATTTAACTTGGGGAAAATTTGAACTACTTTGTTAAAAAATTTGTTGTTCAGTTCAAGATTAATAATTTTAGTTTAAAATTACTCTCTTTGTTTAGAAATGTAACTACTTTATTTTAAAATCGTTTTTTTTTTCTTATAAAAAATTCAAATATTTTGGTAACTTTTTTGTTGAAAATTCATCTTTTATGGTCAAATATTTAACTACCTAATTGAAAATTTCTCTAATTTGTAAAAAAAAAATTTAGTTGTTCGGTAAAAAATTCCTACTCGTGGTTAAATATCTATCTCTTCAGTAAAATTTTTACTATTTTGTTTCAAAAAAAGAAAATTTAAATATTTTAGAAAAAAAATCCTACTGCTTGGATAAAAATTAATTTGTTTCTTCAATTTTCTATAAAAATAGTTGAATTTTCAATGAAATGGTTAAAATAAAAAAAGTCTTCAACCCAAAATAGAATAGTTACATTTTCAGTTAAAAAATTAATTTAAACAAAAAATAATTGTCTATCAGTTAAACTGAACCAAGAAGACGATTTTTTCAACAAAATGAATGAATTTTCCACAAGAAAAGTAAAATTTTCCACTGGACCCTATAGATCCTCAACAAAAAAAGTTAATTTTTCACCAAGTAATTAGTTTTTAAAATAAATAGTTAAATTTGCAATTGAGCAGTAGAATTTTTACCAAAATAGTTGAATTTTCAACTGAGAAAAATAATTTTTCAATTTCGAAAAAAGGGTTACATTTTCAGTTGAAAACATGAATTTTATAAAAACAAACAAAAAATTTCTGCCAGTTAAATTGAACAAAAAAAAAAGAGGTTTTCCACCAATAATGGAATCGTTATATCTTCAGTTTTGAAATAATGGTTTAATTTTCCCCTATATAAATAATTTTTTTTTTCATTTTATTTTTTTATTTGTTATAGCAATTGTAACCCAGAGAAAGAGTTATTTTGCTGATAAATGAATTTTCAATTAAAATTATGAAACTTTGAAAATTAAAATTATTGAAGTTATTATTATTAAAAATTTCAAGCAGGTAGCTTGATTTATTTTGATTTCCTGAAATTTATGGAATTCCGAGAATGCTCTCAATTCCTGAAATTCTCTTAATTCCCGGAATTCGCAGTCTATTTTCAATTCCTAAAATATTATTCATGAATTCCTTGAATCTTCCGATATCCTTAAATATTCAGAATTTCTTGAATTCCTGGAATTCAGGAGTCTCTAAATTCCTGAATTCTTCCAATTCTTCTGAATTACGCAAATATTTTTAATTCTCTGAATTCCTAGAATTTTCGGAATGCTCTGGAATTTTCTAAATTTCCTGGATTTGAGTGTTATAAATTTCCCAAATTCTCTGAATTTCTGAAAATCTACGAATTTCTTGAATATTGTGAGTTCCTAAAATTTGTATATTTTCTGCATCCCCTGGTTCCTTGATTAATTTTGATTTTCCTGAAATTTATGGAATTCCCTGAATGCTCTAAATTTTTTCAATTCTCTTAATTCCCTGAAATTGTAGAATAGTTTTAATTCCTGAATTTCTAAAATATTTTCAATTCCTTGATTCCTGAAATATTTTCAATTCGTGAATTCCTTAAACATTCCGATATTATTGAATATTCTGAAATTCCTGAATTCCTGAAATTCCTGAATTCCTGAAATTCCTGAATTCCTGAATTCCTGAAATTCCTGAATCCCTGAAATTCCTGAATTCCTGAGATTTCTTAGTCTCTCAGCCCCTGAATTCCTCCAATTCTTCCGAATCACGTAAATATCCTGAATTCTATAAATTCGTAGAATTCCCTGAATGCCCTGGAATTCGCTGAATTCCCTGATCCTTCAATATCTCAAATTCCTTCAAGATTAGGAATTCTACGAATTATTTGGATTCACTAAATTCACAGAAATCCTTGAATATTTACAGTTTCTCCAATTCTCCTGAATTCCTTTGAATTCTTTGAATTCTTTTAAAGTCTTGCGAATTCAGGAAGTTCTCAGAATTTAGGAAATTCGTCAAGTGCAAGGAATTTTGATGATTCAGAATATTTTAAAGAACTTGAAATAGTTCAAAAGTATTCTACGGAATTGAAAAGAATAAAGAATAATTCAAATTGTGATTTTGATTTCCTGAAATTTATCGAATTTCCTGAATGCTCTAAATTCCTTCAATTTTCCTAATTCCCTGAATTCGTAGAATATTTTTAATTTCTGAGTTCCTGAAATATTTTTAATTTCTAAATTCCTCCAATTCTCCTGAATTACGTAAATATATAAAACTCTCTAAATTCCTGAAATTCCCTGAATGCTCTGGAATTCTCTGAATTCCCTGGTCATTGAATATTCTGAATTCCTTGCATACTAGAAATTTCACGAATTTCTCGGATTTTCTGAATTCTCTGAAATCCTAGAATATTTAAAGTTCCTTCAATTCTTATGAATTCCCCTGAATTCTTTACAATTTTTTTAAAGTCCTCGGAATTTAGGAAGTTCTAAGAATTCAAGAAATTCCTCGACCCTTTCCATACATATTGATAAAAAAAATTAGGAATGATGGTTTGCATGTAGGATGATAACCCACGTACCTTAATTAATTATAATTATTTAAGGTACGTGGGTTATTATTTTATCAATAATTATCGAAAAATTGATTCTTCCTCTAAATTATCATGATTGTGGAATTGTAAAAGAACTAAATCACATAATTGGCGGCATCGAGCACTCATTAAAAATATAGGTGAGCTAGCCTTTACTCGATGCTCAACTCCTGTTGACAGGGTGCAAGGGGGTTAGTTTCGTCATTGAACGCTTGAATGTTTGCTCGATGCCGCCAATCACGTGATTTAGTTTTCTTTAATTCCACCTTCATGCTAATTTTGAGGAAAAATTAATTTTACAATAGTTATTCAAGGTACGTGGGTTAGAGATTCGCTTGGTTAACATAGCGGTTCTTCATTACCCTACATGCAAACTGTCATTCCTCATTTTTCGTAAATATCCGTAATGACAAATTTGAATGTGTTTTCTCTGCTAGAACGTAACAAATCTCCATTTTTTACAGTAGCACCAGGTAGTTCTGTTGGACTCAACAATAATAATATCTATGAAAACGACAGGAAGTTATTCGATGGTATTGAACACGTACATACTGACCAGTTTGGAAATATGCAAAGTAGAGGAATCGTCAGCCAAAATCAGTTAACTCAGAATCCGACAGGAAAGCAGACAAATTGGGCATTGGTCAAACCGCATCCAAATGGCCCGGTCACGCCCCCAAAATTTTTACTACAGGAACACACTGGGCTATATAAGCCACAACGCAATCCCTATGGAAAATAAAAAAATAATATGACCTTGAGGAATTAATGAAGAACACAGCAAAGCCCACCAGGCTATCCCAAGCAATCCGAATGAGGTCACAAAAATGGAGGTCATAAAATATGATTTTTGGTTATGCAAAGCTAGAAAAGAGGCAACGAAGGCTCATGAAGAAATAGGATTTTGTAAGATTGTTGTTGGAAATTATTAAAACTTCATTTTGTCTTTGCGTTCGCAAATAAAGTTTTTTAACTAAATAGAATTTTATTTTAATGTATAACAAATAGCCGAACGCTAACCCACGTACCCTCTACCGATAACCTTCTAACCCTCGTTCATGCGCCTATCAACTCCCCTTCTATCTTCCCGTCACTAATGAATAGGCTACCTAAATATATGTACTTATCAACTTGTCCTATCCTCTTATCATTTTTGATCATATAGCACATTGTTTTCTCATCCATTCCTTCCAAGATGATCAATTTTTTTTTGGACGTTATTTTAAGGCTCATGTTTTTCATGCTTGTATTTAGTTTCCTCAACATTCTTTCCAAGTCTTCGGTTGATTTTGGCATAACAATCATATTATCTGCGAACGCTAACCCACGTACCCTCTACCGATAACTTTCTAACCCACGTTTATGCGCCTATCAACTCTCCATCTATCTTCTAGTCACTAATGAATAGGCTACCTAGATGTATGTACTTATCAACTTGTTCTATTCTCTTATCATTTTGGATAACATAGCACCTTGTTTTCTCATCCATTCGTTCAAAAATGATCAATTTTTTTTACGTTATTTTAAGGGTCATGTTTTTCATGCTTGTATTTAGTTTCCTCAAAATTCTTCCCAAGTCTTCGGTTGACTTTAGCATAAGAACCTTATTATCTGCGAACGCTAACCCACGTACCCTCATTGTCTCGAAGTCTGCACCTTTTTTGCAATTTCATTTTTTAAAATGAGAATATTACTATTGCATTTGCGTTTCAAAATTGATATTTTTTAGTCGAAAATGCAATAATTTTTCTGAAACTTTATCTTTTTTATTCAGAAACTTAACTTTGTATGAAATTCAACGATTTTGTTCAGATTTTATTTTATTTTTTTTTTAAATCAGTGGTCTTTTTGTGTTAAACATTCAGCTATTATGGTAGGAAATAAATTTTTTTCGCTAAAAATTTAACTATTTCATTTTAAGTTGAAAAATTAATCTTTTTTAGTTGAAATTTAAACTACTTGGTAAATACTTGGTATAATTTGTTAAAAATTCACTTGTCTAGTTGAAAATTCTTGATTCTAGTGGAAAATTGAAATTATTGGGAATTGAATTATTTTATTTTTAGTAAAAAATGGTTTTTCTCGGTTAAAAATTAATGTATTCTGTTAATAATTCATCTTTTGATAGAAGACTGATCTTCTCAGTTGAAAATTCAACTTTTTAGTTGGAAATTAATCTGTTTGGTTGAAAATTTAACTATTTTACTGGAAATTTTTACATTCTCTTGAAAATTCTTACATTTTCTTAAAAGCTCATCGTTTTCGATAGAAAATTATTATTAAAATCTGTCATAGCTTGGTAGCAAAATCATTAATTTTTTCGGAAAAATAATTTTTTGGTTGAAGATTCTTAATTTCAGTAACAAATTCATCTCTTTTGTTCAAAATTTTACTTTTTTATATCGCTTTTCGGTGGAAATTTTTCTTCTAACTGAAAATTTAGAAATTACTAAACTTAGTTGAAAATCAAGTAATTTTCTTTCGGAATTCATTTATTTTGTTTAGAAATCAATCTACCTTGTAGGAAATACAAGTGTGTTCAAATTTCTTTTTTTTTTTTTTTGAAAATTGGTCTTTTTGTGATAAAAATTCAGCTATTTCAGTAGAAAATTATTTTTTTTTTTTACTAAAAATTGAACTATGTGGCTAAAAATTGGTTCTTTTCACTGAAAATGATTCAAACTCATGTTTTGTTAGATTCAAATATGGGTACTATACCTTCAATACAGACTCGAATAATTTTTTGTTTATATTAAAAATAATATCTTGTTATTTAAAAATAACATTTTGATAATCTTCTTATCAGTATAAAGTAAACAATTCTAGTACGTTCTGTATGAGTCTGAAGACCTTGTTTTTACTTGAAATCTTTTATGGCGTGTCAAAAAGATTAGGTGAATTTTAACAACCATGACGAACTGCTTAGTAAAGCTGATCAATATTCTGTCTTAATAGCAGTGATCTTTTTGTAAATTTATCAGCCAAGTGGACAAAATCCTTCATTTCCGAAATGAAGATTCTAGCTGGAGCTTTAGTCCTTACAATCGTAGTATTCCTGCTTGATCCTGTTGGTAAGTGCTATGATTGAAAAATTAAATGAACTTGCATCAGTAAAGTTCTATCCTGATAGGAAATTTCCTGATTTCCTGTATACATTCCATGTTGCTGGTCCCCTGTTCATGATCTTTATTCTTCCAAAGTGCTAGCGAGCGATCTCTATAGGGGTAAACCAACGGAAGGGGGACCAACAGTTTAAGGTGGGTTCCGAACCACCAAGAGCAACAGCCTCAAGTACTTAGAGAACCTTTTTCTCTAGGGGTACCGGTCCCACGACTCTCCGGAGATGAACAACTCCCTTGCTAGGCTAGTGTACACCGCATGGGCCACCGAGGCTCTTCTAGAGTGCGAGGCGGGAATCAAACCCGCAATCCGACAGAGTGGGTCCGAAGCCAACCCCATAACCCCCACGACAATCGTCCAACTGAATCTTCAAAACGTTTAATCCCATTCCCAATAACTTTGGGGTATCGTGGATCTTCATCAGGATCTGAAGGATCTGTTTGATCCAGCGGTTTGACGATTGTGTTCTGATTGCCTTATGGTGTTTCCTCCACGAGATGAAAAGGCTCCGTCTATTTCCTTTCGTATACTGGGCATTTGATTAAGGTATGTTCCCAAAGCTGATGCTACCCAGATCAACGGATCTTCTTGATAGACGAATCTATTGCTGTCAGCTTTTGGATTCTGCGTCCCGTTGTGGAAGAGAGAGTAGCATGGCAACTTTACTTGGTAATTTCTCTACAGAAATCTCTTTATTCAGGCTAAATTGCGAGTGTAATTCCAGAACCGAATTGGGGTCTTAGATTGTATCGATTTGAGCCGAGATGGCCATGATTCAGCGAATTTTGGTAAGAAGACAAAAGTTCCCCCACTTTTAAGTGCAGACTGATATTGTCTTTAGGAAGATTCAGCCAACGATGCGATGCTGATCTTGATAGTATCTGGTGTCATCCTCTTCAGAGAGAATGCTTGCTTGATAATACTGCTTCCACCAGGGAAACTTGGGACCAGAGTGGATAAGGTTCTGGATTTTCTCTACAACTTCTGGTACAACCGCAAAGGGAAGGAAGGCTTATAAAAAATGCTTACCCCAGTCTCGGGTGAATGGATCATTCGCAAACGATCCATGAGACGTATATCCGACACTTGAAGGTAGATCGGGTAGCGAAACATCAACTTCAAGGTAATCGAAACGAGCACATCATTTGCTGAAGGCCTTACAAGATATATTGTACTCAGCCTCTTTTTCCAGCCGTTTTGATGAACGATCTGCGACTGTATTTTCTGATGACTTGATGTTAAAAGCAAAAATGATAATATTGCGCAGTTCGCACCATTTACAAATCCCTTTTGCAGTCTTACTGAGATTTCTGAATCGAATTTCAGCCATGCGATGGATACAAGCAATTGCTCTAGTTTGATCTATTCGTGAAAGTGCGTCGCAGTATCTCAGGCCTCCACTAAGAAAGATCTTGCGTTACATCAGACGGTATTACCATACGTGCTTCATAGTTGTCATTGCTTTTTTTCCGGAGCTACAAACTTGTCCGGTTCTAGGCTTTTTCATAAAAAGTTAGACATATTTAGTTGCAAGGCATGTGGACTCAATGTTTCCCAGAAGGGACTTGAAGGATCTTGGACTGGTAGTTAACCTTGAACTCTTGGAGGAGATTAGGTTTTTCAGACCGTTTATCTTCGGGAAATCTGATTATCATATCAATTGAATTTAAAACGAATCCCAAAAATTGATGTTGTTTTGCTGGAACCAAACTACTTTTTTCCCCATTTAAGATAAATCCAAGATATTCCAGTAGGTGGATTTTTTTCCGTAACTCCTTTAGGCATTCTTCCGTAGTGTACCTAAGTAAGAAGAAGTCATCTATGTAGATAACAGAAGAGTTACCTTGTTCCCTGAACTGAGTAATAACTGGTTTTATTATCTTGGTAAAAACCTGTGAAGCTGTTTCTAACCCAAATGCTGCTATTGAAATGTGGTAATATCCATCTTGAGGTCAAGTGTCACCATGTTCCAATTTCTCTGTGTGATCAGGAGTTAATCTCATGTCCTCTATATTTAAATTTCCGGTATCTATAAATTCGTTTAGTTTTTTAAGACGTGAAATGAATCTGCTAGATCCATCTGGCTTGGATGTTAGGGATATGCTAGAGAGGAAACGACCCTGGAATTCTTTACATTTTTGGAACGCGCCTTTGACTAGAAGTTCTTCAATATAGTTCCTTTTGATTTTTGACTCTTTGATCAGCATTGTTCCCCTGGTGTCGAATATTGAATTAGGCGACGAGAAAAGGAATCCCGTAACCGTCTACTGGAATGAACTGCTTCAGTCGTCCAGATTGCACACTTACCGTCTTTGGTAATGACGCCTTCCGTGATATTTGGGTTCCTGTTTCCTGGATTGTTGTCGGAAATTGTAGTTCTTCTGGCTGTAGTTGGATAGTTATCTGCCCCCCCCCCCTCTTTGGTTGCTGAAACGATGGCTGACGGCGGGGGCCCTTCGCGTTTTTTGGCAACTTCGATGTTGATGCTGATGAAGGTTTCGTGACTGCGACTGGTTTCAACTGTTAAAAAGAGCGTTCTCATAATTTTGCAGCTTTCACAGTTTCAGCTAGATCTTTACCAAACAGTCACTCGTCAGCTGTAGTAGGGTTCAACATTTCTTGAATGGATGAGTTGGCGTTTGCTGAAATAATCAGACGTCTCATCAGAGTTTCATCGCGCTGAAAATCAACTAGGATACGTAGGAAGCGGAGCCAGAGGTTTGAAGGCCTTTGAAGAGATTTGACAGCGTTGTGCTTAGTGCAGCTAAGCAAAATGTCACCTCCATGTGAGAAATGGCGAAAAAAAACAAGGCGGAATCATGTAAGAAAAGAAAGACTTAATTCCTTTGTGATCATTATCATTGGACAGATAATTATCGTGGCCTCGCTCATCAAAACTGTAACTAAATAAAGCGTTTGATTTGAAAAGAGAGAATTTGCTTTGCTGGAATGCGCTTCTCCATGTTGGAAATTGATTCCAGTATCGTGACCATCACTTTTGCATTAAGTTCTGGAAGCCTGGCTTATTTTTTGTCTGAAATTTATCTGGAATTTCCTCAAATACTTCAATATTCTGGATTTCCTGAACTCTCTGAATTCCAGAAAACCTGAAAAGTTCTTGAATTCTCTAAATATCTGGAACTCTTTGAATATTCTGAGTGTCCTGAACGCTCTTAAATCTCTGATATTATCCTAATTCCCTTAATTCCTAGAATATTCTAAATTCCTGAATTATTTAAATTCTCTTATATCCTTAAATATTTCAAGGAACCTACAAGTATTTGAAAGGATTTGGAAGATTTTGAAAGTAGAAAAGCATAAATTAGGTATAATTTTTTTGCAATTTTGAACCACGTACTATGAGTTCATAATTTTAAACTTCCCACCCCCGCTCTGAATCTCAAATAATTTGCGCGCAGATTTTTTTTTAATTTACTGGCAACCCAGAAATCTTGTGAAAAAAGAAATATCATCTCAGCAACAAAAATGATATTCTGATACGTATGCGAGAATATAACGAATCTAAATTTTTTCTTGCAGAATCCAGACCAAGTAGTTCTGGAGGAAAGAATTTAAATACCAATGATAACAAGTTATACGATGGTTCCAACCACATTCCTATCACAACTTTTGGACAAGGCAGTATAAGAGATAGAGAAATCGCGATCGAGAATCAGGTAACTGAGAATCCAAAAGGAAAAGAGTCAGGATTCGCATTCATTACACCGGCTTCAAAGGGCCCGGTCACTTCCCCAGTATTCATAGGCCAAAAAAATACGCAAAAAAACACACCACACAATCCCAATGAGGCCACAAATAAGGAGGAAATGAAGAATATTAAGATTGGTTCTGCAAAACCGAGACAAGTCAATATTAGTGAATAAATATAAATAAATCAAAATAAATATAAATAAATATAATATAATATCAATATAAATAATTATTAGACAGGTTATGTTGTAGAATATATATAAAAGGCAATATAAGAGGCAGGTATATTGAATTGCGGAATCATGTAAGAAAAGTAAGACTTTTTTCCATTGTGATCATTGTCATCGGACAGATAATTATTGTGGCCCCACTCATCAAAACTGTAACTAAAAACAAAAGCGTTTTAATTGAGATCATGAAGAAATTTGATTGTGTAGGATTGTTGTTGAATAATCTTAAAGCTTTATTTTGTTGTCTTAAAATTTGTGAATATTTTTTGACGAAATGGAATAATATTTTGTTGTAAAACGAGTTTACCAAAGTTGAACCTCTAGCCCTACATGGCCGAAGAGCCTCGGGTCCGGGCTGATTGGTCAATTTCACGCAACAGGTTTAACTCTTATTTATCAATTTAATTTAAGGTTTTCAAATTTCTCCCAAAAGTAGCTTTAAGCATCTCTCATTTATCCATAGTCGTCATTGATGTTAAAGTAATGACATTTTTGGAAAATCTAGAAGTAAAAATTTGGCCAACTAGCCTCAGTCTTCTCTAGACAGAAAAAACTTCTCCTATGATACCTAGCAGGAAATCTTCCAAGAGGGCTAACTGCCAGCTGATTACTTAAAATTCAGGTAAGCTTCCAGCTGAAGTTGTCTGTAATTCACCACGGAAAGTTCACCTCAGTTTGGAGTACCCACCTCGCGCTCACCTTGTTCGATTGACAAAGTGATTAGAGAATTCACTGAAAATTTGAAAGCAATTCAAGTTGTAGCCTTGAGAGATATAGCCAAGTTATCACAGTATGTCGATAAATTCCTCAGAAACAAATTTTTGAATTAAAAAAAAGAGGAGTGGTATATTTTGTTCAATTGAAGTGGTCCAGCTTGTGAAAAAGCTAGTCAACGTTACGTCTATTATTTTTCTCTCAAATTACAATTAATACCAAAAATTTAGCAAGCTTGTCCTTTCATAAATTAGGTATTACATTTTTATGTTGATCAATAAAAACAAAATATTTTGAAATCAATAATACAATTTTAATTTGAATGTGGATTGGACTATATTCATGGTCAGGTGATTTTTTCACGATCAGCAGTTGGCTGCATCACAGCATAACGAGAAAGTTAACAAAACCTGCTCTAAAGCGGAAAAATAGTTATAGTGAATTGTGGATTCATGTAAGAGAAGTAAGAATTTTTTCTTTGTGACCATTGTCATCGGACAGATAATTATCGTGGCCTCACTCATGAGAACTGTAACTAAAACCAAAATCATTTTATTTGAAAAGAGAGAATCTGGTTTAAAAAAATTATCACTTTCAATAAAAAAATGAAATCACTAAGAGTCCACTTCTCCATTATAATTGTCAATAATAATTTTCGAGTTTCCATGGAAATAACTGGGAACAAAATTATTGCTTTTTTCTACCAAAAAATATTAATTTTCAACAAAAAAGTTCGTTTTAAACCAAGCAGTTAAATTCTCAATCCAGTACTGACTCTTCTACCAAACTCTTGAAATTTCAAGCCAAAGCAGTTAAATGTACAGTTTAAAAAAGATTCCCAAAAGGAAGAAACGATTGTTCAAAAAATTGTAAGTTGTGAACCAAAGGGTTCAATTTTGAAAAAATTAGGAATGATTTACAAAAATGAAACATTTATTCTTTATTTTGTATAAGAACACTGATGTCTTTATATTTTTATTATGATAGTTCTAGATGTTACTGCGAGGAAAATTCTGATGCAAAATTTGTCATAAAAAAACATGGAAGGCGTACTTTGTTATTCGGTTTGAACATATGGAAAGATGCATCAAGTGCGGTGAAGAGTATTTGGAAAGACTCTGTCTGGGAAGTCTATAGAAAAAAGCTCTGGATTTGACAACGGCTGTCGATAAAAAGGTGGGGAATCAAATTTTTCTGTCCAAGGAGAAAGTGAGTTCGGACCTGAACATGATGAGGAAGAACTTCTGATGCTAGCGACAACCTGAAAGCCGCAGCGATGACGTCCCTTGAGGAAAATGGATATATCAGTGCTGCTAGGAGGAAGTAATTCCGCCATCAACTTCTGATTCAAAGCCGAACAATCCCTCAATAAGGAACCCCTAAAAGGACCTGGTCCCATGACAGCACCCCTACTCAAGACAGGTATGTCAAGAGAGGTAGAGTTAATGATTAGAGTGACTTATACAGCCTCGTCCTTCAGACCACCTGAAATGGGCTATTGTCCGGGAGGTTTTCCTGCAAGAGAAACTGAGCTCAGATCTAGCAATAGCTATTGAGAGAGCCCTCAAAACTAAAAGCGCGGCGACAGGGTCAAACCAGGAACATTATCCCAAGGTTTGAGGACTGCCGCACCGTTCCAAAAACGCCTACTGCCTCATCGAGGTAGTAGGCGGTTTGTAACCGTGGGAAGGTGCAAGATTCAAAGCTATTGATTCTAAGGACCTTCCCAAGTCTGCCAAATTTATGGAGTGGATGCCTGGAGTTTTAGAAGAACCATCATTCATTTTCAATAAGGTTGGCAGTCCAGAACTTCACGTTAAAAGTGGAGGAGTGGACAACCACAGATGCTAAGGAAGAAGCCAGAGTAACTTTTTCGACCTTGAGTGCGTACCAGAAAAGGCAGTGGAAAAGCAGCTGCCCTTAGAACAACCGATGAATGACGCTGATTCCTAAATAAACAGGGTGGAAGCCTCGGATTTGAAGTTTATTCAAATTATTCTCCACCAGTATGAACCTGCTCCAAAAATTTTAAGCAGACGTATTGCAGTGAAACATACAGCTTTTGCTCAAATTCAGAAGCCTCAGCGTTGTAAGGCAGAAGTAGATTTATCAAGCCAGGAATACGGTTCCATAATAAAATTCATAATTGAACTGATGAAAACCCTGGGACGGCAATTCATGTCAGAAGGTATATCGATTATATTTGCTTACCTAGCTTCTGTAAAAACGTGGTAGAGATTAAAACTGAACACGAAAAAGGAGGAAGACATCAGCTTACGTTGATTTTCTTAGCAAAACTGTCATTCGATCCTCCATACTTGTCGCCATCAGAGTAGTGGAGACATTTGGTGGAATATCGCAGTTCGAAAGGATGACTGCTGATCATTGGATGTGACGTGAATGCACATCATACAATATGGAACAGTGAGAACATTAACAACTGGGGTGAGTAACTTTTAGATTACACTTTGTCTACTGATTTCACCATATTATATCGCAGAAATACACCAAGCTTTGTGGAAATTAGATGTAATGAAAATAATGACCTTAGCTTGTGCTCTATATCAATTAGCGAAGCATTTAGGAACTGGCAAGTATCGTCCAAGACATCCCTATCAGACCACAGGTATATGTGCTTTTTCGATCCGATTGGGTATCGGAACCCAAGAGTGACTGATTGGGATAGATATAGGGAGATTTTGGACAGTCATTGAGAATCATTCCTAGGAGAATAAGATCAATTAATCAGCTGAAATTCGCTGTAGATTCAGTGAATAGGGTCATATGTAGATCATACGAGGATAATTGTCATCTTCGTATTAGAAAGCAAGGCAAGGATGTTCGTTGGTGGAATGATAGATTCAATCCTCGAAAAGGGAAACTAGAAGACTATTTATTAGAGCCAAGAAAAGTGAAAAATGGGATTTGTATAATATTAGTGTAGCAAGATATACTAACCAAATACAATCGGCTGAAAGGATCTGATGAAGGGTACATTCTCAGGACATTCAAAGTGTACCTGACACTGCGAAGCTCCAGAGAAATTTGGAGATGAATCCTACATGTCAACTGAGGATACTGATTTTGCTAGCAGGAAAAAATGACAAAAACAGCTAGCGAAATCCTCAAACATCTCGCGCAGGTGCACTTTCCTGGTTCCTAACCTGGGTACTTTTCGAAGGGAGAGGCTATCAGGCCAAACTCCACTGACGGCCAGAACATAGAGCCAATGGGAAAGATTGGATTATGACAAGCCGGATAGTGGTACAATAAAAAATTGGATCATTCTTCTAGCATTTCGAATCATTCATAGCCGCTGGGAAAGACGATATATTCCCAGCGAGGGATGTCGAACTGATCTTTGTACAAAAGCTGGGAAGAGACTCCTACTACATGAAGCCGAATCATTCGAACCAATCAGCCTCGCTCCTTTCAGGTTGATGGAATCAGGAAATTGAGTTAATTTTCGTATCGAGGAGGAAATCCAACCGGATAAACCTTTTCATAGTATTCAGTTCGTCTCAAGGAAAGGCAAATCCACTATTGACACACTCTTTGCAATTACCTTTCGCTTTCGGAAAGAAGGACGAGCAGGACATAAACATCCCTACGAAATCTATATTTAATTCTGCTAAGGAACATGATGTAGGTATCGCTGTTGATAGATGGTTGCGCTCAATGCTATGCGGCAGGATTGTCCAGTCTCTGCTTCACGGTTGCAATGTGAGAGAGAAGGTAGAAAAGGGATGTCCGCAGAGAGGAGTATCATCTCCACCTTGTGGGCACCTTTCATTAGTGATTTGATTCTGTTGATGAAATGAATCAGCTTTTTATGCTCAAGAATATGTAGATGACCTTGTTATACTGGTAACAGAAAAACATTTGGGAACTTTAGTCTAACTCATCCGAAATGATCTCAAAATTGTTGAAGCGCGGTGCAATGACCGTAGCTCTGGACCTAGAATATCCAAGATGAAACCTAGTGCGGTGATAACAATCGGATTGGGAAAATTTCCTACCGTGCTCCAAGCTGAAGTCGTGGCTCTGATAGTCAAGCTGCTTTGAGAGCTCTCCAATCGGAAGAGTTGAGATCTAGACTTGTCGAGAGTTGTCTGTAAGAGCTTCTTGTGTGCGGAAGAACTGGGTCGACTTGATCTGGGTACCTGGACATGAGAACATTGAAGGTAACGAGGAAGCAGATATGCTCGCAGGAAGCGGGGCTTCAAAAGCCCTCAATGGACCTGAACCAGAAGGTGGAACATCGTATGCTTTGTCCAAGCATGCCATCGAACAGTGGCTCTTGGAAAATCACGTTAGGTATTGGAAGATCTCTAACGCTATGATACACTCTAAGAAGTTTATCAAAGAAGCATGTTCAGAAAAGTCTAAAAAAACTCCTAAACATGAAAAGGAAATGTGTAGAACAAGAAGTTGAAATGCTCACGGGCCATTGTCGTTTAAAGAAGCATCTGACTAACATAAAGGTCGACTACCTGATGTTGAAAGTGCTGCTTCCATGAGGGGACATCCACATCCTTTGCGACTGTGATGTGATTGTGAACCATAGAGTGAATCATTCTGGAAATCATTGCTGTGGGCCAGGGATTTTCTAGACATCCCCTATGAGGCAATGAATGCTTATTTGGCGGAAAGCGGCCTCATCAGAGACGATCAGATTTAGGGAAACGGTACAATCAATTACATCAGATATCATCAGTGCTATTGACCTTAGATGACCCTGCCCGTGTGTAATAATAATAATAGTTACAATTGTCCTTTAGGGCCAGCCTAATCTTTTCTTCACAAGAGCCTACTCAATATGTAGATCTGCAAGGAAAGTGATGTTTTCAGATGGTTAGATGTCATACGAAGACAGCAGGGTTTCCAAAGGTATTCCAGTATCTACTGGCGATCCCAGACCCATAGATCGGATCTATTCAGCTTTGACCCACAACTGTCAAAATCCTCCAACTGGTTGGATCCGCTTGAAACCTTGAAAAAAAGTCCTCCAGGTTCCAAATTCAGAACCAAGCCGTTCCAACCGGAATTTTTTTTCAAGGACTCATAAATTTTCTCTTGGTTAGGATGCATTTGGAATCTCACCTTTGACGTTTGGACGATGAAATTGTTTGAGTTATCGAATAAAAGAGTCATTAGGACCATACTCGCGAGCGGCCGCTTCTCAAGTGGTAATGCCCTTCTTCGGTCAGACGTTTCCCTAAATATAATATGACGTGTGACCGCAAAAACTGTGGTACCAAAACTTTAATTAAATAAACTCTGGATTATCTTAATTTCCGTATATTCTAAACATTTCTAGGATGTTCAAAATTTATAAAATGTTCAAAATTTCTGAAATTATCAAAATTATCAAAATTTCTGGATTTTACAAAACGTTCAATTTTCTCAAATTTTCTAAAATTTGGGAAAATTTCTAAAATTGGTGACATTTTCTAAATTCTGTAAAATATTCAAAATTTGTAGAATTTTCTAAATTTTGTAAAATATGAAAAATTCTTAAAATATTCAAAATCTTCTAACTTTCTAATATTTCTGAATTTTATGAAGTGTTCAAAATTTCTAAAATCATTCAAATTTCTGGAATGAATGTTTAAAATTTATAAATTTATAACATTATTTAAAATTCTAAAATTATCGAACTTTCTAGAATTTTCCAAATTTTTTGAATTATCAGAATTTCTAAAATTTCTGAAATGTTTCAAACTTACAATATTGCCAACATTTCTAAAATTATAGAATCATCTCAAAGTTTCAAAAATTTCTAACTTGATCAAAATTTTTGAAATTTCTAATTTTCCAAAATGTTTAAAATATCTCAAATTTTTCAAAAATTATTAAAATTGGTAGAATGATCAAAATTTTGAAACTATTGAAAATTTCTAAAATTATAAAATCTTCTCAAATTTTGAAAATTACTAAAATTACAAAAATTTCTAAAATATCTTAATAAAAATTTCTGAAATGTTCAGAATTACTAAAATTATCAACATGTCTGAAAGTTCCAAATTTCATAAAATTATTAGAATTTATTAAATGTTCAAAATTTCTACAAAAAATTCAAATTTCTAATGGTTTCCATTTTGTTTTAATGTTTAAAATTTCTGAAATTAGCAAATTATCAAAATTTCTGAACCTTACAAGATGTTCAATTTTCTCCAATTTTTTGAAATTTGTGAAATTTTCTTAAATTTGTGAAATTTTCTAGAATTTGTAAAATAGTCAAAATTCGTAAAATATTCAACATCTTCGAACTTATCAAAATTTCTAATATTTCTGAATTTTATAAAGTGTTAAAAATCTCTAAAATCATTCAAATTTCTGGAATGAATGTTTAAAATTTATAAATTTTTAACATTATTTAAAATTCAAAAATTATCAAACTTTCTATAATTTTCCAAATTTTCTGAATTATCAAAATTTCTAAAATTTCTGAAATGTTTCAAACTTACCATATTGTCAACATTTCTAAAATTATAGAATCATCTCAAAGTTTCAAAATTTTCTAAATCGATCAAAATTTCTGAAATTTCTAATTTTATAAAATGTCTAAAATATCTAAAATTTTGAAAAATTATTATAACTGGTAGAATGATAAATATTTCGAAACTGTTGACAATTTCTGAAATTATAAAAACTTCTCAAATTTCGAAATTTTCGAAAATTTCTAAAATATCTGAATAAAAGTTTCTGAAATGTTCAGAATGGATAAAATTGTCAAAATATCTGAAAGGTTCAAAATTCATGAAATTATAAGAATTCATCAAATGTTCAAAATTCCTACAAAAGATTCAAATTTCTAATGGTTTCCATGTTTTTTAATGTTTAAAATTTCTGAAATTATTGAAATTATCAAAATTTCTGAACCTTACAAGATGTTCAATTTTCTCAATTTATTTTGAAATTTGTAAAATTTTCTTAAATTTGTGAAATTTTCTTGAATTTGTAAAATTTTCATAAATTTGTAGAATATTCAAAATTCGTAAAATATTCAACAGCTTCAAACTTATCAAAATTTCTAATATTTGTGTAGTGTTAAAAATTTCTAAAATCATTGAAATTTCTAATTTTTCAAAATGTCTAAAATATCTCAAATTTTGAAAAATTATTATAATTTGTAGAATGATAAATATTTCGAAACTGTTGAAAATTTTTAAAATTATAAAAACTTCTCAAATTATCTAGTTCTGCACTGCCATCTTTTAAATCATAAATTGATGTAATATCTATTATTTACATTGACAAAAGAAAATTCTGTCATTTTTTCTTAATTTCTTTGATGGAAAACTTAATTTTGAAAATAAAACATGAAATAAGGCCAAGAAACGCAGTCGGTATGAGATTCGTAATTATTTTGAAGATAGTTTCACCAATTTTATTAATTTTTAGAAATTTCAGATATTTCAGACATTTTGTAAATTTCAAAAATTTTGAGAATTTCAAAAATTTTGGAAAATTTTGAAATTTTGAAGCTTTCACGAATTTGGAAATTTTGAGAGGATTAGAAATGTTAGAAATGTTGACAATATTGTGAATTTGGGACATTTTAGAAATTTTAGAAATTTTGATAATTTAAAAAATTTGGTACATTCTAGAAATGCTTATAGTTTTAGAAATTTAAATAAAGTTGAAAATTAAAGAAATGTGAACATCAATTCCAGGAATTTGAATGATTTTAGACATTGCTAAAATTTCATAAGGATCAGAAACATTAGAAATTCTGATAAGTTTGCAAATTTTGAATATTTTACAAATTTCAGAAAATTTGGGAAATTGAAGAAAATTAAACATTTTGTAAAATTCAGAAATTTTGAACATTTTGGAAATTTTGAAAATATACGAGAAGTTAGATAATCCAAAATGTTTTTAAATTTTTGGAAAGGTACGGTACCTCAGTTCTCGCGGTGACACATAATATATTCAAGGGAACGGCTGACCAAAGAAGGTCACTACCACTTGATAAGGCGCCTCTTGCAAGTATGGTGCTAATGACTTTTTTATTCGATAAATCACACAACTTCATCTTCCAAACGTCGCAAGTGAGCTTCCAAAAAAATTCAACAATTTTTATTAAAAATTCATACTTTTTATTTGAAATATATACTTTTACATTATTCGTTGACAATTCATATTTTTTGGTAGAAAATTCATCTTTTTGATTAAAATGCCGTTTTCCGGTTGAAAAATAATTTTTCTAACTAAAAATTTAACTATTCCATTTTTGGCTGCAAATTCATATTTTTCAAATAGAAAATTGAATTACTTGGGTAAAACTTGAACCACTTTTTAAAATTTCTTTTTTTTAGGGTTAATCTCTTTGATTGGAAATTTAAATATTTTGCTGAAAATTCTTCTTTTCATTGAAAATTAATTTTTTAACCTACAAATGTACCTTTTTCATTTTTCTTTTTGCTGAAATTTAATCTTTTTAAGTAAAAAATTGGTCTTTATTGGTGGAAAACTAATCCTGTTGATGGAAATTTTCTCTCTTTTTATTAAAACTGCAATTTTTTGGTTGCAAATTATCTTTTTTTCTAAATTCGTATTTTCGGGTTGAAAGTGCTTTATGAAAAATATTTATTTGTTGGAAATTCGTCTTTTTTATTAAAAAATTCGTCTCTTTGGTAGAAAATTCATCTGTTTTGTAGAAATTTTTTTTTTTTCGTTTTTCAAGTTTACCAACTTTATTAAACATTCATTTTTTGGTTGCAGATTCATCATTTTAGTTGAAAATTCATCTCTGGTTCAAAATTCAACTATCTAGTTGAAAATTTTTTTACTGAAAATTCATCATACGAGTTGAAAATTAAATTATTCGTTTGCAAATTGGTGTATTTTGTTTAAAATTTGTCTTTTTCAGTAGAAAATTAATTTTCGTTGTTGAAAATTCGTCGTTTTGGTTAAGAATTCACCTTTGTAGGATGAAAGTTAAACTATTTGTTTAAAAATTTAACTATTTTTTTTCTGTTGGAAATTTAACAATTTTGTTGATTTTTTTTTTTAATTTAACTATTTTATTGCAAATTCGTTTTTTCTTTAAATTTCATTTTTTCAGCAATTTTATTCTCTTTATTAGAAATTCAACTACTTGGTCGGAATCTAAAAAAACTTTAATAAAAATCATCGTATTGGCTGGAAATTAAACTATTTTGTTGAAAAAACTTAATTTTTGTATGAAAATGGATCGTTTTTAGTAGAAAATTTCTTAAATTTTTCATTATAAATTAATCTTTTTTGGTTTAAAATTCAACCTCTCGTTTGAACGTAGAACTACTTTGTTAAAAACTCACTTCAGTTGTTGAAAATTGAACTATTCTGTCAAATTTTTATTTTTTTTTCATCAAAATCATTATTCTTTTTACTGAAAATTTCGCTATTTAGTTTTGGTGGAAAATTCATCTTTTTTCAGTAAATTTATATTTTTCGGTAGAAATTAAAAATATTCTTAATTGAAAATGCAACTGTTTTTTTTTAAATATATTATATTGGTTCAAGACTTGACTATTTTGTTGAAAGTCCTTTTTTTCTACGAAAATTAATTTTTTTAACTGAAAATTTAACTATTTCATTTTTGCATGGAAATTTATCTTCTTAAGTGAAAAATTCAACTATTTGGTTGAAAATTTATGTTATTATTTGTTTCCAAATTGGTTTATTTTGTTGAAAATTTATCTTCTTTTTTTGTACAAAATTAATTTTCTTTATTGAGAATTCGTAGTTTTGGTTAAGAATTCATCTTTTCAGGTTAAAAGTTGAGCTATTTGGTTAAAAATGTAACTATTTTGTTGATTTTTTTTTGAAAATTCTACTCTTTGGTTGAAAATTTTACTATTTATTGAAAATTTGTTTCTTTGTTGTTGTTGAAATACCAACCATTAAAAGAAACGCGTGAAATGATGATAGAAGTAATGGGGACGGATGAAGAAAATCAGGAGAAAAAAGTGGAGGAAATAAGGAAAGAAATTAGACAGGAAATGGCCAAACTTAGGAATGAAATAAGGAAATGGGAAGAAGTCAGGGAAAAGCTAGAGAAAAGGATGCACATGTTGGAGCAAAGACTAGAAAAGAAGGAAGAGCCTAATAAAAAGGTAGATGAGTTGGAAGGTAGAATAAAAAAAATTGAAGGCTCAAACCACGAGTTTGGAGGTAGAGAGATTGTGATTAAGGAGAAGGAAAGGCTGAGAAAAATAGAACAAAGAATAGAAAAGAAAGAGAGAGTAGGAAGAAAAAGAAACATAGTGATAAAAGGTCTAAGATTAGAGGGAAAGGAGCTGATTGAAGGAGTGGAAGAAGTACTAAAAAGGATTGATGCTAAGGTAGAGATAGAGGAAGTGCGAAGTGCAGGAAGGGAAGAGCGAAGAGGGGAGAGATTTGTACTAATGAAACTAAAGAAATGGGAACTTAAGAGGGAAGTGATGACAAAGAAGAGGGTGTTATATGGAAGCTCGGAGAGAATAGAGGATGTTTTGACATGGGTAGAAAGGAACATGCAATATAAGTTAAGGAAAAAAGCGGAAGAGGGCACACAAAGGGAAGAAGGACTTGGGTTGAGAATGGGAGAATACAGATAGAAGGTGTATAGTGGAATTGGGACGAGGACAGGGAAGAGTTAGTAAAAAATGAAATATCGGGAAACTGGGAGAGAAAGGAACGGGAGGTAAAGAAATAAGAATTAGTGAGAAACAAAAAGAGACGAGAAACGAAACTAGGGAAGATTGAAGGATATGCTACTGGAATGTAGCAGGCTTAGAAAGAAAGGATAGGGAGTTTGTGAGAAATTTGACACAATGGGATGTAGTTGTAATGATGTAGACGTGGCTGGATGAAAAGGGATGGGAAAGAGTAAGGGGAAGATTACCGAAGGCTACAAATGGCACCTTCAAAATGCAAAGAGGAAGAATAAAAAAGGCAGAGCAATGAGATGAATGGTGATGGGAGTAAGGAACGAATGTACAACAGAGAACGATGAAAAAGAGTTGAAAGAACATAAAGAAGGAGTAATAGTAGAAGAGATAAATATGGGAGGAAAGAGGTGGAAGATAGTGGGGGTTTATGTGAACGGTGATGTGCAGGAGAAATCAGAGGAGATGAGGGAACTGATGGAAGAAAATAAGCAGGAGATTGAACTAATAATAGGAGGTGATTTTAATGCGAGAACAGGAGATAGAGGAGGAAGGAAATGGGGAATATACACGTTCAGGAGGAAAGAGGGGAACGGTAATTGATTATGTAGTAGTGGACAACGAGGTAAGAGAGAAGAATAAAAAAAATAGAGGTGGAGATCTATATAAATCCGGATCACTTTCCCATAATAGTAATGGCAGAGGGAGAAATAAGTAACAACAAAAAGGTAAAGAAGGAAGCAGAAGGAGAAAGAGCAGGAAGAGGGGATTGGTTAATGGGAGGTAAAGAACAGTTTTAAGAAAAAGTCAAGAATATCAAAATGGGGGAAGGAAATGTAAACGATGAAATGGTAATAATGGTAGGAGAAGTAAAAGGAGTATTAGAGTATACAAGCAAAAAAGAAGTTAGTGAAGGAGGATAGAAGTGGATGGGATGAGGATTGTAAACAGAAGAAGAAAGTGAGAAAAGTACTAAGAAAATGGAGAGAAAAGGACAAGTAGTGAAGAAGAATATAGGAGAAAAAAGGAGTATACTGAGTTGTGTGATAAAAAAAAGAGGAGGAAAATAAAAGGTTTGAAGAAGAAGCGGAGAAGTTTAGGACGGAAGAAGAGGATTTGGAGGGGTAGAGAGGAAGGCTAGGAAGGGAGGAAGAGATGGCAGGGAAAGAGGCGAGGAGGAGGACATTACAAGAGAGGAAATAGTCAAGGTATTAGGGATGATGAAAGATGGAAACGCACCTCGTATAGATGAGATTCCAAATGAAGTATGGAAATATAGGGGGACAGGATTAAAGGAATGGGCATGGATAATTTTCAATAGAGTATGGAGAGGAGAAGGGTGGCCAGAGTTATGGAAAGGAGGAGTAGTGATACCAATAGTGAAGAAAGGCAAAGGGGAGGAGGTTAAAGATTATAGAGGAGTGACACTAATTTAGATTGGGAAACAAGGTAAAGGCAAGTATGTATTGAGAAAAGAAAGATAAAAGGAAGTGCAGAATATGTGAATGGGAAGAGGAAACATGGGAGCATATATGGCAAGGATGTAGGAGAGGAATGGAAGATAAAGGAAGCTGGCAAGATAATGTGGTAAAGATTCTAGGGAAGGATGGTTTGAGGGAAGAGTGGAAGAAGAACTGATACAGAAATATAGTTTCTTTCTCTTTATTCAAGCTCCTGATTCATAACATTTGCATGATTATGTAAAACTGAGATAATACAATGATAATTTTGACATTTAGTTTGAATTTCAGGAAGATGAGATACATTTTTCATATTCGTTTAATTTTTTTATTTGCCATTGGGATAGAGTGGTGGTTTCGGTGGCATTGCTTGTTGACGTTGTTGCACACCAGGTTGAGCAGGTGGACGAGCGACCTGGCCTCTCAAATTCTGTCTTGAGCTTGCGGCTTCTTTTTGCAAATCTGCTGCAATCTGCTTTAACTCAGCTTCTGTTATGGTTTCTCTCTTGCCTATCCCTCCTCCTCCAAAATATTCCATTCTCACATAACTCCGACCATCCCATAAGAGATTATCATTGAAATTTATATTAAAATCCCCTCCATGAGGATTACTTGGTCTGGATTCTGTAAAGAAACGGAGATTTATTAGGTTTTCGTATGTATTGGAAAATAGTTGTATCAGTAATTTTAACACATCTGAATGAATAAATAATACATTCTTTTATTCACTCGCAACCTTTCTAAATTCTTTTCAGGCTTCTAAAGTTTTGGTTTGAAATCTTTTTCAAAAATCTTCATTTTTTTTTAATCTTTCAGTTTGCATTTTTTTCTTAATCTCTTCAAATCTTCTAAATATTTCTTAAATTCCCCTAATTTTTATTTTTTTTTTATTTTCCAATCGTACCAAATTGAAACATTAACCCTAAAAATCTTCTAATCTTTTTTCAAAATTTCAAGAAATCTTCTCAAATCTTTCAAAATGTTTTTCAATTTTATTTTTCATTTCATTTTTCAAAACAAAGCATCATGCGAAATTCTCCCATGAACATTAAGAAAATTATTTTTTCAATGCTTTCAAAATTTTTAAACGTTCGAATGTTTGCAAATTATTCAAATCTATCGTCAATGTTTTTTCATAATTGTGAAAAATTGAAAAAAATGTTTAAAAATCTTTCAGTTTTTCTTTAACCATTTCAGAAATCCTTTGAAATTTTTTAAAATCTGAATTTAAAAATTCAGAGATTTTTAGGAAATCACGAAAAGTGTCAAATTTTCATTTCACTAAATATAAAACTCTTAATTTGAAAAAAATGAGTGAATGAAAAATTTTTATTTCAAGTTTTGAACGCTGTAAATTTTGTATTTAAAAGGGTTCAAATTTGATATTTTACCATTCTTTAGTAATTCAAAATTTTGTGATTCGCAACAGCAGAGCAAAGTTTTGAAAAATAAATAAATTTTTTTTTAAATTCCTAAATTTCGCTGGGTGATGAAATTTCTACTAAAATTATGAATATTTAACTGGAATACTTGAATTTTTAACCAAAAAGACGAATTTTCAAACAAGAAGATTGATTTTTAAATGAAAAGATTAATTTTCTACCAAAAAAATACAATTTTTCAACAAAATGCATGAATTTTCAACGAAATAGGTAAATTTTCATTTGAAGAAGACAAATTTTCAACCAGTTTAATTTAAAAAAAAATTAAAAATTTCAACCTAATATGGAAAACAACATTTTTAGTTAAGAAAATTAATTTCAAACCAAACGTAGCAGTTTTCAACTCAAACAATGAATTTTCAACTGAAATAGTTGAATTTTAAAACAAGAAAATTAATTTTCACTGAAAAATGATCAATTGTCAACCAAAAATTAAATAATTAAATTTTCAGCTAAAAAATAATGTTTAACCAAACAGGTGAATTTTCAACTACAATTTTTCTTGAATAAAATTGTGAATATAACTGGAATATTTGAATTTTAAACCAGAAAGATGAATTTTAAACTAAAATGATGAATCTTTAACTATTACAATTAAATTTTCGACCGAAAATATTAATTTTTAACTAAGAAGATTAATTTCTTCCAAAAAACACAAACGTTCCACTAAAAAAGAAGATTTTCCAACAAAAAATTAAATAATTGAATTTTTAGTGAAAAAAATGGATGTTCAAACAAAGAAATTAATGTTTAAATAAAATGATGGAATATTCAACTGGAATTATAGTTACATTTTCAGTGTAAAAAAAATATAATTTTCAACCAAATAAATTAATTTCTAATTGAAAGGATGAATCTTCAACAAAAAAAAAATTAATTTTCATCAAAAGAGTTTAACTTTCAACCAAGAAATGTTATTTCCAACCTGAAAGATGAATATTCAACGAAAATTATAAATATTCCACTGGAATACTTGAATTTTCAACCAAAAAGAAGAATTTTCAAACAAAAAAATTAACTTTCAAAGAAAAAAAAATTTCCTACCAGAAAAAATTGATTTTTAAACAAAATACACGAATTTTTAACGAAGTAGTTACATTTTCAACCACAGATGAATTTCAAATTAGAATGATCGATCTTCTATACAAAATTATTTTGATACGATCAGAAATAAATTCTCGTTTTTTTAAATAAAATTCCCGGTTATTTTACGGTTTCTTTCCAACAAATAAAATTCGCGGTCAAGCAAGTGCGAAGCACGAGGTAATAATGAGAGTGTGTTCGTTAAAGCCCAAAGAGCTTTAACGAAAGAGAATTCACAATCACCAAATTAGAGTTGTTGATACTTTTCCCTCGAATTTTAAAAGGTTCCAAGATTTGTACTAACTCATAAGCAGTCACTTTCAAACACTTTCCAGACAGAAAAGTAAATAATCATAATAATATTAAAAATAATGCACTCACCAACAAAATCAAGCAGGAAGAGTGAGATGGTAAGGACTATAGTTCCAGCAAGAATCTTCATTTTGGGATCGAAGGATTTCGTAAAAGTGAATGACAAATTCTCAAAAAAATCACTGCTATTTATACGGAAAAATACTGGGCTTGACCAGGAAGAAGTTTCCGGTTACAAAAATTTACCTAAGCTTATTGATAGGCGCTATAAGAATTTCAGGTAAAAAATAGGTCTTCCGGTTTATGTAGACCGTGCTATGATTGTTTGCTATGTACTAATAAGACGATTTCCGTACTCTTCCCACATCCGTGTAGGAAGTAAAATTTTTTTTAATGAAATTGGTTTTCAACAAAAAATTAATTTTCTACAAAAAATTCATTTTCTACAAAAAATTCATTTTCTACAAAAAA
>CAKNXH010000474.1:205840-222721 GCA_932178445.1 Andricus quercusramuli
TCTACAAAAAATTCATTTTCTACAAAAAATTCATTTTCTACAAAAAAAAATTTTCTACCAACAATTAATTCTCAAAAAAAGAAATTTTTAACAAAATATTTAACTTTTAAACTATTGAATAGCTAACTATTACCTGTTGAATATTTAACTAGAAAATATCAATTTTCAATCTTCAATTAAATAAAAAAATTGCAATAAAAAAAAAATTAATTTTTTCAATAAATCTGTTTTATTTTTCACAAAGTAGATTAATTTTCGAACAAACAGTTAAAGGTTCAATGAAAGGAATAAATTGTTAACCGAGAATAATAGTTTGTAACCGAACATTTGATATTCAAATTTTCAGTTGAAATGATTAATTTTTAACAAAAAAAATAAATGAATATTTCAACAAAATAGTGAAATTTTGAACCAAAGAGATTAATTTTCAATTAAAGAGATGAATTTTTAACAGGAAAAATGAGCTTTTTACTAAGAGACAAATTGTTAACAAAATACATTAATTTTTAACAGGAAAAACAATTTTCACTTAAAATAAAATAATGCGATTTTCAGCGAAACCATTTTCCACTGAAAGTAAAATTTTCCAACTAGAAAAATGAATTTTTAATAAATTATTTCAGCTTTCAAGCAAGAACTTGAATTTTCAACTATCAAAGATCAATATTTAAAAAAATAAAACAGTTGAGTTTTCAGGCAAGATGTAAATTTTCCTAAAAGAAAACAACTATTCGTTGACAAAAAATTAATTCTCTACGAAAAATGTGATAGTTGATCAACAAAAACGAATTTTCAACAAAACAAAAAATGAAATTTAAACAGAATTGTTGAGTTTTCTAAAAAGTAGATTAGTTTTTGCCCAAATAGTTGAATTTTCAAGTACGAAGATTAATTTTTTCTACCGAAAAAAATGAAGCACGAGGTAATTATGAAAATCTGTTCGTTAATGCCCAAGGAGCTTTAACGAAAGAGAATTCACAATCGCCAAATTAGAGTTGTCGATACATTGACCTCTAATTTTTAAAGGTTCGCAGATTTGAACTAACTAATAAGAAGTCGCTTCTAAACACCTTTCAGACAAATAATACCAAAATACCTGAATTTTCAACAAAAAGAAAAGGAATTTTTAACACACAAAAAAACGAATTTTCAACACAACAAACAATGAAATTTAAACACAATTTTTGAGTATTCTAAAAAGTAGATTAGTTTTTCCCCAAATAGTTGAATTTGCAAGAACAAAGATTAATTTTTTCTACAGATTTTAGGAAACTATCTAGTATTAATCTCGAAAAATGTAGCTATAAACAAAAATAATTTGTTTAAACAATTATTTTTGCAGAATTCAATTAAATATCGAGTCAGAAAAAGTGAAAAATGAACTGAAAGTGAATTTTTTTTTAAAGTGCAATTTGTCGCATGATTTGAAGAGAATATTATTAAAAATATTAATAAATTGTTTAAGCGATTATTTTTATTAACAATTAATAAGTATAGCCTCACTCTAATTGAAAATTGGAGAAAAATTTAAGAATTAAGAAAAAATCGAATCTCCATTCTGAGAGAAAATTGCTAAAAACAATAATAAATCAATTTAAACATTTCATTTTGTTTAAAATTTTACTATTTTGTTGAAAAACAGGTATTACATATATTTTTTTCAACCAAAAATGTAACTATTTCATTTTTTGATTGACGATTGATTTTTTTTTAGTTCAAAATTCGTATATTTTGTTGAAAATTCGTCTTTTTCAGTAGAAATTTAATGTTTTTGGTTAAAAATTCCATTTTTTTATATTAATCTACTTTGCAGGAAATTTTATAATTTTGTTAAACTTTCATTTTTTTTAACATTCATTTATTTGTCTCAAAATTTAACAATGGGCTTGATAATTTGTTCTTTTTGCTGAAAATTAATTTTCTTAACTCAAAACATTTTAGTTAAAAATGGTTTGGCTGAAAATTGAACGATTTTATTTTTTGTAAAAATTGGGTTTCTTAGTAGAAAAATAATGTCCTTTGTTAAGAATTTCTCTTTTGGTAAAAAATTGATCTTTTTGGTTGAAAATTAATTTTCAGCAAAAAGAACAAATCATCAAACCCATTGTAAAATTTTGAGACAAAGAAAGAAATGTTTAAAGAAATGAAAGTTTAACAATATTATCAAATTTCCCGCAAAGTAGATTAATAAGAAAAAAAAATATACGAATTTTGAACTAAAGCAAATCAATTGTCAACCAAAAAATGGAATAGTTAAATTTTTGGTTGAAAAAAAATATAATAACTTTTTTTTCAACAAAATAGTACAATTTTAAACAAAATATGTATTTTTAACTCATATTGTGAATCTTCAACTAAAAAATAATATTTTAAACAAAATTGTTGATTTTGATACAAAGTAGATTAATTTTTAACCATAAGAAATGAATTCTCAATAGTTGAATGTTAATTCAAAACATAAATTTTGCAACAAAAAGAATAATTTTCACTAAAAAATACAATAAAAAAAAATAAAAATAAAAAAAAATATATATATGTAATAATTTAGTTGAATGATTGTAGTTTTCAATGAAAAAATAGTTGAATTTTCATCTGAGAAAAACCATTTTTCACAAATTTGAATGCTGAACCAAAAAGACTCGTTTTTAACAAAAAATTTGAAATTTCAACAATGAAGGATACTTTAAAAAAATTTTTTTTAAATATGGACTAATTAGAGTAATTTTTAAACCAACATTCAAAGATTTAAACAAAAAAAAAAAAAATTTTGACCAAGAAGAATAATTTTCTACCAAAAATAACGAATTTCCAAACAAAAATAAAAAATTTCAACAGAGTTGTTGAATTTTCAACTAACAAGATAAATTTTCCGTCGAATAATTGAATATTTAACTGAAAAAGGAAAATTTTCAATCAAACATGAAATATTAACACTTTCACTTGGAGAAAATAATTTTTTAATTGAGAAAAATGAATTTTGAAGAATTTTATATTATTTTCAAAACGTAGATTAATTGTCAAAGAAAAAAGATTTTAATTCAAAATAAAAAAACAGTGGAAGTCATCCAACGAAGAAAAAATTCTTAAAAAATATTTGGAAGATTAACCAAAAAGACAAATTTTCAAGACAAGCGAATGACGCTTCTACCAAAATATCTACACTTTCAACACATACAAAAAAAAACAATTTTTCAAGCAAAAAAAAAATTGAAGAAATTTTAACAAAATTGTTAAATTACCTAAAACGTAGACTAATTTTTCACCAAATAGTTGAATTTTAAATGACAACGATTAATTTTCGACCGAAAAGGACGAATAAAAAAAAATCCATGAATTCAAAAAAAAAAAAAATCAGTTGGTAACCAAAAGTGAAATAATTGAGTTTTTGTTAAAAAAATAATTTCCGATGAAAAAAAAAAAATTTATCAAACTCGAAAATGCGATAAACGGGTCAACGGGATATTTTTTTCATAATCACGGAAGTTTTGTAGACAAACGCGGAAGTTTTATTTTCGAAAATCATAATTCGTCTAGTTTCCGCATTGTGAAGTCAAATTTCACCAGGGTCATAACATTATTTTGTTTACTGATACTTTCAAACTTAAAAAAAAATTACATTATATTTTCAACAATCTTCTTAAAATAATTTTATTCTGAAAAAAGATCTTCTCCTTTCGCTCCGCTGGGAATCGAACCACAGAACTACTGTGGTTCGATTCCCAGCGGAGCAAGAGAAGATCTTTTTTCAGAAAAAAAATATTTATAATAATACAGATTCCTTATAAAATTAATCTCAAATTTTGCATTTGATTTTTTCATAGATTCGAGATTTAATTCGAGATTTACTAAATATTGTTTTCTTTAAATTTTATCAAAGCATTAAAGAAATATGCAATTTGCTAAATTAGAAAAGCATGCTATTTGCAATTTTTCATAAAATTGTTCCTCGCACAAATTTTTCTTTTGAATTACTTTCTCTTTTTTTACTGATAATTAGATTCTTACATGAAATGTTTAAATTAATTTATTATTGTTTTTAGCAATTTTCTCTCAGAATAGATTCGATTTTTTTTAATTCTTAAATTGTTCTTCAATTTTCAATCTACTTTGTGAAAAATAAAACAGATTTGTTGAAAAAATTAATTTTTTGAATTTGAAAATTATTTTTTTCTTCCAATTGAAATTTTTTTATTCCATTCAAGCTTGTAAATTGATCTTTTCTAGTTAAATATTCAACTGCAATAGTGAACCAAAATAGTGACCAAAATTTAAAAAATTAACAGAAATTAAAAAAATTACTAAAAGTTTCCAAAATTAACAAAAATTACCAAAATTATCAGAAATTCTAAAATTACTTGGGAATCCAAAAATATGAAAAATTCCCAACATTTCATAAATTTCCGAAAATTTTTCAAAATAATTAAAAATTCAAGAATTACCAAAACTTCCAAATTTAGATGAAATTTTCAAAAATTACCAGAAACTTAAACAACCACCAGAAATTACATCAATTATCAAAATTACCAGAAAATAAAAAATCCTATGATAATCCTAAATCACCAAATATTCCCAAAATTGCTTGAAATTCCAAAAATTTCCAGAACAAAATTTCAAAAGTCAGTCAATTGAAATATTTCCAAAAACGACACGAAATACAAAAATTTTCAAATTCAGCGTAAATATAAAAAATTAACAAAATTTGCAAAAATACTAAAATCAGAGTTGAGCTGTGTTATGAAAAATATCGTATGTTATCATATATGACCGATTAATTTCCATAAAAAAATCAGAAATTTCAAAAATTGCCAGAAGTGTCAAAAATTAAGAAATTACCAAAAAATGGTAAAATGACCAACATTTCAAGAATTACCAAAAAGTTTATGAAATTAACAAAAATTGTAAAATTACCTTAGAATCCGAAAATATGAAAAATTCCCAAAATTTCATAAATTTCCGAAAATTATAAAATTTTTCAAAATAATTAAAAATTTCAAGACTTACCAAGACTTCCAAATTTAGAAGGAATTTTCGAAATTTCAAAAATTACCAGAAATTTAAAAAATCACAAGAAATTACATAAATTACCAAAATTACCAGAAAATTAAAAAACATCTGATAATCCGAAATTATCAAAAATTCCCAAAATTGCTTCAATTTCTAAAAATTACCAGATTAAAAAAAATTTCTCAAAAATCACAGTCAATTGAAAAATTTTCAAAAACGTCACGGAATACAAAAATTTTCAAATTCAGCGTAAATATAAAAAATTCCCAAAATTAACAAAATTTGCAAAAATACCAAAATCGGAGTTCGGCTGTGTTCTGAAAAATATCGTATGTTACCATATATGACCGTCTAATTTCAATAATTTATCAGAAATTTAAAAAATTGCCAAAGATGTAAAAAATTACCAAAAGATTGTAAAATTACCAAAATTTCAAGGATTTCCAAAAAGTTTCCAAAATTAAAATAAATCTCCGAAATTACAAGAAATTGTAAGATTACTTGAGAATCCAAAAATATGAAAAATTCCCACAATTTCATAAATTTCCGAAACTTATAAAATTTTTCAGAATAATCAAAAATTTCAAGAATTACCAAAACTTCCAAATTCAGAAGTAATTTTCAAAAATTACCAGAAATTTAAAAAATCACCAGAAATTACATGAATTACCAAAATTACCAGAAAATTAAAAATCATCTGATAATCCTAAATCACCAAAAATTACCAAAATTTCTTAAATTTCGAAAAATTTCCAAAACAAAAAAAAATTTCCAAAATAAAAAAAAATATCAAAAATCACAGTCAATTTAAATTTTTTCAAAAACGTCACGAAATACAAAAATTTTCAAATTTAGCGTAAATATAAAAAATTCCCAAAATTAACCAAATTTGCAAAAATATTAAAATCAGAGTTCGGCTGTGTTATGAAAATATCTAATGTTACCATATATGACCGATTAATTTCCATAAATTCCCAGGAATTCCAAAAATTGCCAAAAATGTCAAAAATTAATAAATTACCAAAAATTTGTAAAATTACCAAAATTTCAAGAATTACCAAAAATTTTAAACAAAATTTTTAAAAAATAATCATGAATTTGCAAAAATGTCAAGAGTTACCAAAATTTTCAAATTTTGAAGAAATTACCGGAAATTTCAAAAATTGAAAAATTACCAGCAATTAACAAAAATTTCAAAAATTACTATAAATTCAAAAATTTCCTGAAAGCTATAAAATTTCATACATCACAGAAATTTGAAAAAAAATTCAAATTTCCAAAAAATTCCGAAAACCACTTTTGTTAAACTTTTATCTTTTTGGATAAAAAAGTCATCCTTTTGAATTAGGAATACAACTGTTTTCTAAGAAATTCGTGAACTTTTTCTCGTTAAAAATTAATTATTTTCAGTTGAAAAATGCAAAATTATATTTTTGGTTGAGAATTCATCTTTTTTTGGTTTTTCTGAACTTTGAACCTCTTTGTTGAAAATTCTTTTGTTTTTTCTCGAAAATAAAAATACTTTATTTCAAATAATTCAATAAATCAATATTTGAAATACCTGCTAAGATGCTCAATATAGAGTGTTTGAAATGAAACATACACATAAAATTCGAAACTTTTAATATTTAAACATTAATTACACTCACTCTTATTTTTAAAAATTACGGAAGTTCAGCATTAATCTAGATACATTTCAAAAGTTAAATTTTAATGGATTTCAATTTCTGAAATCTCCTCCCGTCTGCAGCCGGATTTGTATGAAAAGCGCTCGCGTTCGCCTGAAAATTTGGCCAGAGGAGTGAAAACTGCAGAAAAGACTACAGAGCGCCGCCGGATATTGATATACGAGTTTGATCATCTCAACAAGAAACATCCGTCAGAAAAACGGTATTATCATAACCATCACGCCAGGCCTTAACGCTAGAACGAAATATAATTATTGTTAAAAATTCAATTAAAAAAAGAAATTTGAACTTTTAAACAAAAATATTGGAATTTTGGATTTTATAGATACAAATTAAATTTTTAGGAAACTTACTATGTGGAAATCATGCTGCAAATCTTCTTGTTAATTTCTTTTGTAATTTTTGATTTATCTGCTTTCGAATCGCACATGTCTTTAACCATTTTTTTTATTAATGACTTCATTTTGTTATCTTTTGAGCATCCGTTTGATTTTTCAAGATTTTTTTTGTCGAATGGATTTAAATATTCTTTGTTGAAATAGTCAGTCAATGCCTTGGTCTTATCGAAATTTTTTTCGTTCAATTGGCAAGATGATTTGTACTGTTTGAAACAGTAAACTTCGCGAATAGGATCTGGCACATCTAGTGTGCCGTCTATTGGATCAAATTCAGCCAAAATTTTGCCAGGATAACCTATAAAAGAAAAAATTATTTCAAATATTTTTTTTTTTCTGAAAAAATATCTTCTCCTTTCGCTCCGCTGGGAATCGAACCGCAGAACTAATGCTCTCCGGTCAGGTGCTCTCCCATTAAGCTACTAGAGTGATTGAGAGAAGAGACTTTTTTCAGAAATACAAACATTATTTTGCTGGATGTTACAAATCAAATTTTTCAAGGAACCTATATTATCATTAAAAAATAATAGAAAATATTTAACGTCTTTTCCGACTAGATGGAGCTATGAAAGAAAAATTTTTTCAAATAATTTTTTTCTGAAAAAAGATTCTCTCCTTTTTTGAAAAATAGTTGAATTTTCATCAGAAGAAATTAATTTTCAACATAATAATTGAATTTTGAACAAAAAAGATGATTTCTTAACCAAAAATGATTATCATGATTATGATTATGATTATTTTTCAAATTTCTGTGATTTTTAAAATTTCAGGATTTTCAGGTAATTTTGTAAATTTTTGTTATTTCTGGTAATTTTGGGAATTCTTGATAATTTCTTTAAAATTTGGAAGGTACGGTAACTCTTGACATTTTCGCAAACTTATGATTATTTGAAAAATGTTTCCTGATTTTGGAATTTTTTAAATTCGGGATTTACAGGTGGTTTTAGAATTTTTTGTAATTTTTAGTAATTTTTTTAATTTCTGGTAATTCTTGAAATTTTGAAAATTTTTGATAATTTTTTTGTCTTTGAAATTTTTCTCAATTTCGGAAATTTCTGATAATTTATGGAAATTAATCGGTCGTGATATTTCCTGACGTTTTTGGAAATTTGTCAAATTTTATATTATTTTTCAGATGACTGTGATTTTTGAAATTTTTGTTGATTCTGGAAATTTTTGGAAATTTAAGCAATTTTTGAATTTTCTGGAATTCTGATAAATTTGCCTGAATTTAGCAGAATTTTCTTGCATTTAGCAAAATTCTCATTAATTTAATAGAATTCTTTTGAGTTCAACAGAATTCTCTCAATTTCAGTAGAATTCTTCTAAATTCTAAAAAATTCGCCTGAATTCAGCAGAATTCTTATGAATTTAGTAGAATTCTTTTCAAATCAGAAGAATTCTTTCAATTTCAGTAGAATTCTACTGAAATCTGCAAAATTTGCCTGAATTTAGCAGAATTTTCTTCAAAATAGCAACATTCTCATGAATTCAGTAGGATTCTTTTGAGTTTAACAGAATTCTTCCATCTTCAGCAGAATTCTCATGAATACTGAAAAATGTTCCTGAATTCAGCAGAATTTGCCTGAATTCAGTAGATTTTTCTGGAAATTAGCAAAAATCTCTTGGATGCAGTGAAAATCTTTTGAGTTCAGCAGATTTTTCTGTAATTCTGACAAATTAGTCTGAATTTCGCAGAATTCTCTTGAAATTAGCAAAATTCTCTTGAATTTAGTAGAATACTATTGAGTTCAACAGGATTTTCTCAGTTTCAGTAGAATTCTCCTGGATTTGGAAAAATTGGCCTGAATTCAGCAGAATTTTTTGGGAATTAGCCAAATTCTCGTCAATTCAGTAGAATTCTTTTGACTTCGCAGAATTCTCTCAATTTCAGTAGAATTCTCCTGAATTCTGACAAATTTGCCTGAATTCAGCAGAATTTTCTTGAATTTAGTAGAATTCTTTTGAGTTCAGCAGAATTCTTTTAATTTCAGTAAAATTCTCATGAAATCTGGAAAATTTGCCTGAATTCAATAGAATTTTCCTGAATTTAGCGGATTTCTCTGAAAATTAGCAAATATCTTTTGTATGCAGTAGAAATCTCTTGAATTCAGCAGAATTTCCTGGAATTCTGAAAAATTTGCCTCAATTTAGCAGAATTTTCTTCAGCGAAATTCTCCTGAATTTAGTAGTGGTCTGTTGAGTTCAACTGAATTCTTTGAATTTCAGTGGAATTCTCCTAAATTCACGAAAATTTGCCTGAATTCAGCAGAATTTTCTTCAAAATAGTAAAATTCTCATGAATTTAGTAGAATTCTCTCGAGTTCAACAGAATTCTCTCAATTTCAGTAGAATACTTCTAAATTCTAAAAAATTCGCCTGAATTCAGCAGAATTCTCATGAATTTAGTAGAATTCTTTTCAGTTCAGCAGAATTCTTTCACTCTCAGTAGAATTCTTCTGAATTCTCACAAATTTGCCTGAATTAAACAGAATTTCCCTGGATTCAGCAGATTTCTCTGGAAATTAGCAAAAATCTTTTAGATGCAGTAGAAATCTCTTGAATTGAGCAGAATTTCCTGGAATTCTGAAAAGTGTGCCTCCATTTAGCAGAATTTTCTTGAAATTACCGAAATTCGCCTCAATTCAGTAGAGGTCTTTTTAGTTCAATAGAATTCTTTAAATTTCACTGAAATTGTTCTAAATTCAGGAAAATTTTCCTGAATTCAGCAGAATTTTCTTCAAAATAGTAAAATTCTCATGAATTTAGTAGAATTCTCTCGAGTTTAACAGAATTCTTCAAATTTCAGTGGAATTTTCCTGAATTCTGAGAAAGTTTCCTGAATTCAGCTGAATTTGCCTAAATTGAGTAGATTTTCCTGGGAATTAGCAAAACTCTCTCGGATGTAGTGAAAATCTCTTAAGTTCAGCAGAATTTTCTGGAATTCTGCCAAATTTTCCTGGATTCAGCAGAATTCCCTTACAATTAGCAAAATACTCATGAATTTAGTAGAATTCTTTTGAGTGCATCCGAATTCTTTCAATTTCAGTAGAATTCTCCTGAATTCTAAGAAATTTACCTGAATTCAGCAGAATTTTCTTCAAATCAGCAAAATTCTCATGAATGTTGTCGAATTCTTTTGAGTTCAGCAGAATTATCTCAATTTCAATAGAATTCTCCTAGATTATGAAAAATTTGCCTGAATTCGGCAGAATTCTCATAAATTTAGTAGAATTCTTTGAAGTTCAGCAGAATTTTTTCAATTCCAGTAGAATTCTCCTGAAATCTGAAAAATTTGCCTGAATTTAACAGAATTTTCCTGAATTAAGCAGATTTTTCTGGAAATTCGCAAAAATCCTTTGGATGCTGTAGAAATCTCTTGATTTTAGCAGAATTTTCGGGAATTCTGACAAATTTGCCTGAATTTAACAAAATTCTCTTGAAACTAGCAAAATTCTCATGAATATAATAGAATTCTCTTAAGTTCAATAGAATTCTTTCAATTTCAATAAAATTCTCCTGAATTCAGGAAAAATTGCCTGAATTTAGCAGAATTTTTTGGAAATCAGCCAAGTTCCCATGAATTTAGTTGAATTCTTTTTAAATCAACAGAATTCTTTCAATTTCAGTAGAATTCTCCTGAATTCTAAAAAAATTGCCTGGATTCTGCAGATTTTTTTTGAAATTAAGAAAATTTCAATGGATTTAGTAGAATTCTCCTGAATTCAACAGAATTCTGTCAATTTCACTAGAATTCTTCAGAAATCAATGAAATTCCATTAAATGAAATATAATTCTCTCAAATTCAACAGAATTATATAAATTTCAGTTATATTATACGGAATTTCAAAAAATTCGCCTGAATTCAGCAGAATTTTCTGGAAATAAGCAAATTTTGTTTGAATGCAAGAGAAATCTCTTGAGTTCAGCAGAATTCTCTGGAATTCTGGGTCAAGCTCTCGTGCATTCAGTAGAATTTTCCTAAATTTTGTAGATTCCTCTTGAATACAAAAACCTCTACAAATCGGTAAAAATCTTCTGATTTCGGCAGAATTTTCTTGAATTCCGAAGAATTCTCTTGACTTCAGTAGAATTTTCTTAAATTTAGTAGAATTCAGCAGAATGCTCCTGAATTCAGTGAACTTTTTTATGTTTGGCGGAATTTTTTCGAAATTAGCAACATTTTCTCGAATGCAGTACAAATTCAATAGAATTATTTTTAGTTCAGCAGAATTCTCTTGAATTTAGCAGAATTTTCTTAAGTTCAGCAGAATTCTCTTGAGTTCAGCAAAACTCTCTTGAATTCAGCAGAATTCTCGTGAATTCAGCAGAATTCTTTTAATTTCAATAGAATTCCTCTGAATGATGGAAAATTTGCCGGAATTCAGAAGAATTTTCTAGAAATTAGCAAAATTTTTTGTAATGCTCTAGAAATCTCTGGAGTTTAGCAGAATTCAAAAGAAGTTTCTTGAATTTAGTTGAATTCTCTTGCATTTTGTAGAATCCTCCTAAGCTCAGCAGAATTCTCTTTGAATTAGCAGAATTTTCTCGAATTCAGTAGAATTCTCTTGATTCAGCAGAATTTTCTGAAAATTAGGAAAATTTTCTTGAATGCTGTAAAAATCTCTTGAGTTTAAGAGAATTTTCTTGAATTTAGCAGAATTCTCTTAAATTCAGCAGAATTGTCTCAAATTCAGCAGAACTCTTTTAAATTCAGCCGCATTCTCTTGAACTCAGATTTTTTTTTAATTCAGCCGAATTCTCTGGAATTCAGCCTAATTCTCCTGAATTCCGCCGAATTCTCTTGAATCCAGGAGAATACTCTTGAGCTGCTTTTCGAATTTTTGCTTGAGAATTTTGAGCTTTTTTCCAACTGGACTTTTTATCTTTCATAAAATTTGTCCGAAAAAAGAGCTAAGATATAATAAACTTTTTTAACATTAATAATAAATTTATATGGTTTATACTCACAAATAATGAAGAGGGACAAGAGAGGAATTGGGAGCTTCATTTTTCAGTTTCCTCTTTCAGCAAAAGCAAAAATTAATTCCTACACAGAGTGATACATCTTTTTTCTGAAAATTGACTTCCTGCTTTTCAGAAATGTTTATACACCTGATTGGGTTTAGATATTAGACGGAAGAATCAATAAATAAACAGTGATAAAACGACCGCGCTATAATTTTCGATAAGATTCCGAAATTTTATACGACTCATGAATACAAATTAGATGTGTTGAAATAGATCATTTTTCCGGTTATAAGTGTCGACATTGAAGCTTGTATAAATATTGCACACATTTACTAACAATCAGCATGAAAAATAATGTTAGCGTCTAAATTTCGACATAGACTCCAGATAAGATAAGGAAAACTCTGCTGTACAATGTCTTTAAACTTTTAATTTCTAAGTGTTTTAAATAATTTATATTAAATTATTGTGAATAGTAACCTACGAGAAAGATTTAAATATGCCCAGATTTGGCGCTCTTTTTCCTACTTCCGCCTTTAAAAAAAAAACTAGATCATTGTGATTACCCTTTCTTCAGAACAAAAAACGTTTCATTTTCCAAAATGTTGTATTATTATTATTTTGTATTATCAACAGAGAATAACGGAAAATTTTAACGTCTTTTCAGCAAACAAAAATTCAGAGGAAAACACCCTGGACACCCTTCCAAGACTATATTAGATATTAGCCCGAAAAATCCACCCCTAGTGCATTCAAAGCACCACTGAGCTGGCTTGGATCAAAACAGACAAACAATCTTAAATCAAAAATAGTTACGTCAAATACCTTCCCGAGAATCTACTAGGCACCCTCATCCTAAGATTTAATATTCAAAACCCCAAAAGATTACCCCTAGTACATTTAACGGACTTCATCTGAGCTGCCTTCGACTAGGTTTTGTTTTTTGGTGTTGTTGAATATTATTTCAGAATGGGAATGTCCAGTAGAATCTTTGGAAGGTATGTGGGGTAATTATTTTCAACTTGACATTTTTTGACAGTTTTAATAGATGCATATGATGTAGGGTTTTTTAAATGTACTATGGGTGGTTTCCTTCCAGCTGACTTAGTCGAAGGCAGCTAAGACGAGATTCGTTGAATGTACTAGGAGTGATTTTCTGAGGTTGTCGAATATCATTGCAGGGATCAGGATATGGACTGCCGTCTTCAAAAGTCGTCCACATGACCGTTTTTGTTTGGAAAATATTTTTAGTGCTTTCGCCAAAGACAGCTGAGATGGGGTTTGTTAAATGTAATAGGGGTGGTTTTTTGTATTGCCTAGTACCATTGCATAAGTGGGGATATCTAATGGAGTCTTGAAAAGGTGTCTTAGGTGGTTATATTTGATCTTCAATTTATTTGGCAGCTCTACACAAAGGAAGCTGATATGGTGTTTGTTGAATGTACTAGGGGTGGTTTGTTGGAGCTGTTCAATATCATTTTAGGAATGAGGATATCCATTAGAGTGATGGAATGGTCTCTGGGAAATATTTTCAATTAAATATTTTGTTAGCAGTTTTGATCAAAGGCAGCTGAGGAGGGGTTTGTAAAATTTACTAGGGGTTGTCTTTGTGAGTTGCAGAATATTACAGTGGGAATGAAGGTATGTAGCAAAACATTGGAAATGTGCCTGAGGTGAATATTACAGCGATATGAACAAGAGACTTGGGTAGGTGTCTACTGCGACTATTCTGAATTTTAATTTCTTTTTGGCTGTTTCTTTCGAAGGCAGCTGCTTCGGGGTTCGTTAAATGTATTGGGTGCGGTAGTTTGGCGTGTTTTGATATTATTGTCGGGATAATGATACCTACCAGTGTGCTGGGAAGGTTTCTGAAGTGATTTTTTTATTTGAAAATGTTCAGCTGACATAGTCGAAGGCAGCTGAAAAGAGATCCGTTGAATGTACTACGGGTGACTTTCTGGGGTTGTTCAATATTATTCTAGGGTTCAGTATATGAACTTTAAAAGTCGTTCAAATGACCTTTTTTGAATTGAAATTATTTTTAGTGCTTTCGTTGAAGGCAGCTGAGATAGGGTTTGTTAAATGTACTAGGGGTGATTTTTGGATTCTTCAATACCATTGCAGAAATGGGGAGATCTAATAGAGTTTTAGAGCAGTGTTTGATGTGATTTTTTTGGCTGCTCTAGTCAAAGATAGCTGATATAAGTTGTGTTGAATGTACTAGGGGTGTTTTTTAGGTCTGTCGAATATTATTGCAGGAATGGGAAATATCTACTAGTGTATTGGAGAGGTGTCTTGAGGAATATTTTTTATTTACAATTTTGCTGTCAGTTTTAATCGATGGCAGCTGATATAATGTTTGCTAAATGTACTAGGGGTGATTTTTTGGATTCTTCAATACCATTGCAGAAATGGGGAGATATAATAGAGTTCTAGAGCAGTGTCTTAGGTGATTACATTTCATTTTCAATTTTTTTGACGGCTCTGGTCAAAGATAGCTGATATAAGTTGTGTTAAACGTAATAGGGGTGTTTTTTAGATCTGTCGGATATTATTGCAGGAATGGGGAATATCTACTAGTGTATTGAAGAGGTGTCTTGAGGAACATTTTTTATTTGCAATTTTGTTGGCAGTTTTAATCGACAGCAGCTGATATCATGTTTGTTAAATGCACTAGGGTTGATTTTTTGGATTCTTCAATACCATTGCAGAAATGGGGAGATCTAATAGAATTTTAGATCAGTATCTGAGATGATTTTTTTGGCTATTCTAGGCAAAGATAGCTTATATAAGTTTTGTTCAATGTACTAGGGGTGTTTTTTCAGATCTTTCGAACATTATTGCAGGAATGGGGAATATCTACTAGTGTATTGGAGAGGTGTCTGGAGGAATATTTTTGATTTGCAATTTTGTTGGCAGTTTTAATCAAAGGCAGCTGATATGAGGTACTAAATGTACTAGAGGTGATTTTTTGGATTCTTCAATACCATTGCAGAAATGAGGAGATCTAATAGAGTTTTAAAGCAGTTTCTGAGGTGATTACATTTAATTTTTTTGACAGCTCTACTTAAAAATAGCTGATATAAATTTTGTTAAATGTACTAGTGCTGTTTTTCAGATCTGTCGAATATTATTGCAGGAATGGGGAATATCTACTAGTTTATTGAAGAGGTGTCTTGAGGAATATTTTTTATTTGCAATTTTGTTGGCAGTTATAATTGATGGCAGCTGATATAATGTTTCTTGAATGTACTAGGGGTGATTTTTTGGATTCTCTAAAACCATTGTAGGAATGGGGAGATCTAATAGAGTGTCAGAGCAGTGTATGAGGTGGTTACATTAAGTTTTTAATTTTTTTGTCTGCTCTAGTCGAAGATAGCTGGTATACGTTGTGTTAAATGTACTAGGGGTGTTTTTTAGATCTGTCGAATATTATTGCAGGAATGGGAAATATCTGCTAGTGTATTGGAGATGTGTCTAGAGGAATATTTTTGATTTGCGATTTTGTTGGCAGTTTTAATCGAAGGCACGTGATATCATGTTTGTTAAATGTACTAGGGTTGATTTTTTGGATTCTTCAATACCATTGCAGAAATGGGGAGATCTAATAGAGTTTTGGATCAGTGTCTGAGGTGATTTTTTTGGCTGTTCTAGTCAAAGATAGCTGATATAAGTTTCGTTCAATGTACTAGGGGTGTTTTTTTTAGATCTTTCGAGCATTATTGCAGGAATGGGAAATATCTACTAGTCTATTGGAGAGGTGTATGGAGAAATATTTCTGATTTGCAATTTTGTTGGCAGTTTGAATCAAAGGCAGCTGATATGAGGTACTAAATGTACTAGGGGTGATTTTTTGGATTCTTCAATACCATTGCAGAAATGAGGAGATCTAATAGAGTTTTAAAGCAGTTTCTGACGTGATTACATTTAATTTTTTTAAAAGCTCTAGTTAAAAATAGCTGAAATAAATTTTGTTGAATGTACTGGGGCTGTTTTTTAGATCTGTCGAATATTATTGCAGGAATGAGGAATATCTACTACTTTATTGAAGAGGTGTCTGGAGAAATATTTTTTATTTGCAATTTTGTTGGCAATTTTCATCGATGGCAGCTGATATCATGTTTGTTAAATGTACTGGGGGTGATTTTTTGGATTCTCCAATACCATTGCAGGAATGGGGAAATCCAAAAGAGTTTTAGAGCAGTGTCTGAGGTGGTTACATTTGATGTTCAATTTTTTTGGCTGCTCCAGTCAAAGATAGCTGATATAAGTTTTGTTAAATGTACTAGGGGTGTTTTTTAGATCTGTTGAATATTATTGCAGGAATGGAAAATATCTTTCAGTGTATTGGAGATGTGTCCAGAGGAATATTTTTGACTTGCAATTTTGTTGGCAGTTTTAATCGAAGGCAACTGATATATGGTTTGTTAAATGTACTAGGGGTGATTTCTGGATTCTTCAATATCATTGCAGAAATGAGGAGATCTAATAGAATTTTAGATCAGTATCTGAGATGATTTTTTTGGCTATTCTAGGCAAAGATAGCTGATATAAGTTTTGTTAAATATACTAGGGGTGTTTTTTAGAACTGTCGAATATTATTGCAGGAATGGGGAATATCTACTAGTGTATTGAAGAGGTGTCTTGTGGAACATTTTTTATTTGCAATTTTGTTGGCAGTTTTAATCGACGGCAGCTGATATCATGTTTGTTAAATGTACTAGGGTTGATTTTTTGGATTCTTCAATACCATTGCAGAAACGGGGAGATCTAATAGAGTTTTAGATCAGTGTCTGAGGTGATTTTTTTGGCTGTTCTAGTCA
>CAKNXH010000474.1:222731-233727 GCA_932178445.1 Andricus quercusramuli
GGTGATTTTTTTGGCTGTTCTAGTCAAAGATAGCTGATATAAGTTTTGTTCAATGTACTAGGGGTTTTTTTGGATCTTTCGAACATTATTGCAGGAATGGGGAATATCTATTAGCGTATTGGAGAGGTGTCTGGAGGAATATTTTTGATTCGCAATTTTGTTGGCAGTTTTAACCAGAGGCAGCTGATATGAGGTACTAAATGTACTAGGGGTGATTTTTGGGATTCTCCAATACCATTGCAGAAATGAGGAGATCTAATAGAGTTTTAAAGCAGTTTCTGAGGTGATCACATTTAATTCTTTTGACAGTTCTAGTTAAAAATAGCTGAAATAAATTTTTTTAAATGTACTAGGGCTGTTTTTTAGATCTGTCGAATATTATTGCAGGAATGAGGAATATCTACTAGTTTATTGAAGAGGTGTCTGGAGAAATATTTTTTATTTGCAATTTTGTTGGCAATTTTGATCGATGGCAGCTGATATTATGTTTGTTAAATGTACTAGGGGTGATTTTTTGGATTCTCCAATACCATTGCAGGAATGGGGAAATCCAATAGAGTTTTATAGCAGTGTCTGAGGTGGTTGCATTTGATGTTCAATTTTTTTGGCTGCTCTAGTCAAAGATAGCTGATATAAGTTTTGTTAAATGTACTAGGGGTGTTTTTTAGATCTGTTAAATATTATTGCTGGAATGGAAAAAAATGTTCCAGTGTATTGGAGATGTGTCTAGAGGAATATTTTTGACTTGCAATTTTGTTGGCAGTTTTAATCGAAGGCAGCTGATACATGGGTTGTTAAATGTACTAGGGGTGATTTTTTGGATTCTTCAATATCATTGCAGAAATGAGGAGATCTAATAGAGTTTCAGAGCAGTGTATGAGGTGGTTACATTTCATTTCCATTTTTGTTGGCTGCTCTAGTCAAAGATAGCTGATAAAAGTTTTGTTAAATGTACTAGGGGTGTTTTTTTAGATCTGTCGAATATTATTGCAGGAATGGGGAGTATCTAATAGTGTATTGGCGAGGTGTCTGGAGAAATATTTTTGATTTGCAATTTTGTTGGCAGTTTTAATCGAAGGAAGCTGACATAAGGTTTGTTGAATGTACTAGGGGCAATTTTTTGGATTCTTCAATACCATTGCACAAATGGGGAGATCTAATAGTTTCAGAGCAGTGTCTTAGTTGGTTACATTTAATTTTTAATTTTTTCGGCTGCCAAAATTTGTACTATATTCTGATTGAACGAATCTCAATCGAGAGCGAATCACGAGGTGCGGTTCGAAATTGTGCATGTTAAAGCCGAATGAGCTTTAACGAAATAGAATTCACAATCTCCAGATGATAATTATCGATAGTTCGCCCTTTAATTTCAAAAGGTCTATGCCTAAATTTCCCGTTAGATACTTATCTGGGAACTATTTGGGGCCAGGATAGACAAATAATTCTTGGCTTTCAATGTACATTTTTCGTTATTCATACTTTTAAACAAGCTGGATATTTTTTGAATAGTGCAAACTTATATTTGGATTCAAAACTTGGAAATTTCTTGCACCTGATAGGCAAGCCAGAACCTGATCAGGGCCCAGAAAGTCTGAATCAGTTTGATGAGAAATTTTTTTTAATGTTTATTTTTCGCCTTTTTTTGAAAAATATCCATAGAACAATTTTTTTCTTGGCACTTTTTGTATTGACCACTTATGAAATTGTTTGTAATCGGTTACGTATTCCAGAGAGGAGAACAAGGTTAAAGAAGCATTAAATAATTTTTGTAAAATGCTAATTAACAGTTCGAAATATTTCGAAACTCGTATGCCATAATACAATTATATTTCTTAAAATTTATTTCTTTATGCAACGAATAAGATTTTTATTTGCCTGAATGTTGGATATTACATGATGTACCATAATTTCAATGTTTAAATGAGTACGGATTCTAATTTCAACAATCTTAAAATAGAAAAATAAATAAACTATTTTGTTAAAAATTAACTTTTTCGTTAAGAATTTATATTTCTTGTTGAGATGAAACAACTTTGGGAGAAAATGAAACAATTTATTTAAAAATTGAACTGCTCATTCAAAAATCTAACTATCTTTTGGAAATTTGATTTTTTGGTTGAATACAAATACAATTATTTAATTGCATTTTTTTCAGTTGAATTAAACAAAAATCTTAAAATGTTTAAATTACTCTTTTTTAAACTGAATATTTAACATTTCCATTTTTTGTTGATATAATTTATCATTTTTAGTTGAAAATTCAACTATTTTGTTGAAAATTCATCTTTCTAGATTGCGAATTAATTTTATTTTTGTAAATTCTTTTTTTTTCGGTTGAGAATTCGACTGTTTCTAACAAATTTCACTTTTTAACTTGTTTGTTTCAAATTCAACTATAGTGACAAAAATTAATTTGTTGTGAATTCAACTATTTTATAATTCTTGTTTGTAATTTGCAATCTGTTTTAGTTAAATATTCAAATTTTTTGTTGAAAATTCGTCTATGGAAAATTGCTGCAACGATTTCAGCCACAAAAAAATTACTTTTGAAATGACAAAAAGTGAAATTATAAGGAACCTTTGCCCCTGAAAAAATAAAACATCAATTATTAGAATTCGACAATTTTCAAGAATTTTGTAGTTGTTAAGAGGCTATGAAAAGATCGCGATAATAATTTTATTAGTGTATGCTTCAAATTAATTAATTGCGTCTAATATGAAAGAAACGTAAATTTGTAAATCGTAAATCGTCAGTATAAATAGCAGTGATATTATTAACCATGTATCAGTCACGCTCACGAAATTATTCGATATCAAAAATGAAGATGGCCACTGGAACTCTAATATTTACAATCGCAGTTCTCCTGGTTTATTTTGTTGGTGAGTTAAATAATATTTTTAATATCATACATTATTGAAAATTTTCATTGTTGAATTGAGTAGAATAATTGGAATTTCCAAGAATCCAAGGGAATTCGAAACATTTTTGAAGATCTCTAATTTTAGAGATCAATATGTACTTTACTATAAGAATCACAATCCATGAGTTCCACAAAACAAAATCAGGAACAAATCTGTTTAAATTATTGATGAAGCTTTTTCCCCTGAAAATCTGCGTAAGCATCCCACATCTCCTTTTTTACAGAATCAAGACCAAGTCGTCCAGCAGGAAATAATAATAATAATAATAACAATCAACAACTAAATAATGCGAATCGTCAACCACGAGGCTTATCATATGAACAAATGGAAAGTCTTGTATCTACCGTAGCACCGATTGAACTCCTCGAATTAGATCCTGACTCCGGCACACCGATTAGGAGACACTTATTTTTGAGGCGTCCAACAGGTGGTCTCCTTCATCTCGACTCTAGGTTGACACCAACACCTAATAGACCGCAAACACAACCACCTGTGCTACCAGGATGGTTGCAAAATCGGCCACAAGGCCCACCACGCAATCCCTGAATCTATTGAGGGAACAATATACATGTTGAAAATATGTGTAATTTTTCTGAATAAAAACTATGGATCAAATCGATTTACATTTACTTGATTAAGTAACTTAACCCTGCGGAGACATGATGAAGCATGTGACTTGCAGTATCCTCAGTAGGTACCTAGTGATGAAACACAGTTCGCTTAGTTCTTCGAATTTAGCAATGCGATCCAGAAGAGACCAGAGGATGGGGGATTTACTGATGACACAGAGCAACCTAATCTTAGGTCTTTGTACATCGGGCACTGGGCTAATAGATTGAATAGGTTCTCTTTGATTCCCTGATTGCAGGTTCGGCAAAACCCTCCTTTCACGAAACTAAAACTAAGATCCTCTATGAAGAATGTGCTATTAGCAGATCCTATGAGACGAGCCTGAGCAAGTAATCTAGTAAATTTGAAGGGAAGTACAAAAGAAGATAGAACCTTCGCTCTTGTAACAAGAGTGGATGTTTGACCAGTTGTGAGCCATCTTTAGGATGTGATGCGCAGTTGAGACTTATGAATGAATGTCCCGGGGATTTTGTAGGTAGTCCCGAACTTCTCTTGAAAAAGATAGTACGAATCACCTCCACCACGTCATAATATCTTAACTTCCAGATCGTTATGGTATAGCAAAGAACGTTTGAGGCTTCTCTTGAAAAAGATAGCGTGAATTGCCTCCACCACGTCATAATATCTCAACTTCCAGATCATTATAGTATAGTAAAGAACGTTTAAGACAAGCCTGTGGTACAAGAATCATTTAGTAACCAAATTTTGAACTGGAGCCTCAAATGACCTGCAACGTCCATCCCACAGCAATCTGGGCAGCAGCCACGTATTTGGTGTAGGTCAGAGCGAAGGTGCTTGAACCCCCAAATAACCTACCAAGGGTTCCCTAACCATCTTTAGCTGGGTTCCATCCCAAGCGAAACTCGGAATCAAAGTGTTCCGCTCTTAATGGAAGAACACTGTTTTCATCATAGATGTATTGACCTCCTGATGATTCATTTTATAATATTCAGCGAGATCATCAACTTCTCTCTAGAGATTAACACGAGAATCAGCAATCACTACGATGTCATCAAAATATACCAGTAGGAGAGTCTCAGTCAAATTGTCAATTGTGATTCTTCTGAAAGCTTGGTTCAAGAGGCAGCCTTCCAGGTCACTAATTGTTAAAATACAAAAGAGAGGGCTAGGTAGCTCACCTTGTAGAATACCGCAATTTACGTTGATCTGTGATGTAGGGTCCTGCGGCGTGCGAACGGACACTCTAGCCGCGCCGTAGAAACTCTTTCCTATTTCAATGAATATTCTTCTCACACACAGACTCAATAACGTATTCCACAGTAAATCGCGATTTACTGGAAGGGAGGCTCTTTTAGAATCCACAAAGAAAGCAAAAAGTTCACGCCAGGAGGTGGAGGTGTATCTTTATTATAAAACTCAAGAAATAGATGGAATTCGTAAAATTCTGCTCATCTCGATTAGAGTGTGTTTTAACAGGTATTATTATATATTTTATTGTTCATTATTCGTATGTGTATTCAGATTTTTTTACTTTATATTTTTCACTTTTGTCAAACATTATTGCTACACTATTATTTGTTTGTAGCACTGGATGGGGGAAGATGAGGTACCCGAACAACTTTCATCCTGTCGCGCGCGTCCGAAATATCGTGGCTACAACGCACCAATCTTAAGCGTAGTAGGCGCAACGCGCCAATTCCCAGCGAGGATTGAGCTGATTGGGCCACTGTCGAGGAGTGGTAGACTCTGCGACGAGACTCCCCTCCACTTGACTCCCGGGCAGACTGAATGCGGCTGCTCGGTCAGCGAAGTGGGAGAGTCAGCGCGCTCTCCCATTGAAGAACGCTTTTCGGCCTCCATCTGATCAGATTGATCAGATTGATCATTCCATCAGATCATCTCATCATTGATCAGATATTATAATTCTGAATTAAATATAGATTGGATTATGGATTTGATTCAAGGAAGATGAAGGTGTTTGGCTCGTGTTGTGTGCGTCACTCTCATTGGGCGAAAGGGGCCTGCCGCCCTATCCTTTATTTTGGGTTATATGCCTGAAAATCAGAAGCTGATTGTCAGAGACTGAACTGGAAAAATAGGACGGACTTATGAACCCTACTGCGAAATCAACAACAGTGCACTACTGGAATTATTGACCCGATTTGAGGAACTACAAAGTCTGAAAGATGCAGGCATCAGTGAGCCATCTCAGACGGAGCAGGAAGAAGGGAAAAATACAACTCATCATCCTAGACCATACAATAGAGGATTTTGCGATACTCATAAACACCATGCAAGAAGTAAACACTGTAGAAATACGTCCCGTGTGGGGTTGCTGGTCCCTCATCGGGCGCCTCCCCAGGTTGCGGATAGGGGAACGCCTCCCAGATATGGGTGGTACCGGGGAAATCAAATACTCGGGGTGAACAAAAACCAGCTAGGTGAAGGAACGCCGAACAGGAAACCAGATATGACCGGATATGACAAAAATACACTACCCCCAGGGAGTAGAAATCTCCCTGCCGGTTCCGGTCGGGTGCAAGCCCCTGTGGCCGGTCCCGGTTCCATGGATTTTGGGGGGAACTAATCGTACTTTGACTGGAGCGTCTGCAAGGAGTTGAGTGGTCCCTTGGACGTGACGGAGGAGGCGGAAGGGTCGGTGAACAAGATGGACATCGCAGAAATGGATGCCAAACTCTCAGAGACGTATGATCTCTTTGAAAAGTTACGAGGCACTATAAAAGTAATGGTAGATTTTAGCAGCACAAAGAGGAATATGTGGCTTCCAATTAGGGAAGGGCTGCAACGAGCGGAGCGACTCATGAAGGAACTGCGCGATCACTCTATGACAACCGAAGGGCTTCATAGGGAATTGATCGAGAATATCGGACGAACTGCCTGAACGAGAGCTGTGACCTGAGAGGAGAAGGCAAAGAAGAAGAAAGACGGAAGCTGCACTTAGACTGATGAAGCCGTGGCAGCTCCCACTTCCCGTGATAGGAAGCGAGAGAGGGAGACCACCCTGAGTCCAGTAGAGATGAGTCCTTCCAAGCCGGAAGGCAAAAAGCCGAGGACACGTAACGCTCCATCGCCAACGACCTCGACACTAAAAAAGGTGGAAGAAAAGCCAAAGTCTTCACCAAAGCGGAAAAGAAGCAGAAGAAGAGGCAGATGCGAGCAGGAACCGAGGCGGTCCTTTTCAAACCGACCGAGGGACTTAGCTACGCGATGGTCCTCAGGAACCTTAAGAAGAAGGTGAAACCTGACGACCTTGGCGTAAAAATCAAGGGGGTCAGGCAAACGAGACACGGTGAGTTTCTAGTAGAACTGGGACCTACATCAAAGGGCAGAGCACAGCTGTCGGCAGCGATCAAGAAGGCGGTTGGTTACAAAGGTAGCGTACGTGAGCTTGTCCCTCGCACCAAGGTCGAGATCATGGACCTAGATACGACGATAGATGCAGAAGAAGTAGAGGAAGCCGTTCGAAAACATTTCGGGAAACCGGTTGGAGTCATCAGGGTCAGCCTCACAAAAGGACCCTTCGAAGGCAAACTGAAGGCTTTCGTGGAGCTGGCAGAAGGACTGGCTGTGAGTCTAGTACCAATTGGACACCTTGAGGTGGGGTGGGTATCTTGCCGTGTGCACAAGAAGACGGAGACAATAAGGTGCTACCGCTGCCTAAGCTTCGGCCACATGGCAGCGAACTGTGAGGGTCTAGATAGGACCAAATTATGCTGACGATGGGGCAGAGAGAGGCATAAAGCTGCAGTATGCGAAAGCACACCGCAGTGCTACCTCTGCGCCGCAAAGGAGGATAGGCCCCAGACATACCATCACCCGGGGACAAGGAGTTGCTTGGCATTCAGAGAAGCAGCCTCATTTAGGAAGCCTCTTGGACGTGCTATCTAACACTATAGCTGGGCAGCTCCGACAAGAAGCCCAGTTCACAAGGTCTACTACGTCTGCTTGGACTTTCATCAACGAAACCTGACGTCAACATAAAACTCAAACCGAGAAATCCGGAAAGTTTGCTGAACCAGTCATTATGGATATAAGAAACGTATACCAAGAGATTAAGTAAATTTGCGACTTAGGTAACCTTTTTAAAATAGCCTTGAAACTTAGAGATAAAATGTTAACATGTAAGACTGATTTTGAAAGACTGCAATCCCTAAACGAGGCGGTGTAGACGCCAACCGTAGTTGGCAGTTTCCGAAAACGGTGGTGAACAGGCCTTCACCATCGACTGTCCGCAGGAGCTGTCAGTCTCCAGCCCAGCCTTCAACAGAAGTTGACGACCTGCAACGTTGATGGTGAACGGGAGTTCACCCACGTCAGTCACCAGGAGCTGGCAGTCTCCAGCCCGTTAACAGGTGTTGACTGCCCCCAATGTCAGTGGTAAATAGAAGCTCAGCCACGACTGTCAGCCCGAGCTGACTGTCTCCAGCTCACACCAGCAGGCGATTCCACCTGCTGTGCGATGCCTGCGGAAGGAACCTCGCACTTCCTTCGGTTGTTGCACTTTTCTACCACCAGGAGAAGAGAGGATGTCACAAGTACTGGGACTACAACGTCGCTTTCAGGTGATTCATAGACATGACCGACGGACCTTAATCCTTTTCCGAACCTGTTAAGGCCATCCCGCAACCGTTACCGTGTTATAGTACAGTTGGCGGCCTGCGGTAACGAGGTAGCTGAGATGAAGGAGGATTGTCCTAACCAGAGTTTTTACGGACAACCGAAAATCATACCAAAGATAGTCGCGTACCCGGCCGATCTACGGACGTTGAAGTCCATTTTGTAAGTAGGAAGTTCGAACTCCAGATGCTGTTTCACAACTTATGCTTCGTATGGTCAAGGGTGTTCAAATGAGATCTTGAGACAATAAATGAATACTTTACCTTCAAATCAGTTCCGTTGGAATACGAAACAGTTCAGCATTGTCATCCCTAAGCCAATCCGCGATGGTTCACCTTTTTTCTTATCTCTGACTTGTGGCTTATTTCCAACTTCTCCCAGAGCCCTACATACGTGGGTGAGGTCTAAATACTCTAGGAGGCATTTTGATTATACTTGTGAGGCATTTCGTTTAGAATTTCTTGAAGAATTCTTTTCCATTTTAACTTGAGTTTAAATAAAATCGGCTTGGTCTGCTAAACACTTTGATCCGGCACAAGGTAATATGCCTGGCACCTCTGAAGAGTGCTTTCAATAAGATTTTTGGCGTATTCTTTCTGAAAAGACCTCTGATTTTTCCGGATTTGTCGAAAGGATTGATTCAAATTGCAGAGCCGGTTTCTACGAAGCTTAAGTTTAATCAAAGCTCAAACATGTGCGGTAGAAATTGCACCGGGTGTCACTTATTTTTGTCTGAGTCTCATAGTAAAGATCGAATAGAACATAACATTTTTGGTACGTTGGTTTTTTCTGGTGTTGCACTTTAAATTTTCAATTTTTATGTAACAATGAAAAAATTATCTAATGAATTGAGTTGATAAGTAGGCCCTGAAAATGTTGCTTATTTTTATAGTTGGGTATCCAATTTTTTTTACATAGGCCCAAAGCCGACTGAGACAAAATTAAACATAATCAGACATTCAAATTGAAAATCAAGTATGACAATTTTTCAATTTATGACTAATTGGAACCTTTAAATGTCAAATTTTTCATCCTGTAGGTTTCAAAATTGGACACTATTACGAGAACATTCAAAATTGTGAATTTTCTACACTTTTAGCCTAAGAAATTACATGATTTAGAATTTAACTATTCAAAAATTAGAAAAAATTTATTTAGCATGCAAAACTGAAATTTTAATCATCTAAAATCTGTTCTCCCATCAGTCTCGTTTAACGTCGTATGTGTCTCGTGGACTTTAGCGATGAAAGATAAGGATGATAAAAAAAATAAACTCTTCTAACACAATGTATTTACATTTTATTGCGTTAAAACGAAAAAATTGAATTATTTACACACTAAATCTGTTTCACATTGGCGTTATTCAAGCATTAAAGAAAAAGTTTTAATGTCATTTTCACCCTCCCTCTCATCCCTTGACTTTAGCATTATCCATTGAATTCACAAGAGAGTCATTCAATATTCAAAAGAATCAATTTAGTAAAGTGAACTGGTGATAACTTTAAGATTCCAATAGCCGAATGCTAAGATATTGCTTTTTCATTAGTGAAACATTTTTTGGCTATTTGCCTAATTTTGTTTACACAAGATAGATTGAAAAATCTCTTATTCACGTTTAAATAATAGTAGAACAAAAAGTACTTCATTTGTTGAAAATTATTTTTTGATGAGATGGATAGTTTTTTGCTGATGTTTTTGTTGATGTGATGAAGCTTTCGGAAAACGGAATATTTCATTCTCTATCCAAGCCTCCAAGACCAACTGCGGTAAGCAGGTACCTCCTGAGGGATAATCGCGATTTTAGGATAAGGAGGAATATCCACATCCAAGTTTCTCCGATGACCCAAGACCTGGCTGGAATAGTTGCTTCCCTTCGTGAAGATACGTCGTAGGAGTCAGACCTCACAGCAATCAATTCTTCAGCTTATGGTGCGGCAAGAGCTTTGGCTCATTAAAATCAATGGCTGAAATCGACGATGAATCAAAAGGCCAAAATATGTTTGAATCAACTGGACAAGAAGATTTGATGGGCAGGACAAATGATGTCCTGTGTTCAGTTTGTGATTAACTATATAACATCTGTTTGGACTTTCATGAAAAGGGTTCAATAGTTCGCCCATGAAGTGAGGATCCACCATTGCATACTCAACAAGTCAAAGCTGCTGACAAATCAATTAGCATGTTCAAGAAATACTAGAGTTGAGAGAAGATACTGATAATATGATTCGCCTCAAGGAGTTTTGCGACAACCTCATCACATCTCAAGATGAATGTCCAACAATCACTGCCGAAGAAGTAAAAAAGCATTTAGGAACACAAAGCATTTTTCTACTGCAGCAACAGATGGTAAACAGAACTTTTGAGGAATGAAGTTTGCTTTTACGCATCAATATCTGGCTCGCGATTTCACCTCATTCAAAGTCAGAGATGCCCTTTTTGCAGTGGCTGGTGTTACGATGGACTATACATCTACCAAAGGAAGGCGACCTGTCCAACTTAAAAAATTGCAGGCCAATAACCTGTTTCAACAGGCTGCATAAGATCTTCACAGCTATCCTAAATTACAGGATTGTTCGCATGATTGAGCCTCTGAGGTGTAGCAGACTTGCAAGAGAACTAGCTAATTGACAGGTGCATCTAAAAAAACGCAGCAACCCACCAACGCGTTGTGTCGATAGCCTTGATTGACAATCAGAAAGCTTTTGATTCAACCTCTCATAGTCTTATCATCTCTCTGTTGGAAAGCTTCAAGGTTCATCCAAACACAATGAGATGCATGAAGAGGTTGATGCCCCTTTAGAAAACTAGATTGACTATCTCATCTGGAAATTACAACAAAGAACAG
>CAKNXH010000474.1:234127-250384 GCA_932178445.1 Andricus quercusramuli
GTTATTACCAGAGAGGCTTCTGATAAGGAGAGACACCCACCAAATAATTTCAAACGCTGTTCCTGATAGATGACGCCTTCTTTACTCATTTTAAAGTAATTTCCGACCTCGATATTTTCATCAAAAATCTGCGGTGTTTTTATGATCAGGAAATGCTAATTTCCAAACTTAATACCCCTGAGGTATGATCCCCATGGTTTAGGTTTCTATAAAATGGCAATCTTTCGTACGAGTTTTCAAGGTCAAAATTAAAAGTTTGGTAATTGTCCTTCATTGATTGAAGATAACTCATGATTATCAATATTCTCCTCGAATACAATAAAAGCGTTATAGTATGGAAAATTTTCTTATTTGTTTCTCGATAATTCATTTACGAGGAACAAGAACTAAGTTGTGAAACTGTTTGCTTTCTCTCACGTATTCCAGGCGAGTGAAGAAAGTTAAACAGAAACTGCGTAATTAAAAACGACTCTTGATTAATAGTACTCAAGATTCGGCAAATCGTATATACTGATTATTATGATTGGATGTGCCAATTTAGTTCTTTACATAACGAAAAAGATTCTTATTTGCCTGATACTCTGGTCCAGAGTCTAATAATTATGGCACGTTCCGTCTATCATGTTCACGTACATTTTAATAATCGCGATTGTCTTGTTGTTCAATATTTGTAATCGCCAGTATAAATAGCAGTAATTTTAGTGCCAATGTATCAGTGAGGCGTCTGGAATCCTTCGATAACGAAATGAATATTTTTACTGGAATTCTACTCTTTATCATCACCGTTTTCCTTTATTCTGTTCGTAAGTGAAATAATATATATAATATTGAATAATAATAATGAGTACGACTAGCTTTTTTTATTTGGCAAGTATTTTTAATATAGTCGTCAATTTTTCGGGAAAGGGATATATGTCGTTTGCTATTAGTGATGCCATTCGAGACGAGAATGGCAAGGCGGAGGTCGAGAAACGTAAGGTCTTGAATTGCGGCCATCTTGCTTTGGCTCGAAATTCGAGGCCTCGAGGTATCATCAGCTCGAGGCCTCGAATTTTGATTTGACGTTGGACGCTATCCTTATTTCGAGGCCTCGAATTTCGATCTGATGTTGGACGCTATTCTTAACTCGAGGCCTCGAATTTCGATCTGATGTTGGACGCTATCCTTATTTAGAGGCCTCGAATTTCTATCTGAAGTTGGACGCTATTCTTAGCTTGAGGCCTCGAATTTCGATCTGATGTTGGACGCTATTCTTAGCTCGAGGCCTCGAATTTCGATCTGATGTTGGACGCTATTCTTAGCTCGACGCCTCGAATTTCGATCTGATGTTAGACGCTATCCTCGGTTCGAGGCCTTGAATTTCGATCTGATGTGAGACGCTATCCTTGGTTCGAGACCTCGAATTTCGATCTGATGCTGGACGCTATTCCTAGCTATTCCTAGCCAAAGAAAGACGGCCACAATTCAAGACCTTGCGTCAAAATTAAAATAAATGAATATCTTTTAAGAATAAAATAAAGTTCATTCCAAACATCCTTTAACACAACAGAGCAAAAAATTGCAAAATGGATGAATTTTGAAACAAATACTCAATTTTTTCACTGAAAAACTTCAATTTTTTACAAAAAAATGGAATGGTTGCACTTTTAGTTTTTCAGTTGAAACAATTAATTGTATTAATTTTTAACAGAAGAAAAATGGATTTTCAACCAAATGGTTCAATTTTCAACCAAACTCATGAATTTCGAAATTGAATTATGAATCTTGAACTGGAATAATTGAATTTTCAAACAAGAAGATTAATTTTGAAACATAAATATTAACCTTCCACCAAAAAATACAATATTTCAAGAAAATACATGCATTTTTAACGAAATAGTTTTATTTTTAAAGAAGAAAGACAAATTTTTAACCAATTAGTTGAATTTTGAACTGAAAATATGATAATTTTTAACCGAGAGTGAAATAGTAATATTTTTAGTTGAAAAAATTAATTTTAAACCAAAAATAAGAGTTTTGAACTAATACAATGAATCTTCAACTGGAATAGTTGAATTTTCAAAAGAAAAATAATAATAATAATAATTTTTACTAAAAAAGAAAGATAAATTTTTCATTGAAATGATAAATCTTCGGCTAAAATAATTTAATTTTATACTAAAAAGATTGATTTCTTCCAACAAAGACAAATTTTCAACTAGAAAATATAATTTTCCACCAAAAAAATTAACAATAAAATTTTTAGTCAAAATATAAATGTTTAATCAAAGAGACGAATTTTTAACTAAAATTATAAGATAACCACATGGAATAATAGTTACATTTTCATTAGAAGAAAAATTTGTCAAAAAAAAAAAAAAAAAAAAAAAAAAGAGAAAACCAGTTTCCAAACAAACGGTCATTTTTGATCCAAAGAACTGAATTTTTAATAAAAATGATGAATTTCCAACAAACAAAAAAAAATAATTTTCAACAAAAGAGTTTAACTTTCAACCAAATAATTTTATTCTCAGTCTAAAAGATGAATTTTTAACTTGAATGATGAATATTCAACTAGAATATTTGAATTTTCAACCGAAAAAAAAATCTTTCTAACAAAAAAATTAACTTTCAAAGAAGATAATTTCCACAAGAAAGGTTGATTCTTCAATAAAATACGTGAATTCTCAACAACATAGTTGAATTTTCAATTTGAAAACAGACAAATTTTCATGCAAATTATTAATTAATCAATTATATTTAATTTAAATTTATTAACTGTTGAACTTTCAACCAAATAATTCTATTTTCAACCTAAGAGATGAATTTTCAATAAAAATGATAAATATTTAACTAGGATACTTGAATTTTCAACCATAAAGAAGAATTTTAGAACTATAAGATGATCTTTAGAAGAAGGTCATTTCCGACCAGAAAAAAATGGATTTTTAAAAAAAATACGTGAATTTTCAACGAAATAGTTGAATTTTCAATGAAAAGAAAATTTCAACCAAGTTGTTGAAATTTGAACTGAAAAATATCGGGTTTTATTTAAAAATGGAACAGTTAGATATTTAATTGAAGAAATCAATTTTTAACAAAACTAATGATTTTTCAACGAAAATGATGAATCTTCAACTGTAATAGTTGAATTTCATGTTAAAAGATGATTTTTCAAATAAAGATCAATTTTCTACAAAAATATAAATTTTTCACTGAATGCATATATTTTTAAACAAATAATTTGATTTTAAAATGAAAAATATAATATATAATAATAAATTCCCAGCCAGAATTGAATCTTAAATTGAAATGATGAATCTTCAACCAAAAAAATTTTTGGATAACAGAGTTTAACTTCCAACCAGGTAGTTGAATTTTTGACTAAAAAAAATAATAATCCGCAACAATGCGAAAAAATTTTCTATTTTAATTCAGAAATATTTCTTCAGAAGAGGCAACTTTCAAATTGTGATGTATTCTGTCCTGGATCAGGGATTTTTTTAAATTCCTTTTTTTTCAAATCCGAAATTTGATCCTTTGAAAAAATTTCCGTTATGTGTAAAAACTTTCGTGTTACAAGTGAAAGTATATTTTTGCCGAAACTCCTTTTTCTAAAATAAAAACGATAATCGTTTTCGTGATAATTCACTTTTAATAACTGATGTTATCGTTTTTGATCAGAGAAATAAAGTAAATAATATGATGTAAATATTTATTGTCTACATGGTCGAAAATCATTTCTTTTAAATATTATTTATTTTCTTGTTATTTAAAAAAAAAAGCTGATTTTAGACCATGTAGGCAAAACATTAACATCATCAGCATCAGACCGGAAATCTGAAAGACCTGTAGTCTGAATCCCAGCGGAGCTGGATATATTTTTTTCAAAATTCATCAAATTAATAATCAATATTGAAAAAAAAATGATTTTAGACCATGTAGACAAAACATTAACATCATATTACTCAATATTCACTTCTTTCACAGAGTCCAGACCAAGTCGTCGTGAAGCAAATAATAATAATAATCATAACCATGAAAGCAAAATGTTCCTCCATCGTGACCATTTATACCAGTACGTTAGAGACATTGGGGGAGCAGGAAGTAGCGGGCAAAGACGAATAGAATATCTGGAATTTGATCCTGGAAGTCACAAACCATTAAGATTACACAGTGATTTGATAAATTCAGATGGCTCCACGGTCCCCTTCTCCCAGACGGTGGAAGGTCCGGCTGAACAGCTACCATCAGAAGCCCAAACACCTGTGAAAGGCCAACAACCTAAATCAGAATCTGGTTGGCCACTTGGCCTAAAAGGCCTACAACACATGGCAAAAAGCCCACCACGCAATTCCTGAATCTGATCCAAAACAACAATGAAATCCATGTAAAAATGTATCTAATGTTCCTGAATATTGCTGAAGACAATAGGCTTGTATAAATTGATACCTTGGAATGAATCAGATTTAGGAAAATAGGAATTGCATTCATTATATGGAGAAATAAATTGAATGGGATGTAATTGTGTTGTTTACGATTTTCCAAACCTTGAGTACTATTGATAAAGACTCGTTTCAAATTAGCCAATCACTGCTTAAGCTAATTCTTCCGTCCGGAACACGTGAAAGAAGGAAAACAGTTTCACAACTTAGTTCTTGAGTCAATACATTTTTCACAAAAAAAAAAAATGGAAATTTGTTATACCATTACGATTTAATTGTACACGAAAAGAATTTTGATAAACATTAATTATCTGCAATCAATAAATTTAAATTTCATCCTGAATAGCTCTACGACTAGCCATGTCATTCGTTTTAATCATTGATCGATGAATACTCAGAATATTTAAAACTCAATTTTTCCAGTCACTTGAAAAGATGAGAAAAAAAACATCTTGTGTCTCTTATATTGTTTGAAAATAAATTATATTGCTACTTGAGTTCTAGTAATTACAATTGTCATCAACCGCAGAATCTTCTATCTTTGGCTGAGAACCGTAGAATCTTCAATGAAAGAGAATAAATAATAAAAGAAATGTTTCACCTGAACAAATATTTTTCTTGGATAACAAACATCGAGATTCTGCTTTTCACAGTAATTTTCGCAATAGACAATTGGAACATAATCTAAAAAATTTCCAACTCTCTATGCTGAATTTACTGATCAATGTTTCAAATCATGATTATATTTTTAAAATATTCTGTAAATCTGAATTAATAGAAAACTATTAATTGGTACTAGTTTTCTACTAATTCAAATAGTGCCGATTCGTTTACTGGTAATCAGTAAAAATCTACCAATTCAATGAGTAAGAATAACTGACTAAATGAATTAGTAACTATATCTACTGAAGAAATTGGTAATTGTACTACCAAATGAATTGGTAAATGTATTGCTAGTTACTATTTTAAACGTTAGTTTCAACTAAATTTAAAAAATGATTTTACAATGAAGATAATTTTATTGCAGAACTATAATAAACTATTAAAGTCGGATTAGATCCGATTATAAAAAATGTATTGCAATCTGAGTTGGAAACATGTTATAGTAATAATTAAAACTAAAATATTAATAACCTCATAACGTTAACAGGTTTTACAAGACAAAAACAACTGCGAAGTCGTAACTGTTTTTTTAGTTAGATAAAACTATTTGAACATGATGCAAGAAACGAAAGAATCGCATATAATAACCCGAGTCGAAGTTTCGTCGTCAGTTTCAACTTCTTTCACTTTCATCAATGAAGGTGAATGAAGACGAAATGAAGTTAAAATCTCAATGTCAGCTAATGTATTTTCGCCTTCATTTCGACTGCAAAAGTTGTAGTTATTACCGTTTTTACAAGTTTTGCAGTCGAAATGAAGTTGAAACGATATTTTGACCTCACCTTCATTTCAGCGTTTTTCACCATCATTAACGTAATATATAGATATAAAGAAATACGCATCCAACGAAAAAAAATAATCCGCCATAAAAACTTTTTATTTTCGAGGAAGAAAGACAACTCCGCAAAAATTTACCCCACACCCCCTGGGGTCGATAGGAAGGGTGACTATAAAATTTTCAATGGAAACATACATTTTTTTATTGCAGATTCAGATTCTCCATTGCAAAGTACATAAGTGTTATTCGAAAATTTGTATCCATTCGCGGAATTTGCAAATGCATCGCCGTCTGGCGCGAATCCAGAACATTTTTTCGAATAGAACTCAGGGATTCTTTAATGAAGTATCTAAATCTGCAATGAAAAATACAGGTTCCCATTTGAAATTCTAAAGTTACCCACGCCCCCCGTCCCAAGAGGGTGGGGTGTGGGGTGAATGTTTGCGGAGTTTCTTTTCCCCCTCGAAAATAAAGAGTTTTTATCACGAAGATTTTTTTGTTGGATGCGTATTTCTTAAGATATTTCGATGTCTCAAGATAAAAAAAAGGCCCTATACATGTATATTTCATGGTATTGCCTATTGAATTCTAAGCCTGTAATTGTCACCTAAACTTTCGGTGGCGATTAAATTTAGGTCCTAAAGCTTATATGTTGAGTCAAAATTTGTATAAAAGTACTGCAACCATGAGAATATTTATACTTTTCCAAATTGTTAAGTATTGTATTCGCGAAATTTTTTCAGCAGAAACAGCGAAAACCCGAAAGATTAAAACCAAAAAATTGCAAAAGGTGCAAAAAATGAGTTGTGAAATAAATTATACATATTTTATAGATGTTGAGTGCTTATTTATTAAGTAAAAACTTCACATTGTTTCTCGTGGTGAAATATAATTTTTTGGAATTATAAGTAACTGATCAAATCAAACATGACTTAATTCTTGTCATAGTAATTTTATAGACTTAGTCGTTTCCATGGAACTACTGAGCATTATCTTCCGAAAAATGGTCTTCTTGAAAATCACTCTTCTCTTGGTCAAATCATTCAGTTTTCCGACTTTACGATTGCGAGGATTGAGCGCCAAAAATTGTTAGTTTTGGTAATTCATGCATTTTTTGTTAACAGCTGCAGATCAATCGGTTTTCGCTCCTGAAAAACCGAACAATTCTTGCATAATTGCTCTGGTTTCATCGTCACTATTTCTTTATAGAAGTTGTACAAATATAACTTGATCCTTGTTTACAGAAAGTAATTTTTGGATGAGTTATTTGAGTAATTCACCAGTATTTTCTGTGAGAGTCGACAGAATAATTCTGTCACTCACGAAAGAAGGAAATTAAATTTGCTATTTTCGCACAAGAAAGAATAATTTCAAAAATTAAGTTCAATATTTTGAATTCCATATATTTCTATAGTTAAGTCTATCGCGAAATATCTTAATTTGGTATAAATCATCAAACAAACCAGCAAGGCATTTTTTGTGACTGTTGTCTTATTGTTCGCCAAATTCTTCGAAAACACAATATTTTCACATATATATATCGATCTTTTTTATAGTCGTATTTATTTTCTGGATGTTTGATATCTTAAAAACTTCAATTTTCTTTTCGTTAAGTTTTTGTCTTTTTGAGAAATTTGTTGTTTTTTTCGGTCAACGATTCTTGAGAAAAAATCTTATCGAGCTCATCGAGTACTATTCCCGAGCTAGTAAGAAGCAAATGGTCCAACTCACCTCTGTTAGCTGTAAAATAATATTTTCACCAATTTCTGGATAATTTTTGGGTGAGCAACTTTTGTGGATGAATTTTTTTCTGTAGCTTGCGTCGTTTTTCCGAAAATGTAATTGTTTTATTGTAAATGATATTTTTTACGATTGAAATAAAAACTACGCATCCTTCCAAAAAACGAATTGTTACAAATTTGTAGTTCTTTTTAGGATGAACAAATTTTGTTTATTTATTTTTTTCGTAGCTTGTTTCAGTTGACCAAAAATGTAATTCTTTAATTAAAATGTTGTTTCTTACGAATCAAGCAAAAACTACGCTTGCTATCAAAATGTGATTTATAACAAATTTGTGATTTTCCATGAAAATTCGAAAAGTTCTCGTGAAAATCTTGTAGCTTGTTCAGAGAGCAATGATTTTCTTCTCCTCAAATTTTTTCATATTATGTGTTGTTTGGCTTGAAATGTTCATTGTTGTTTGTTCTTTGGAATCTTTTGAATGCTATAACTCCAGTCATTTTTTTTATTATCAAAAAAAGTTATTATAATAAATTGTTTGTCTTTTCGAGTTTTACTAATAACCGTACGTAAAATTTTTTAGTTTGGAAGGAAGCGGTCTCAAAAATTTGGAAAATACTTCAACTTTTGAATTTTCATACGCACTGGCTGACGTACTGGACCTATATTTCAAGACGCTCAAAGAGTATACCAAAGCCCAATCCAGAATCTCAATTCTTTCGAAAGTGATCGTGCTAAGACTAAAAATCAACAGACACACATACATACATACGTACAGACAGACACATTCGCGAAACCCCGTTTTTCGGGTTCAGGTCTCAAAACGTGGAGATTTGACAAAAACGGGGGCGAGGGGTGGGGTCAAACTTTGCACAATTATAATACCTCCTCTGATGAGAATGTAAAAAACTATCATAATATTGGAAAATTGTTTACTTTTTTTAAAGAATTAACAAATCTATAACTTCAAAGTCATTATATTTTTTGATTCTGACACTTTCAAATCATTACATCATTATGATATGGCACAATTCACACATGTTTGAAAAAAATTGTAACTTACTGCTAATAGCAATTATTTTTGCTGGATGCTTTGTTTTTTTGTTGGTTATGTTGTTCTTCCACGTGAGGGTTGTCGTTAAACCTGGCTGCCTGCTTCCTTCTAGAAGAGTCGTCGTAGCAGTTACATCCTTCTGTACCAAATCCATCCACGAGATGAGGGCCAAAGATTTTTTCCTTCCTCTTCGTTCTGGCTGTTCCATGATCACTGATATGATTATTTAACAATAAATAACGAGCAGCAACGCCGCGTTGCCGGTCGTTATTGCGCGCGTATTTCACGAAATTGTCCCAACGTGGGCACCTTGCACTACTGCGCATGCGATGCATATGGCGCTTCGTTAGCTGCCGTTCGCGCGCTTATTTAAAACGTTAAAAGATACAATTTTTGACTTATTATTCGTGATTAAAAATAATTAAATTTTAGCATGTTCAAGTGGTACGTGGATAGTTTTTAACATATTCTGAGCATTAGTTTGAAAAATAAAATGAGTATTCAGTAGATAAAAAATATAATGTTATTTAATGTAATCTTTTTTTATTTCTCAAATAATTTATACTAATTTATGCTTTTCAAATACCGTATATTAATTAAAATAGATATGCAAATATTCTCGCAGGTACATTTTGAAATATTCACATTTCATTTATCGAGATAATGTAACTCAAATTTTATAAAAGTTAAATATTGAATAGAAACTCAGTCGAATTTATTTTATATCTGGAAAAATTCGGAAAAAAATTCAGTAAGATTTTCTACACTGTAAAATTCCCGAATTGGAACATTTGCGAATAATTAATTTCTTGAAATTATAAAATTGCCGAAATATAAGAAACCCAAATTGGAAAATTTCCAAATTTGAACAATTAAAAAATTGTATTTTAATGAATATTATTCCCTTGTTAAAAATGAAAGAATCAAATATTTTTATCAAGGAAAGAAATTTTTTTAATGTTCGAAGTTAAAGCAATTATTATTTCAACTTAAAAAAACAATAATTGAACAAATGTTTTCCTCGGTAAACAATTTTATTTGAAAATGTGCATAGTATTATTAATCGGGAATTTCCCAATTTGGAAATTTGACAGTTTTGGGAATTTTATTTTTCTTGACTTTTCAGTCATCCCTTAAAATCTTCGAATTTTTTTTTTCACATCTTGAAAAGGAACTGAAAACTAGTTTGAAACGCATCGATGCTTCATTATCAAAAGTGAATTTAATATCTGTGCTGGTCATCAAAAAAAATATTATCTTTTATTTAATATATTTTTTTGCAAGTTTAAAAATAAGTTTAACTTTAAAATTTGTCTCAAGTTTAATTTCACAAAAATAATTTGAATACTGTTCGGAATATCCTTTTTCTTAATCATTACCCACAAAAGTGAATTGATTCCACAAATGAGAAAGAAACAAAATAACATTCTATTTTCGGATAATCAAAAGGAATTGGGAGAATATAGTTTTTATTTAATACTCTTGTTTTTCCGTTTTTGTTTAGATTTCAAAAACTATTGAAGTAATTTTGGAAAAGTTGAACATTCATACTATTTTCTGTATATTATTCAAAATGGATTCAATAACCACTTTTTGTAAAAAAAAATTGTTTTTCATTTCTTCATGTCGGCAGCTTTAGAAATTCACGTAAAACTTCTATTTACAAAAGTAATAATATGTCAATTTCATGTATGGATTGATAAAATTTCATGAGATTTTTATCTGTTGGCTGTAGACTTGTATGTAATACTGATAAAATTTTAGTTTACAATTCGCAACCTTGATAGGTTGTTACTTTTTTAACGAAAAGTTCCATGTGTGTTTAAAAACCTTCCAAGATTAGGAAAAATGAACAATTTTATATGAAAATATAAGAATTATAATAAAAAATGCCTTGACATTCATTCAAAAAACCTTGAGAGTTTCAAAATCCTTCAAAAACAGAGACAGATTGAAAATCTACTTGAAATGTTGGAAAATTGTTGTAAAATCTTTGAAACCTTTGTGAAATTTTTTGGAATCTTTTGAAATCCTCATGAATTCGTCAGAATATTCGTGAAATATTTTTGAAATCTTCTTCATTCGTTTGAAATCATTGGAATCTTTAATAATCTTTGTAGAGTCTTTCAAAATGTTTTAAAAAATTTGGAAATAATTTAAAATCTTTTCAATGTTCTGTAATCTTTGAAATTCTTGACGTCTTCTGAAATCCTTATGAATTCTTCGAAATGTTTGAGAATTCTTTTGAAATCTCTGGAAAAAATTTGAAATCTGGTGTACCGTACCCTTTTTAAAATCTTTGAAATTCTTGTATTTTTTTAGAATCTTCAATGCATTTTTCGTGAAATCTTTGAAACTTTTGTGAAATCTTTCTGAAATATTTGTATCCATTTATTTGTAATGCAATTTTTGAAATATTTGTGACATTTTTCTGAAATCTCTTGTATTAATTTGAAATCCTTAAAATATTTGAAATCTTTGGGAAGTCGTCCACCACTATTTCTTCTTGAGAGCGGGAGAGAGTACCACTACTCCCGCTCTCCAGAAGAAATAGTGGTGGACGCGGAACATGTTTTTCTGGCGGAAATTTCCCCTAGCTGGACATGTTTGCTCTGGAGAGGTGATCAGGGTGGTCACGATTGCACATGGTGTGCTACCAGTAGTCGTGGAATGGACCAGCCACATGCTGGACAACAGGAACCTAACAACGACTAAGGGAGACTCACGAGTCAGGGATACCACATTGGAGGAACTTGCATCTTGGTGGCGGAAGTGAGAACGTGTTTGCTGACAGGTGGTGAGAGGATTTTACGGAATTTGTGTGGAAGGTGTGAGTGGAGTGTGAGGGTGGAAGCCCAGGGGGTGAGTAGAGTTGTGTGGGGTGAATTGGAGAGAGAAAAAGTGGTGTTTGGCGTGGGAGTGAGGTAGGATTTTGGTAGATACAGAAAGTGAGGTTTGGTTGACAAGGAGTCGGTGGAGTCTGTGGTCGGGAGTCTTGGACCTTTGAGGGGTCAAGGGTGGTTCTAACAGAGTTAGGGGGTGTTAAGGGAGAGAATGGGGTGTCTGCTGGGGCTGTGAGGAATAGAAAAGAAGAAAAAAGGGAAATAAAGGGAAAATTTGGCGGCGATTCGTCAGAGACATCTGTTGGTTGCGGTGGGTACTGCATGGAGAGGTCCCAGTTACCGGCGGCAGAGCGGAAGGGAAGCAGTGAGAGTGCTGTTAGTGCTGCTAGTGAAATTCACGTGGAGGAAATTTTCCACGTGCCACGACGGACAACAGCGTGTGGCTTACTGTCGAGTAGCGCGTCGGGGAGACGGAGAAGGCGGAACGGTGGGAACGAAGAAAGCGAAAAGGTAAGGTAGAGAGAGTCAAGCACAAGTGACGAGGAGGATCTCTTGAAGAGGAAGAGAGACAGCCGAGAGAGTCCGGACAAAATCGAATTGAAGAGTCCTTTTAAAAAAAGCGTGAGAACACCTAGGTCACCCTCCCCCCAAATGGAGGGAATGGCAGAGAAAGAGGCCCTCGGGATGCTGGTAGACAAGATCAGGGGGCTAAGGGAGGACGTGAAGGGAACTGAGGAGCAGATGGAAGGCATGAGGGAGGACGTAAGGGGAACTGAGGAGCAGCTGGAAGGCATGAGGGAGGACTTGAGAGTCAGAGATGAGAGATGGGAAAAGTAGGTGAATGAGTTCAGGGAGAGAGTGGAAGGGTTAAAGAGGGAAAGGAATGAGAAAGAAGTTAAAATAAAGCAGATGGAAAAGGAGATCAGGTTGCGGAAGGAAAGAACGGAAAAAAGACGTGAGAAGGTGAATGGCAGGACGGAAATGGAAGTAGGAGACGCGGGTGGGGGGAGTGAGATTGAAGGTATTTAGAAGAGGGTAGAGAATATTATAGAAGGTAAAGTAGGAGATCGTAGGAATGAAAAGGGAGGAGAGGGCGGATAGGGCAAGGATAAGGGCAATGCAGTTGAAAAAGAAGAGGAAAGAAAAGGCAGACAGGAGAAATAATATCGTAATAAGAGGGATGAAGCTAAAGAGTGGAAAATAAAGGGAGGGCGTAGAAGAGCTGCTACAGAGCATGGGCTGGGGTAAAGCAGGGTAGAGAAAATTAGGTTAGAGGGGAGGAAGGAGAAGGAAGTGTCGGTTGTGGAGTTGGAGAACTGGGAAGAAAAGTTGGGGGTAATGCGAAATAAGAACCAAGAGGGATGAAGCTAAAGAGTGGAGAATGAAGGGAGGGTAGAAGAGCTGCTACCGAGCATAGGCTGGGGTAAAGCAGAGTAGAGAAAATTAAGTTAGAGGGGAGGAAGGAGAAGGAAGTGTCGGTTGTGGAGTTGGAGAACTGGGAAGAAAAGTTGGGGGTAATGCGAAATAAGAACCGGATACAGAATGAGGGAGTTTTCATCGATCACGATTTGACGAGAAAGGAGAGGGATGTGCAGAAAATGCTGTGTGACAGGTCTAGGAGAGAGAAGAGAGAAGGGAGATCGGCGAAGGTAGGATATCGGGAAATAAGAGTGGACGGGAAGATGTGGGTGTGGGACGAGGAGAAAGAGGTGTTGATGGAAGTGCGGGGGGATTTGTTTCGTAAGAAGTAGGGGGGTGGGGGTAATGCAGGTTAGAGGAGTAGTGAAGGTGCTGTACTGGAACGCAGCAGTGGTAAAGAAGAAGGACGACGTGTTCTGGCGGTATATCCAGGAATTTGATGTTGTGGGACTGGTAGAGACGTGGGTAGAAAGAAAGGAATGGGATAGAATAGAACCAAAGCTGCCAAGGGGGTATAGGTGGAGACTCCAGGAGGCGGTCAGAGTGAAGAAGAAAGGAAGGGCCAATGGGGGAACTATCACCGGGGTTAGGGATTCATTAGAGGAAAAAGTTCATGAAGAGGAAGAGGGGAAGGGAGTGCAAATGAGGGAAATAAAAATAGGATGGATAACGTGTAAGTTTGTGACAGTGTACAATAATGATGGGATGGAGAGAATTAAAGGAAGGGTGGAAGACCTGCTGGGCAAAAGAGAGGAGAGTATGCTGGTACTGGGTGAGTACTTTAGTGCGAGGATAAGGAGTGAAGGGGGAATTTACAGGGAAGGGGAGAGCTTCGAAAGAAAATCGAAGAATAAGATAATAAATAAGGAGGGGGAGATTCTAAGGGACTCGATGGAGGGTAGAGGCTGGGCGGTGGCGAATGATATAGCAACTGGGGACGAAGAGGAAGAATACACATATGTAAGTAAGGTAAGGGTATCAGTGATAGAATATGTGGTCATGAATATGCAAGGATGGGAGGAGACGGAAAAATTCGCAGTAGAGTGGAGGGTGGAATCAGACCATCAGCCACTAAGTCTGTGGGTAACAGGTCAGGGTGGCGGAAGACAAGGCGGAAAATAAGTCTCGATAGGGGAGAGGGTGACCTGGACGAGAGAGGCGATAGAGAAGTATTAGGAGCATCTAGGAAAGGTACGCTTTGAAGGGGAGTCAGTGGAAGAGATATGGGAGAATCTGAAAGAGAAGGTGAAAGGGTGTGTGCAAAAGAAGGTATTTAGACAGAAGAGGACAGGAATGGTGAAGCCGTGGTGGGATAGGGAATGTGAAAAGATGAAAAGGAGAGTGAAAAGGGAGTACAAGAAGTGGAAAGAGGGTAATGCGAGAAGGGAGGAGTACGTAGAAATGACGAAGGGGCTTAGATTGATGTGAAAGAAGAAAGAACAGGAAAAGGAGTAAGATCTGGAAGAGGAGTTAGGAAATGTTAAGACAGAGGAGGACGTCTAAAAGATAATAAAGATAATAAATGGTTTTAGGAAGCGTAGAGTGGCGATAAGTGAGAAAATAAGGAGTGAGAAGTGGAGGGAGTTTTCTAAAGAATTATTCCTGGAAAAGAAGTAGGAAAAGCTTGTCGCAAATCTATGGCTCTGTGAGAGCCATCATTCATTTGATGGGAGTGAAGAAAGATTTGGTTTCTTATCCGATGCAAATTTTTTATATTTTTATTTAAAATTGTTGTTTTTTTCACAACCACAAAAGCTAAGCTTTGTAGGAATACGTGAAACTCTTATTCACAAAAGTAATCATTCATCAAGCTGGTAAATTGTGAAATGAAATATCATCAGTGTCATATATAAGTAAACATACGCAAATCTCATAAATTGTCATTTCTCTATACAGAGACACTCAAGATACTGAAATGATGAAATTAGTTACTATTTTGTCTTATCGTAAGTGTTCAAAAATTTGGCCAAAAAATAAAATTTCTGAAAATGTCAGAAAAGTTCTGAAAACCTATTTTTTGTAAATATTTTTTTTGCGTAATTGGCTGGATCTATTTTGGAAAAGTTTCAGAAACTCTTAAACTTAATCTACTCATAAGCCGAAATTTAAAAAATTGAAATTATTTTTGACCTTCATTTATGAAGATCTAATATTCATTTTTTTGAAGAATTATTACGATAACAAATTAACGAAGACGAATCTCGTATTTCCATCTTCGAAAAAATTTCCACTTCCACAAAAATTGGAAAGAGGAAAGAAAAATGAGAAGGTAACCAACAAAATTCCCTGCCTCCTTATTCTCCTTTCCTTTTTTCTATTTTTGTCCAGACAATTTTTTTTTAAAATTTTTTTTTTCAAACTACAATAGGAGATTTGTCAAAATAAAATTTTGTTCAAATTGAAGATAATACATTCTATTGAATGTTTTTTCCATATTTTTCCTTATTTTTCAATTCCAACGTGGATAAGGAAAGACCAGGGTATTTATCTTATCAGTATATATAGCGTCAATCATAAAAATTATGTCAATATTAATATTTATAAAAAATTTTCTGTTAAAGGTATCGTATCAATCGTAGTATGATTTTCAGTGGTTTTAATATCAAATCATCAGCCGGGTTTCCAAAATATTTTTGTAGCAATGCAGATTTTCACGGAAACTCTACTTTTTATACTCGCAATTTTCCTGAATTATTCTGTTGGTGAGTGCAATAATATATTGAGGAAACTGGGAAATTTTTTTTTTCCATTTTTCCCTACGCAACCAAAATTATGAATATTTAGAATAATAATTCAACTTTTGACAAAATGGTTAAATTGTTCTCACTAAAAAAATTTAATACAAAAGACAGTAGAATTCATTAAATTAATCAAAAAAATTAATTGAAAAAAAAAAAAATTTTCAAAATTATATCAGCTTAAGCAACTCGAATTTTTCCTACAATGTTTTGAAAATCCTGCAAAAGTAAAAAAATTACCCTAAAATCATTCTGATCCTTTTTTCAAAATTTTGAAAATTTGAATGAATATTCTATTGAATTTAACTAAAAAAATATGCTGTTAGTTTTTCTAGGAATTTTGATACGAATTTTTTATCCACTTAAAACCTTCCAAAATCATCATTTTGAATCTTCTCAGAAAACTTAAGAATTATTTGGTTTTCTTGAATTATTGAAAATTTTTAAATGTTCCAAATTTTTTAGATTACTGAAATTTCTAAAATTTTTAAAATGTTCCTATTTCATAAAATTGTCAAAATTTCTTATATTATAGAATCAAAACAAATTTCTAAATAGCTAAAAATTTCTAAAGATATAAAAACGCATCAAATTTTCA
>CAKNXH010000474.1:250394-302627 GCA_932178445.1 Andricus quercusramuli
ATTTCTAAAATTATGAAAATTTTCAAAATTTCTGAATTTTCTAAAATATTCGATTTAAAAAATTTCTCAAATTATTAAAATTCCCAAATTGTTCCAAATTGTTTGAATTATTAAAATTCCTAAAATGTTCCAAATTGTTTGAATTATTGAAATTTCTAAAATATTGAGAATTTATAAAATTTCTAATATTATAGAATCTTCTCAAAATTTCTAAAATTGTCCAAATTTATGAGATTTCCAAATTATCTAAACTGTTGAAAATTTATAAACTTAAAAGAAGGTCTCAAATCTAAAAATTTGTAAAATCGCCAAAACGTCTGAAGTTTCCGAAAAAATTTAATTTCTGAAATTATGAAAATTATAAAAATTTCGGAATTTGGTAAAATGTTCAATTTTTCTATTTTAAATTTCTAAAATAATGAAAATGTCTAAAATGTTCCAAATTTTTTAAATGATCAAAATTTCGGAAATTTCCAAATTGTCTAAAATATCTCAAATTTTCAAAATTTCAAAAATTAATAAAATTGGTAAGAACATCAAAATTTATAAAGCTTCGTAAATTTCTGAAGTTATAAAAACGTCTCAAGTTTTTAAAATTTATAAATTTACCAAAATATCTGAAATTTCTGAAATTATGAAAATTATAAAAATTTCTGAATTTTATAGAATGTTCCGATTTCTAAATTTTCAAATTTCTAAAATTATCAAAATTTCTCGAATTATCAAAATTTCTAAAATTAACAAAATACCTGAAACTTCTGAATTGTCTAAAATATCTAAAATTTCAAAAATTGGTAAGAAGATCAAAATTTCTAAACCGTTGAAAATTTCTATAGTTATAAAATCGTATCAAATTTTCAAAGCTTATAAATTTACCAAAATGTCTGAAGTGTCTGAAATTTTCGAAATTCCTGAAATTATGAAAATTATACAAACTTCTGAATTTTCTAAAATTTTCAATTTCAAAAATTTTTAAATTTCTGAAATCATTAAAATTTCTAAAATTATCAAAATTCCTAAAATGTTCCAAATTGTTTAAGTTATTGAAATTTCTAAAATATTCCAAATTTATAAAATTGTCGAAATTTTTTATATTATAGAATCGTCTCAAATTTTCAGAATTTCAAAAATTCATAAAATTGGTAAGATGATCAAAATTTCTAAACTGTTGAAAATTTCTAAACTTAGAAGTTCTCAAATCTTAAAATTTATAAAATCACCAAAACATCTGAAATTTCCAAAAAATTTTAAGTTCTGAAATTATGAAAATTATAATAATTTCTGAATTTTATAAAATCTTCAATTTACCTATTTTAAATTTCTGAAATTATGAAAATTTCTAAAATGTTCCACTTATTTTAAATTATCAAAATTTCTAAAATTACTGAAATTTCTGAAATTTCTAAATTGTCTAAAATATCTGAAATTTCCAGAATTTTTTAATTTCTGAAATTATGAAAATTATAAAAATTCCTGAATTTGATCAAATGTTCAATTTTCCTATTCTAAATTTCTAAAATTATGAAAATTTCGAAAATTGTCCAAATTTATGAAATTTCCAAATTATCTAAAATATATAAAATATTCAAAATTGAATAAAATTGGTAAGATGATCAAAATTTCTAAACTGTTGAAAATTTATAAACTTTAAAGAAGGTCTCAAATCTAAAAATTTGTAAAATCACCAAAACGTCTGAAGTTTCCAAAAAATTTAATTTCTGAAATTATGAAAATTATAAAAATTTTAGAATTTGGTAAAATGTTCAATTTTCCTATTTTAAATTTCTAAAATAATTAGAATTTCTAAAATGTTCCAAATTTGGTAAATTATCAAAATTTCGGAAATTTCCAAATTGTCTAAAATATCTAAAATTTTCAAAATTTCAAAAATTAATAAAATTGGTAGGAACAACAAAATTTCTGAACCGTCGAAAATTTCTGATGTTATAAAAACGTCTGAAATTTTGGAAATTATTAAATTTACCAAAATGTCGGAAATTTCTCAAATTTCGGAAATTATGAAAATTATAAAAATTTCTTAATTTTATAGAATGTTCCAATTTCTAAATTTTCAAATTTCTAAAATTATTAAAATTTTTCGAATTATCAAAATTTCTAAAATTACCAAAATCTTTGAATTTTCTCAATTGTGTAAAATATCTGAAATTTTCAAAATTTCAAAAATTGGTAAGAAGATCAAAATTTCTAAACCGTTGAAAATTTCCATAAAATTGTCTAAAATATCTGAAATTTTGAAAATTTCAAAAATTAATAAAATTGGTAAGAAGATCAAAATTTCTAAACCGTCGAAAATTTCTGCAGTTATAAAAACGTCTCTAATTCTTAAAATTTATAAATTCACAAAAATTTCTGAAATTTCTAAAATTACTGAAATTATGAAAATTATAAACATTTCTGAATTTTATAGAATGTTCCAATTTCTAAATTTTCAAATTTCTAAAATTATTGAAATTTTTCAAATTATCAAAATGTCTAAAATTATCAAAATCTCTGAATATTCTCGATTGTCTAAAATATCTGAAATTTTCAAAATTTCAAAAATTTGTAATATCAAAATTTCTAAACCGTTGAAAATTTCTATAAAATTGTCTGAAATATCTGAAATTTTCAAAATTTCCAAAATTAATAAAATTGGTAAGAAACTCAAAATTTCTTAACCGTCGAAAATTTCTAAATATATAAAAACGTCTCAAATTTTCAAAATTGATAAATTTACCAAAATATCTAAAATTTCCAAAAAATTTTAATGACTGAAATTTTGAAAATTATAAAAATTTCTGGATTTTATAAAATGTTTAATTTTCCTATTTTAAATTTCTGAAATTATGAAAATTTCTAAAATGTTCCACTTTTTTTAATTTATCAAAATTTCTAAAATTACTAAAATTCCTGAAATTTCCAAATCGTCTAAAATATATAAAATTTTCATATTTTAAAAAGTAATAAAATTGGTAAGATGATCAAAATTTCTAAACCGTCAAAAATTTTTAAAGATAAAAAAACGTCTCAAAATTTCAAAATTTATAAATTCACCAAAATGTCTGAAATTTCTAAAAATTTCAATATTTCTGAAATTATCAAAATGTATAGATAGTTTATAATCGTCTTGAAATTTCTAAAATTATCAAATTTCCTGAAATTTCCAAATTTTCTAATATATCTCAGATTTTGAAAATTTCAAAAATTAATAAAATTGGTAATAAGATCGAAATTTCTAAGCTGTTGAAAATTTCAAAGTTAAAAACGTTTAAAAATTTATAAAACTACCAAAATGTTTGGAATTTCTAAAATTTCTAGAATATCTCAAGTTTCTCAAATTTTTAAAAATGAAAAAAAATTTTTGAAATTATCGAAATTTCTTAAATGTTTAACATTTATAGAATTATAAAAAAAATCAGAATTTCTAATGGTTTCATTTTTTTTCATTTTCAAAATTGATTTTTTCTAAATTTCTTGTTTTTGGACCATCAATATATACAGGAAATATATGTATATTAGGCTGGTGCAAAAAAAAATGTCTTGCCTTTCGAAAGTATCGCCCTTTATTTGGTTTCATTTATTAAAAGAAAAATTCGCGAATTTTTTTTAAATTAAAAAAATGTTCAGATACATTTTCAACTATAAGGATACATTTTTAACCAAGGAGGTTGATTTTCTTCCCAAAAAGTTTAATTTCTAATAAAATTTTCAAAATTATGAAACAAGTATTTGAAATTTTGAATGATTTTTCAATCTAATAGTTAAATTTTTTATTTGATAGGTAAATTTTCAACTAAAGAAAAGAATTTTTGAACAATATTAATTTTATACCAAAAAAGTTTTATTTTCAAGAAAATAGAGGAATTTTCAACCGAATAATTAAAGTTGAGACTGAAGAAGATAAATTTTCAACCGAACATGGAGTAATTCAATTTTCAGTTAGAAAAATTAATTTTCACAGGAGAAAATTAAAAAAAAAATAGTAAAATTTAAAAAAAGAGCATTTTCAACTAAAATGACGATTCATCAACCAAAAAGATCAATTTTCAACAAAGAAGTTTCACTTTCTACTAAGTACTTAAAGTTCCAATCAAAAAAGAATAATTCTCAAAAACAACATAATAGTTGATATTTAAAAAAAAAAATGAATTTTCCCTTGATGGTTTACTTGTTTCTTCGATCTCTTCCCTATTCTTTTATATACCCTCAACATACTTTCTTGGTGGTGGGGGGGACCGACAGTTTAAGGTGGGTTCCGAACCACCAAGAGCAAATATTTACAAATCTTTTTTTTTTACAGAATCCACACCAAGTGGTCGTGGAGTAAATAATAATAATAATAACGATGAAACCCCAAAGTATGTCTACCACGGTCGCTCGTTCCAACATATTAGAGAAATTGAAGAGCCAGGAAGACCCGGGCCAGTTGGAATAGAATACATGGAATTTGATTCTGCAACTCGCCAGCCGTTGTTTCTGCACAGAGATTTCATAAGTTCAGACGGCTTGAGGGTTCACTCCGCCCAGAGGGTGGAAGGACCGGGTGAACGGTCACCACCAGAAACCCAACCACCACAAGCTCAACCAGGCTCGTTGCAAAATAGGCTCAATTGGCCACAAAGTCCACCACACAATCCCTTCATCCACTGAAAAAAACAATATGAACATAAAGAATATATTTTATTTTCCTGAATAACATTTGGAAACTGCGCCTCTGTGAGACGCCAACACTTCATCAGTTGCAACCGGTCAAAGAAGCAACCCAGCTATAGTACACTCCCGTTAACTGCCCGTCTGACGGGGCTGTAGGGAACTATAATGCGAAGAATTCGGCAATTATTGAGTGCACCCACTCTGGTCCGTCGTATGAACAAGCTGCGTTGGAGCTCGCACTTTTGGGACATGCGCAGAGACTCGCTGCCACTAGGAGTCGCTTAAGTGAGTAGCGTCGCGTATCCAGTGGTTTGGAGGTGGAGGGGATACATAGGTTGGAAAGAGAAGGCGCATACCACTCTCGGACTCCTCGCTTACTCCTGTGTATCCCCTCCACCTCCAAGGCGCCAGATAGGCCACGCTACTCACGTATAAGCTGCGCCACGTCATGCTACCGAAGCTTGGTCGGTGGAACTGTACTCAATGGAGTGTGCGTTGAAATACGTGTGGAGGAGAAGTGGCAAAAAGTGGAACTTACGGAAGTTGCAGTTAGTGGGAGTGTACTGTAACACAGTTACCAACCTGAGTAGTCACATGCTTGTAACAAGATTCAGAAAACCAGTCACAAGAGACTTCAGAAAAACTGAACATTTTTTTAAATAGAAGTGAACTTATATTAATTTTAGGTCATTGAAAATAAATAATTGTTGAATTATGCTACTTTTTTCTAAAACTTTTGTTAGATCCTGGAAAATTAAAAAAAAAAGAATCACTTAAAATGCCCCAAATTATATTCTAACAATTGTGGATAATTGTTTAACTGTTATTCATACACAAAAATTCAACAATTTCACTTACGAATAAAAAATTGTTTAAAAAGAACAATTACAATTGTAAGATTTCAAGATTAAATTGAGCTCTCTGAAATTGTATTTGATTTATAAAAATAATTTCAAAAAAAGTTGAATTTCAGCCAAAAAGTTCATTCAACCTGATAGTTGATTTTTTCCCAAGATATTTTAATTTTCTACAAAAAAATTGATTTTTAAAAAAGTAGTTCAACTTTTAACCGAGTAGTTAAATTTGCAATCAGAGAAGAAAATTCTTCTTTAAAATAGCTAAGCCCTCTACAGAAATTTTTTAAACAAAATACATGAATTTTCAACCGATTGATACTACACAATATGATAATCATTGATAATAAAATAATTATTAAAATTTCTATGAATTTAATTTTGAATCACAGTTTTAAATGCACAATCCTGAAATTTTTAAATTTTTGAGGCAATAAAACTAAGGACTTTTGCTTCAGAAGCGCAAATTCGAAAATATTTTATTCGAAATTTATTAATTTTTTTAGGTTTCCGATCTCAAATTTCACAATATTTTATTGAATATCAATTGATATTGAATATTAAATCTTCAAAAATTGCAATTTTTCATATCGAAATTCTTGATAGTCAGATTTATTTTTAATAATTTTAGAATTGAAATTCTACAATTTTTGGTTTCAATTTTAGAAAATTTTCAAAATTTCTGGAATACTGAAAATTATACAAATTTCTGAGAATATTTGAATTTCTAAAATTATTAACATTTTTAAAATGTTCCAAATTTTTTCGATAATGAAAATTTTTAAATTGTCTAAAATGTTACAAATTTACAAAATTGTCAAAATTTGTAATATTATAGAATCGACTCAAATATAAAAATTTCTAAAATTACCAAAATTTCTTAAACTTCTCAATCGTCTGAAATATCCAAAATTTCAAAAGTTTATAAATTTGTCAAAATGTATGAAATTTCTAAAATTATTAAAATTTTAAAAATTTTTGAATTTTCTTAAATTTTCAATTTCAAAAATTTCTAAAATGAATGAAATTCTTTAAATGTTGTAAATTGTTTAAATTTTCGGAATCTCTAAAATATTGAGAATTCATAAAATTGTCAAAATTTATAATATTATAGAATCGTCTCAAAATTTCTAAAATTGACCAAAACTTCTGAAATTTACAAAAAAATTTAATTTCTGAAATCAGGAAAATTATAAAAATTTCTGATTTTTGTAAAATGTTCAATTTTCCTGATTTAAGTTTCTAAAATAATGAAAATCTCTAAAATGTTCCAAATCTTTCGAATTATCAAAATTTCTAAAATTAATAAAATTTCTGAAATTTCCAAATTGTCAGAAATATCTCAAATTTCCAAAATTAATAATGTTGGTAAGAAGATCAAAATCTCTGAACCGTCGAAAATTTCTAAATTTCTAAGAACGTCTCAAATTTTCAAAATTTATAAATTTACCGAAATGTCTGAAATTTCAAAAAAATTTTAATTTCTGAAATTATGAAAATGATAAAAATTCCGGAATTTCATAAAATGTTCAATTTTCCTATTCGAAATTTCTAAACTTATAAAAATTTCTAAACTGTTCCACTTTTTTTGAATTATCAAAATTCCTAAAATTACTAAGAATTCTGAAATTTTCATATTGTCTAAAATATACAAGATGTTCGAAATTTCAAAAATTAATAAAATTGGTAACATGATCAAAATTTCTAAACCGTCAAAAATTTCTAAATATATGAAAACGTCTCAAAATTTTTAAATTTACCAAAATGTCTGAAATTTCTAAAAAATTGGATATTTATGAAATAATAAAAATCATAAAAGTTTCTGAAATTTATAAAATGTTCCAGTTTCTAAATTTTCAAAATTCTAAAATTATTGAAATTTTTTGAATTATCAAAATTTCTAGAATTTCTAAAATGTTCCAAATTTATGGAATTATCAAAATTTATAATATTACAGAATCGTCTCGAAATTTTTGAAGTTTCTAACATTTCTGGATTTTCCAAATTGTATAATATATCTCAGATTTTGGAAATTTCAAAAATTAATAAGATGGAAATTTCTAAGCTGTTAAAAATTTCTAAAGTTAAAAACGTCCCAAATTTTCGAAATTTATAAAACTACCAAAATGTTTTGAAAATATTTGATTGGAAAAATTTAAGAATAAATAGTTAATAATATTAAATAAAGCGTTACAAATGTATCTATATCAAAATTTAAAAAACAACTTCTATACAAACAATTCTATACATTAACTGGAGTATTGGACGTTAAATAGAAATATTAATTTGATTTTAATCTATTTTAAAATTCTTGAATTTTAATTATAATCCACGGTAGTTATGTTACAAAAAAAAAAAAATGCAAGAGAATTTTTTTTTCTGATTTCCTTTCTTGAAGGTTTGTATAAAAGTGGACGTGAAAGAGATTTTCCTGCACAAACAGGAAAAATATTGGATAAAGCGAGAGAATGCTCGACAGAATTCGTTCGCGATAAAATTGACGGGCGAGAAAAGTTCCAAGCACTTGCAAATCGTTCATACATTGTCACTTGTCCATACTTGTTGAGACCACTAGATGTATAATGCGACTGAATCAGAGAAATTGTCCTCGGAATTGAAAATGCATGAAATCACAAATCTGAGATTGTCGCGTCTTTTTGTTATTCAGAGATCAATCGAATTTACTATTCGGCGGAAAATATTTATCTGAAAAATGTCGAAAACAAATGTCAAAGGAATAGGAGAAATAGAAACTCAGATCAATCTTAAAAAAATGGAAGAATTAGATTCTCAATTAATAAATTAATTTGAAAAAAAAAATACTTCACCACTCAAGCAAAGAAGAATAATTTTCAACCAAAATGTTGCGTTTGCAGTACAAAACAATCTACAAAAGCGGGTGAATTTATAAATCAAAAAGATAAATTTAAAAAAAAATTCTTGAGTTTGATATGCTCTTTACTTTTGGGTGGGATTTGTTGGATGTAGTAAGAAGGATATACGTCGGGATAAAGGATGTTTCTCTACTAAGAAAGGTTGAAAAGGAATTATCTCGTGAGATAATAAGAGATAGGGGACCCATAGGAGGGAGTGAGAGGGAACGTTGTCATCTCTGTAAAGAAGGGATGTATGGTGGATAGGCTTGAAGGGATGAGAAAGGCGGGTGTGGTCGTAGGAGGGAAAGAGATAGCGGATAGAAAAGTGATCTGGAGAGTACCAGAGGAGAGGATAAATGTCGAGAGAGGTGGAAAGGGGGAGTGATGTGTAAGATAGAAAGAGACAGTAGGTTGGAAGAGTGATCTAGAGACTACAAGAGGAGGGAGTGAGAGGATTAATTCAAGGGAGGTCGAAAGAGGGATTGATATATTTATCTCCTAAGATAGAAAGAGATAGCGAGTTGGGCCGGTGTTTTGGATTTCTTTTTCACCTAGAAAGAACTGAGTTAGGGGAGTTTTGATTTGTTGGTCGTGGGAGAGGGAAGTAGTTAGTCACAGTATCGGCTGAGAGGGCTGGTATGCCAGCTGTCTCAGCAGAAACGGATAGGCTGGTATGGCAGCTAACCCGTTAGCGGAGGAAAGAAGGGGAAGAAGTTAAGTGACCAAAGAAAAAACTTAGAATTGTGTGTTTTCGAATTTTCTTTATTTGTTAGATTTTTTGCCATGGTGAATTACAGATAAGCAAGTTGGACAGTAAGGCGTCAGGGTTCGTTGTCGCTCCCTCACAAGATGGCGAAGGCGATGCGTCGTCAATTGTCCTCTGGCTGGCACCCAGCTGGAGTACTCTGGCGGTCGAGAGAGAGATCAGTTTGTGCACGGCAATGGCTTGCGGTGGAAACCTAGGGCTGGCAACTAGCTGTAGGTACCTATGGCTATCCAGGTGTATTGTTTAAGTGAGAGGGTTCTGGCATCCAGCTCTCAAACACTTCTCGTCGTTCTGGGCCCGTGCGCGCCCTTTTAACGGGAAGGCTGCGTGGGCGTTGCGTGGGAGTCGAGCGGAGAGGGTAGAAAATCGTTGGTGGGAGATGCGCGCGTCGAGTTTCGAGGGCGCTCTACCCGCGACTCTCGCCTCTACTCGCCCTGCGCCTTGCTGACGTCACTGCTGACGTCACTTCATGGAGTACCTATTTCTCTCTCTTTCTAACTTGCGGGTCTAATTACTAGTTATTATAATTTAAAAATGGTTGCCTGTTGAATGAATAAACGTCGTCTGCGAGAGTGTTTTAAATCTACCAATAAAAAAGTCTCGCTCAATGCAAGCCGCGAATAACAAGTTTTTGATTGAAAAAGATTTTAGTTGACTTTTCACGATCAAAATATGCATTTTTAAACAAGGAATAAGTTTCTTCGAAAAAAATTGAATTTTCAATCCAAAAAGACGCATTTTTTCCAAAAACGGATGACTTTTTAACAAAATTGTGGATTTCTCTACCCAATAGTTGCATTTTTATCCATAAAAGATGAAATTTCTCATAAAAAGATGAAGTTTTATTTAAAAAGAAAACAAAAATGAAAGAATAGTTGAATTTTTATCCGGAAAATATTCCGGTTGACTTTTCAAGATCAAAATATGAATTTTTATCCAAGAAAGATGGAATTTGTATTAAGCAGATGAATTTTTAATTTAAAAAAACAAATTTTTTTCTAGAGCTGAACTTTCATGTAGAAAATGTTTCAGTTCATCTTTTCACGCCAAAATATGAATTCTAAACAAAAAGTAAATTTTCCACGGAATAGTTGAATTTTCAACAAAAAGGTATGACTTTTTAACCAGATTGTTAAATTTTCAACCAAATAGTTGCTTTTTTTCAAGAAAAATTAAAATTGTACTAAAACAGGTGAATTTTTAAATCAGAAAGACAAATATAAAAAAAAAGACATGAAATTTCATACAAAAGGATTTCAATCGATTTTTCCAAAGAAAAATAAAAATTTCATTCAAAAAGTAATTTTTCTACGAAATAGTTGAATTTTCAACAAAACACTTGCATTTTTGTCCAAAAAAGATGCAGTATTCCTACTAAAAAAATATGAACCTTTGAATCAAAAAAAAAAAAAGAAAAATTTTCAGAAAATGAATTTTCAACAAAAAAAATGCATTTATTATCAAAATAATTGAATTTTTTACTGAAAAATACAAGCTTGCAATAAAATAAGTGAATTTTCAACTGGAAAAGATTATTTTTATAAAAAAATGGAATAGCAACACTTTAAGTAAACAAAAAAAATGTCCAACAAAATTGGTTAAATTTTTAACAACAAAAAAAATGAATTTTAAAATAAAATGATATATCTACAATAAAGAAATGAAAATGTAATCAAGTAGTTGAATTTTCTACCCAGAAGATGACTTTTCTACTAAAAAAGATAAATTTCCAAAAAAATAGTTGAATTTTCAACAAAAAAAGGATAAATTTTCAACAAAATATTAAATGGTTCAATTTTCGATCAGGAAAATAAGTTGTTAAGCAAATAGAATAATTGTTCAACAAAAAAGCTTGATCTTTTATCGAATAAGGACAATTTTTTGAACAAAATAGATGAATTTTCAACTAAAAAAGTTAAATCTTCTAAGAATAATAAAATGGTTTCATTTTCAGCTATAGTTATATGTTTCTAAATAAATAAACTACATTTTCAACCATACAAATAAATTTTCTAATACAAAGATAAGATGCCTATAAAAAAAATTTTGACAAATCTTTGGTTAAATTTTTAACTAAAAAAAGTAATTTTCATTACAAAAACTAATTTTTAACGAGATAAATAAATTTTTAACCAAAAATATTGATTTTCCACCAAAAAAGGATAACTTTCAACAAAATACATGAATTTTCAACCAAATGTTTTATTTCTTTATGGAAGAAGATTACTTTTCTACCGTCTTGAAACGATTCAGAAATAATCGAAACTAATAAGATATTCTAGGAATTCTGATTCCAAAAGATTTCCTTACATTTAGAAAAATAGTAGAAGATTTTAAAGAAAAATGTTTCAATATGGTATAATCAAAAAATGTAAAAAAGTAAAATCATGTGAATGCAAGAAAATTTTAGACGATTTCTAAAGACTGAAAAAGAATTTCAAACAGCCTAATTTCAATAATAATAATAATAATAAAGTATAGCATATAATATTTGCTTAGAAGTATCTTATTTTTTCAGGAAGATCATTATTTTCATTTTATTAAATATATATAATTATTTCAGTTCTCTATACAATTCCTATGTCTCCGGACTGCAAGTAGTATCCTGAATCAGGGGTGCTGAATAGAAATTTTGGAATAGCCGACGCATATGCCTTCAATAAAAAATTAATGTATGAAAATGTAATTCAGCAGTATGAAGAAATAGTGAATCATATAATAAAATTAAAGCATTTTTTATTTCTATGTCACGTTTTGGAACAGAACGGTTTTGTTTTTCTCAGAAAATAAATTATTACACATAGCGATATGTTTAAATCATTTGCATATGCGCTGAAACTTTGAAAGTAAAGTACTAGATTGCAATAAAATTCAAGTTTTTTATTTATATTTTTATGTTTCTCTCATAAAATGTTCCGGGTTTACAGATAAAGAATTATTAGCTAGATAATGCGCTTGCCATCTATACACAAACTCTATGCAAATAACATGTAACAACGACTGTTATTTTTTTCAAAATATTTAGTTTATTGAAAACACTCGCTATTTTAGTTGCTCTTCTCCGTTAAATATCTTGATTTGAATTGGTTCTTTTATAAATTCAGTTTCCAAGATGCCAATCAAGCTGGAATTCACTTTCTTCCTAAGTAGGTAATATGCTACTTATCTACATGAAGAATATAAATGATTAAATTAGCGTGGAAGGATTTTATTCTAGAATCGAAGCATATGAATTCTAGATTCCTAAAGAGATAATCTATTACATATGCTAAAAATTAATCACCATTAGGATTGATACAGTTTTTTATATAAATGGAATGCTATCGCAAGAAAGCAATACCTTTTTGAAACCTCAATACCTCTATTACTTTTTGAGGCAAAAACTAAGAAAATAAATACGTGTTTTTTATTTTTATAGTGTTTGCAACTATATTCACGATCACTTTTGCAGTAAGCTATTTTGGGTGTGCAGAAAATGCATGCCCAGTAGTAGGAGGTTTTGAACCAAATCTATGTTTAAGTGATAACAAAAACACTCATTTAAGATTGAATGCACCGGAAGTGAATTGCTACAAAAGCTGCGCACCATTAGGTCAGTTATATAGAAAGATATTTTCTTCTTTCTTTAATAATTAATTTTTTAAATATCTTGAGATATCGCTTTATACAACATGGCTTACATCAAACAGATTAAAATTAAAATTTTATTAACCTCTAACGCTTTCAAAATCAAATTGCTGAACTGCAAGAGACTTTATGTAAAATATTTCAATTTGTTATATTTTTTTTCTTATATTTCAAATATGTTAAATATTAATAATAATTTCAGTTATCAACACAATTCCTATGTCTCCGAAATGCAAGTAATATCCTAAATTGGAGGTGCTGAATACAAAATTTGGGAAAGCCAGACGCATATTTCAGTTGGTCTGGAATAATAAGGAAACATGTCTCTTCACTGAAAGCAATGCGTGAAATTCTTTTGCATACCAAAAAATTAAATGACGTAACTTGATGACAATTTTTAATTTCTGGACAAGAAATAAATACATGGATATGTAATTCAGCACGTAATAAACACATAAGTTTAATAATTTCAAAAGTTTCATAATTTTCTTTGCTTGCATTTTAGATCTTCATGAATTCTAACTCATTTATGTTATTATTTATTAATTTCATTTAGTATTTATAACACTGTGGCTATTTTCATTTTGTATAGTCTTTTCTTGAGGAGAATTCCATTGTATTGAAGAAAAATTTTCTTCAGAAGCGACAGATAACTTTTTTGTGAGTTCCATTACATAATGCTATTGCTCGTACCGGTAGAATATCTACATCCTTTGATACAAATCAACGTAGTTTTTTTCATTACATTATATCAATGCTAATAAATAAAATTAACAAAAAAAAGAATTCAAAAAAGTAATTAATAATCCTCGGAAATTTGCAAAGAATCATACAAAAAAGTCATCAGAATGATATTCTTGTTAATTCTTTGAAACATAGAGAAGAGTCATTAGAAAGACTTTTCGTAGCATCATAGAAAAAAGTAATCGAAAAGCTTTCTTGGTGAATTCTATAAAAAAATTTAGCCTATTCGTTGAAAATAGCCAAAATCAGAATTTGTAAAGAGACATAGATAAAGAGTCTTCGGAAAGACATACTAAGTGACTCCGTGAAGAAACTGCGCATATTCCTTGAAAAATAGCTAAGCTCTAGATATGTTGATGAACATTGTTTAAATAATTAATAATTATCGTAAATTTTCAAAGTATCATACATCGGAAAGAGTTTTTTGGAAAACATTTTTGATTGATTTCGTAAAAAAATTGAGCTATTCTTTAAAAAAAAGCCAAACTCTTCATTTGTTTATCAAAATTGTTCGAATAATGATTCATTCTTTGAAATTTGCATTCATGAACAAACTGAGCCTATTTGTTAGAAAACAGCCAAACTCTGAATATGTTCAGGAAAATTGTTGAAATAATTAATAATTATTGCACATCTGCAAAGTAATGTAGGAAAGTCTTATTGGAAATACGTACTTTCTTGCTTTCGTAACCAAATCGATTAGAATGAATGAAGTGGTAATTGCGATTTTTACCATTTCCTTGTTCTATATTGCTATAATATTCACCGAAATATTGAAAATTCTAAATATGAATTAAGTGTGCCAGCTTCGACGTTTCGGTCATGCCCTGAGCATTTGATTATTTATCTGATTGTCTTAACTTGAATGTAAGGATCTTGCTCCATTATTCAATGTTTAAATTTTTGAAACTATTTCACGTTTTTTACCGATTTTTGGTCTTACCCCTGTCTTTGTTAACAACATAAGACATAAAATTGAATTATAGGTTAAAGGTCAGAGGTTATGTCTTGTCATATCAATCTGATGCGAATGATGTATTGTCGGAACATTAAATAATTTGGATCTTTTCTGATTATTTAATATTGAATTGGTTATGAAATTTAAATTAAAAGAGTGTTGAAAATAAATTGATTGTTGTCGACTAACAAAGGTCTTATCCTGGTTTTTCGGTCTTTTTGTGAAATTTTAAATTTTTACAAGAATATTATCGGGATTGGGTCTTGCCCTGATATCGGGAAAGTTGGTTGCCCAGAATTAATTTATATAATCGTGTAAAATCAGACCTTGTTCTGATCCTGAACACTAATGAAATAGAAATCAGATTTTATTCTGATTTCTTGTCAAACTTAAAGAAGGGCCGGTTTCCTTCTGATTAATTAAATGCAAATTAACATAAATGCTATCGACCCATGATTGATTGATCGATCATTGTTCCGAATTTTCGGTTCCTTATATAATAATTGAATAAAATTTGGCCTTGTTCTGATTTTTCGTTTGAATAAATAAGATTCAACTTGTTTTGATCAAATTGTTTACAGGTTTTACGGGTTCGGTAAAATTGAAATCGAAATTGTTTTGTTGCTTAATTTAGGTTATGCCCTAGTTTTTCGGCCGAAGGTCGATTGAAATATTCGTAATTATTTAGAATTTGGAAATGTTTTTTTTACCCCCGAAGAGGAAACAAAACAGAGCTCAATCCCTGAAAGTTTCGGAAACTAGCACGTCGGCAGCCCTCAACCAGACAATTTCGCTAGAACAAACTACCGAGACAGTGACCGGCCCCAACATGAGCGAAATGGACTCGGAAACACGGGTCCCGATAAATGTAGAGTCAGCTACTCACACACCTAACACCGGTTTCCCCATGGGTGCGGGTAGAGGAAGGGGAAAGAGCTCACGCGCAACGACTCCTATCCGCCCTGGGTCAGTCAATCTCGGGTTAGATCAGAATTTCAGTGTTTTAGAACGCAGAGTCGATACATTGACGACCCGATTCGAGGATGTAATCTCTCCACAGAATGAGTTGTTAGAGAGGTTACTTCAGTCGAGCCAAAAACAAGAAGAACGGAGTCACGTTGTGAACCGCGTCGACCGCCCCTCATGTATTATGCTAAACCAAGGGTCCGAAGTGGGAGAGGTCTCACCAAGTGTGCCCTACGATGATTACCACCCGAATTATTCTGCAGATCGCGAATCAAACCCGGATGCTATTCGGAACCCTAGTAGTCGTCGTTTGGATCTCCATTTATTAAACCCTTCGTCCAGCTTAGGAGCTTTTGCTCACTTCGGTAGAGATCGGGATCCAGCCGAGAATTTGAGACTCAGGTCAATTGTCAGTCCGTCGATCGTGAGGAATGAAATGGGTTCGGTGGAAAGATAACTTAGAAACGTGCATTTCAAGAATGAACGTACAGTGTTCCAACCAAGAATTCAGAATGAGGGCTCTCGACTAACTCGCGACAATAATTTTCCACAAAATACAGATGTCAACAATTTGAATTTTGGGAGTCAAATCGCGGTCCCTAGGTTAATTAGAATCGTGGTTGGTGAACCAAATACCAATGGGCAAATAGTCGACAAGGAAATTTTCGTCTCGGAACAACGATATCGCGAAATGATGGGAAGTGAGGGACATCGTTTCCGAAACAATCAGAATAATAGTCAAGGTATGGGCCGTGCCTCATCCCGCTCGTGCGATTCACGTAGTTTTCCACTATCAAGTCGAAATTCGAACATGTCAATCACACGGAGAACGGGTTCGTTATTCTCGTGGCGTGAGGACGACTCAAGCGAGAGCGATAGTCCTCCTCAAATTAATTCGAGACATACCCGAAGTGCGTCATCGATTCGTGGACCCGGTGGAAACCATTCTAATTTCGACAATGACCTGCCAATGAAAATAGGACGCATAGTCAGTTCTTGGAAGATCTCTTTTCCAAAGACCGAGAGAAATCCTGAACAGTTTTTACTGATTCTTAAGGGTTATTTGAGTACCAGCGGAATACATAGAGATTTATTCGTTCCGTGTTTGTCGAAAATATTCGAGGGTCCGTACAGGTCATGGTACCTTGTTAACAAAAACTCGTGGCGTACATGGAGGGACTTCTCACGTGCTTTCCGATATGAGTGGGGCGTTAAGAAAGATGACGCCGACCTTCTCCTCGAAGTTCATGAATTGAAACTTGAGAAGAATGAAACTCTTGCGGAGTTCGCCTGTAGAGCTAGACTCATATTGGAACGTATGCAGTTCCCGCCGGAATTCAGAGAACAATTGAAACAGATTCTCACCAAATTTAATCCGCGACTGACTTTCGAGATTTTGAATCTATCCCTTAAGAATTGTACCGAATTTTTGCATTATGTCAACGAGCGTAGTTACCTCTATCAAAGATCGGTTGAGTCACAAAGGGCGCGTCCGAGGTCTAGCCGAACAGACCTAAATTATGTGCAGGGACAGTTCGACTCGGTCGACGAGTTTGACGAATGTTTGATTCCGGACGAATTAGGGCCGAGCGATGAGCATTCTGAGGGCGAACAAGTCACGGACTTTAATGCCATCCAAATTAAATCCACCACGAACCCAAGAAAAGATCTCAAGGTTCAAAACTCAAAGTCTATGACTCGACCAAAACTTGGACAAGTTTCAGGCTAAGTCAAATCAAACAGACACAACCAAAAAAGTTGTTGCTAAGATCCCTGTCGACGAACGAACAAAATCGGAAGGATCGAAACCTCCTTTTGACCGGTCTAAACTGTTCTGTTTCAATTGCGCGAAATTGGGACATACGCTGCGTTTTTGCACGTCAGAACCACAAATGGTCTGTTGCCTTTGTCGCGAAACAGGACATTTCAACGCTAGTTGCCCAAAATACCAGGGAAACGCCAAAAGCCCTCAGTACTTTCCCCTCAGATTACTGAAACCAAGGGCATAAATGAGGATATTCAAAGTCCTTCTTCATCCGAAAGGGTCGTTGACGAGCAAAAGCCAATCAACATTAACCAACCTAAAGTTTTGGATAAGGTCAACAATTTCGCGAGTAAAGTAGGGTTCGGTGGTCCTGATCCACTTGAGTTGCGATTGTTGGACGAAGCTCCTAGTGATTCGGAAGATTCTGATATTGAGGTGGAGCATGTTCTACATGCAAAGCAGGAGAGATTGTTTGAGGAAACTATCGCCTCATTCTCATTTTCAGATGAGAGCTCCGACGAAGATGTCACTGACTCAGTCGGTCTCAAAGAAAAACCAACATCTTTCAGAACTTGGTTCCCAACTCGACTTCCTCCTTCTGTTATCCACCGACTAGCACAGAGGAGAATACATCGTCCTGGTAATGCAACCCATGAACCTAAAAGGTCAATTAGGATACCTGTCGAAATTAACATCTTCGGTGAAAAAATTCGTGGCATTATCGACAGCGGTAGTGGGAGATCATTCCTTAGCGAGTCCGCCTACAAACGAGTTAAACAATTCCAAACTCAGGAGTTGACGACTGATTTGACATCACGTGCGGGCGTTCGTCTCGGAGATAAGTCGGTTGTCAAAGGACTCGGTGGAGCGGGATTCATTATTGACATAGCTGATGTGTATCGACCTCAATGGTTTAGTGTTATGCCGGAATTGTCGGGGGATTTAATTCTCGGAATGGACTTCTGGCTTGGCTTTAAGGTGGTGGTAGATCCATTCTCTCAAACTTGGACTTTAAGTGGTAGGAAACACCACTACCCGCTGTCACATAGTTCCACGACACTGAACGAACTCCAGACGCTCTCAATTGACGAAACTGAGCGTCTGAGAAAATTGCCAAACAAGTGGTGTGATCAGGTTTTCACGTACCTGGATGACTGGATCATTGTTGGTCGGGATCTGGATGAGCACATTGCCATTTTGTTTTTGGTGTTTGAGGTTTTTAGGGAGGCTAAGCTGATCTTAAATCGCGAGAAGAGTAGTTTTGCTTGTGGGGAAGTGAAATTTCTTGGGTATCTCGTCGATGAATTCGGCATGAGACCGAATCCTGAAAAAGTCCAACCAATAATCGATTTTCCGGTCCCGAAAGATCGGACTCAATTGCGACAGTTCAATGGTCTCGTAAATTGGTATCACAGTCATCTGAAAAATGTGGTCAGAATTCAGGGACCATTGAACAAGTTAACAAGCCCGAAGGTTCCTTGGAGGTGGACCGAGGTTGAACAGAAGGCATTTGACGACGTCAAAAAAGCTCTTATCGAGGCTCCTCGGTTGCACGTGCCAATTCCCGGGCAACCCTTCATTTTGTACACCGATGCTAGCGACTTCGGCTTGGGTGCGATTCTCATTCAAAGGGATCCGGAAAGGGGAATTGAAAACTTGGTTGAGGTTTTAAGTCGACTATTGAGAGGCGCGGAGTTGTATTATACAACCACGGAAAAGGAATACCTTGCCGTGGTTTGGTCAGTCGAAAAACTGAGATGCTATTTGGAGGGTATGCCGTTCAAAGTCGTAACCGATCATCAGGCATTGCAGTGGCTTCATGGATTGAAAAATCCCATAGGTCGCCTTGCCAGATGGGCAATCTACCTTTATCAGCACGACATAACAGTCGAACACCGACGTGGAACCACAAATGAGGCTCCGGATGCACTCTCGCGCATGTTTAACGTCGATGTTGACCCGAATGGGTGGGAAAAGGTTATCGAAGAAACCATCCAGGAGCGAATTCAGTTAAACACGATTTGTGACCAGGACTGGTACCAAACCAAATTTAATCTCGTTAAAAGTCAACCCGATAGATTCTCGGAATGGAAGATCGAGAACGACGAACTGTTCTATTATCGCCCTGACTACGAAAAGGCCATGATCGATGACGAACATCCATGGAAAAAGGTAGTCAAACCTTGTGACATCGTGACTATCCTTCGACAAAACCACGATACCCCACAGGCAGGACATCTAGGTCGCGATAAAACACTAGATAGAGTTCGTCAAAATTATTATTGGCCAGGTATGACCCTGGATGTTAAGTCCTTTGTCGAAGACTCCGAAATCTGCGTTAAGGTCAAACACAATCAAAGGCCTAGAAAAGGACAATTGACCACCCGGCCCTTACAAACACCTTGGGCCCAGTTATCCGTCGATACTGTCGTCTCTCAAACGCGAATAAAAAGGGGGAATTCTAATTTGATTGTCGTCCAGGATCTGTACACTAAGTATATCGAGTTGTTCCCAGCTCGACATAGGACTGGTAAATCTGTGGTTAAAGCGCTTGACACGGTTTTCGATCGTTGGGGAATCCCTAGGTCAATCATTACGGATAACGGTACGGAGTACATAAATAAAGATGTCAGAGCCCTATTGTTATCGAGAGGCGTTAAACATATCACTACCCCGTTAAGTCATCCCCAGAGTAATCCGGTCGAGCGCGTTAATCGAACCATCAAGCCAATGATTTCTGCATTCATAAACGAGAACCATAGGGAGTGGGATGTAAATTTGTCGAAGATTCAGTTAGCTTATAACACTGTCCCGCATTCGGGCAGTAGAATATCGCCCTTCTTTTTGAATCACGGGCGTGAGGCGGTGGTTGTGCATGCTACAAGTTCCCCTGAAAGTGTCGATAACTCCACCGTCAAGGACTCAATTGACGAATGGTCAGCGCGAATGAGTAAAATTGACGAATTCCGTCACAAAATAGAAAATCAGATTAAGAAAAACTCTGACAAACGTTTGGCCCGGCTGAATTCGGGTAGACTCGAATCAGTAGAGATCAAGGTAGGGACTGAAGTCTATTTCCCTAATAAAAAGTTAAGTAGTAAGGCAGATGCATATTCCTAGAAGTTGGCACATAAGTTTGCCGGACCAGCTTTTGTTCACAGAGTGTGTGGACCGGTTACGGTGGAATTGACAGACAAAGCTGGTAAAATAGTGGGGAAATACAGCATTACCGATTTAAAAATTCCGCGTTGAACGCTGCATGCTAAGTAATGTATATTTTCAGCGTGACTTATTCGAGGAATTCACCAGCTCCCCATCGACCTCCATCAGGCGAATCGACAATCAGAATGTCGGGATTTACGACACCTTGCTCTGGCTCCTCCACCCCTGCACTAATTTCAGCACGAGTACTGGAGCTGAGACGACAACAACTCGAACTGGAGCAGAAGATGATCAATTTGAAGCTCCAGATCGAGGAGGAGCGGACACAATTCTCGTCGTCCGAAAAGATTGACCTTAGTCAATTTGACGTTCCAGTCGATACCAACTTCGACTACATCGAGCGACCGGATTCGACAGACCAGTCAGCAAAGCTACTGGAAGAGGCTCTGCGGGACGCCAACAAGCTCCTGGACAGCGGGTTTGACCCCATACCTAGTTGCTCGACAAGTGGGGTCGACCTAAGATGGCCTACGTCAGAGGCAGCAGAGTCATCAGTTAGCAGCGAAGCCCGGAAACTCTTGGACGAGATCAAAAACTTGCCTCCCTCCGAGTTGAAATTGACAAAGCCAACAAGGGTCACCCCGCCCAACTACAGGCGGAAAATCTTCGACGGAATAGGGTCCCAAATACCAGCCATCCGACAAGAAGATCGGAGGCGAATGGAAGGGAGCTGAAATCGACTGACAACTCCAAGGCATTGGTTGCTCCAACAGTGATGGTCCACCCCCTGCCCTTCGATAGAATCCCAAGCTTCGACGACGTCCTTAAGGAGCTGGGCGTTCCACAGCTTGTCAACCCGCGAGGTGAAGAACAGCCTCTTTATTTGGCGGATTGCAGGATCATTACGCAAGTCCTACTCAAGGACATAATCAAAAAGAGGGCGGAGATTCTGATGAAGAAATTAGAGTCAACTAAAGTCGACCGTGGGACCCAAACCTTCGTCACCTACGTCGGGAAGCAACACGTCGCTGGTTGCGTGAACTGCAGGTCAAGGGAGCACCACTTCAAGGAGTGCCGTCTTCCGTATCGGCCTGGATTCTGCCGAGTTTGTGGTGCGGACGGGTTCGACACTGCCGACTGTATTTATCCGCACGGAATTGAACATGAGCAGGCCCTAGGAAGATGCCCCGGCTGCTCAAGGGATCTTGCCCTTTATTGCCCAGAATGTCCAGACTGCAACGTGCGACATCGAGGCCTGGTCGACTGGCTCAGGCTCAATTACGCTACCTGGCCGACATGGATGATTCCGACCGACCATCAATACCTGGTCGGCGAAGGGGAGCAGGAACTCAAACGACGAGTCAAAGCCAGATTTAGCGACAGCGAAGACCACCCTAACAGGTTGAGGCGATTCCTCATAAGGGAAAATGCCCTGGGTAAAGGCGTGGCTCCAGCAAACCCTGAAGCCCCAAGCGCCATCCAACTTTCGGAGGAGAAGAGGAACCTGGCAATCAAAGCCCTCACGTCGCAGTTCGTCGACAAAAGTCTCGACGAAATTATGCGGGAGTAGTTTCGACAGTAATTGTTGGGTCGTGTTTAATTTTTTTCTCTTTTGACCGTTGTCAAATTCATCTTTGTCAGTAATCACTAGCGATTCCTCATATCATAGATTTAGCTTCGGCAGTAGTTATGCTGTCAGAACATTTTAATTTTTCTCTCGACGGTTGTCGGAATTACCATTTTATTTTGTCTTATAACATTGAGTTTGTCGAAGTGTAGTACTTTTGCCAAAATTAGCGGCACTATCGACCGGTATTGGGTCCTTGTTCGACCAAAACCCCCAATGTTCTACCTTCGTTATATTAATAAACCTAATTATCGAACCAACATATTTTCTAAGGAGATTCCAGAGATATATTATTTAAAGAAATTTTGCGTCAATTTTATGCCGTTAAAATTGATTTACGGGACATGAATTTAAATTTCATAAATCATATTGGATGGATTGGGTACTGAGCGATGTCTTATTATAACTATTAATCATTTATTCCCTTTCAGAATCACGGTTGTCGTATTCTCACCTTGACGTTACGCTTTGAAGGGGGAGAGTGTGACAGGAGACTAATTGAAACAAATAGTTTAACGTATCAAATACCATATACCCGTAAACGTCAAGATGAGAATGCTCATTTTGAAGTCAACACGATTTTAAATTTGAATTTCGTCGGTATGTCAGGTCTCTGACCGTCCAGCGGCTTGAGTACCAGGCACGCGGTCTTGGGACCTACGTGTGGGTCGCGCGCAATGGCTTCGGCGGGACCTCAAGCGCGAGGTTAGCCGGAAGCGTCACTTTTCCGCCAGACGCCCGACCGAACAGTCAAATTTTTCATATATTGTAACTGGCGAGCAGTCGGTCTGCGGACATTGTGTGTTCTATTGTAAAATTCTTCGACGAAATAGCAAAAATATAGAATCGACGAGATTACTAATATAAAAGAGAATAAAAGGAATAAAAGTACTCAATCTTCATAAATGGTATATCTTTGGAATCTCTAGTTTTCCTTATTATTGGGTCTTCCCAATGGATCCCCCTCTGTTAATTTCGTCTCCTGCTTATTCACTCTATTTGCTTCCTTGCTAGTTGGGAGTCTACTAGCTGGCGTCCGACATATTTTATTTAGAGTAAAATCATTCAATTGAGCCTTGGCGGCTCTGACCCAAGCCGCGTCTCGAACTAGACTTATTAAAACATGTTTTTAGAAGCCTTTCCATTTCAAATTTCCGGTTTTCAAGGTTTTGAATTTTTCAAATTCAAGGTTTTCAGTGATACTTCATTTTTTTTCAAAAGTATTGATTTTTCGTAAAATGGTTTATTAAAAATAGCGAGATTTCAAAATTATATGTATATCGGTGAAACCATGAAGGAAGGAAAACAAGAAATAATTTGAAATAAAGTTCAGACTTTTTAGTAATATTTTATGTCTTTCTACTAAACATTTTTTTCAAATAAAAATTTATTACACATAGCGTAATTTCGAAATTATTTGCATGCGCGCCGATCGTTTAAAAGTAGATTACAAAATCGCAATAAAGTTCAAGCTTTTTATTTGTATCATGTGTTTTGCTTCTGAACATTTTCCTTTCAGATAATTAATTATTGTACATAGCGAGGTTTGAAAATTATTTACATTCCCACCTGAACGACAACTGTTTCTATTCTTCAAATATTCAGTTTATCGACAAACTTCGATACTTGAAGAGCGCTTTTTTGACTAAAATCTCGATTTGAATAAAATTTTCTCCAAATCCAGTTTTCAAGATGTCAGTGAAGGCGGTATTGGCTTTTCTACTAAGTGAGTGATTATCTTTATAAATAAATAAATAAATAAATATAGTACAGAGAAATAACGAATAGCTGTTGCCGGCGTACGTGACCAACGGCTTGTATCGTCCTCGGTGTACGTGACTACCGATATGTTTTCGATTCCTGGGGAAAATCCCGTCGGGATTTTGAAGATTTTTCATAGATACACTAGAGTTTGATGATTTTCCAAAGATTTCAGTTATTACACAGACATTACTGGATATATTAAAAAAATATCTGAAATATCTCCAAAGATTTTAGAAAGATTTGGAATATTTCGCAAAGATTACGGATAGATTGAAAAGATTTCACGAAGGTTTCGAAGATTTCAGGAAGATTTCGAAGACTTCGGATATATTTCAAAGACTTCACCAAAACGTCAATTATTTCCCAAAGATTTTCATAATTTCACAGATATTACCCAATATGTCAAAGTTATACCATACATTTTCAATCGTTTCAGATAGATTTCAATTATATCACAAAGATTTCAGATAGATTACAAAAAGTGCACACATTTTTTAATAATTCCTCAAAAATTTCACGAAGATACAAAACATTTTGGATAGATTTGAATAAATTCTCAAATATGGCAAGAAGATTTAAATAACTTCATAAAATCAACTCAACTCGGCCAGTGGCCTATAACATTCTCAAAGATTTCACAAAAGATTTAGAATATTCCGCCAAGATTTCGGATGGATTAAAAGATTGGATAAAAAAGTGATTACTTTTTCTGGAAACTTCTCCTCTTAATTAACTTTTGTTCTTCTTTATAATTGAGCGACTTAGCCCCAAATTGTATATGAGTTAAATGAACTGTTGTGCTTTATATTAGGAAAAAGGCCAATTAAAGATTATAGTGCAAGCACCAATAGCTAATTTGAATTTCCTCTTACCCTTCATTAAAAAAAACTTCTTATTTCTACTACTGCTAATGCCATAATCTCAATCAATTTCTAAGAGTGAAAAACAATAAAATAAATACGTGTGTTTCTTATGTTTTCAGTCATTGCAATCCTATTCTCAGCCACCTTTGCAGCATTCACTTATCGCGGGTGTGCAGACGGGGCATATCAGGTAGGTATAATATAACATATAATATATATATATATATATAACATAGAATATAACATAGCCATTTCACATTAGAAAACGATTGAGGTTCCCCAAAATTGTGATTTAAAAAAAATGATTCTAGTACGGCGGAACTGCGAACGCATGTTTAGATGATGGTGCAAATAAAAGAAAAATGACGCCAGCGTCAGCGGAATGCTTCAAACGATGCGCGCAACAAGGTGAATGGAAAGATATATTTTTCTTTCGTGAATGATTAATTTGTTTACTATTTTGAAATATTACTTTTTACGAATGGTTCATGTTCATCTGATTGAGATTTTTTATTTATTAACCACTAACGCTTTCAAAATCCAATTGCTCAACTGTAACAGACTTCATGCAAAATATTTCAATTTGGTTCATAAGAAGAAGAATTTTTATCTACGCTGGGAAAAATTTATAATTTATAAATTTGGGTAAGAATCCAATAGATACGATATCTTCAATACTAATCGTTGCAATTTATTTCAGGACAAAATTCGCATAGAGTACGTTTAGGAAACACAGCTGATTTCCCTCATCAGATCTTAAAACAGTTTAAAAAAAGATTTCGTGCAAATGTCTTTATGTGTGAGTTCCATAACTTTAGGAAAATAGAAAAAATTTTCAGGTAGCGCTGCAGGAAGACTTTTTTCATGTTTATGTGGTGAAACTATTATTTCAACTGTGGTGAAAGACAATACACTTTCTGTGAAGAGAAAGCTTCCAGTATGGAGACGGGTTATACCGCTCCGTTTACAAACAAAAATTTATTGTCTATTGCCACAGTTGAAACAATAGTTTCACCACATAAATATAACAACAAGATCTTCCTGCAATGCTACCCAAAATGTGTTTCTATTCTTCTAAAGTCATGGAACCCACAAATAAAGAAATTTGCACGTATTTTCCAAACTGTTTTGAAATCTGATCCGGGAACCCAGTTGTGTTTCCGAAACGTAACCGATTCGAATTTTCTATTCAAATACATTTCAACTATTAGTTTGGAAGATATTTCAATAATAATAACAATGATAATATGAAGCGTAGGGATGTAGCGACCCTTTCGCCCAAGAGCTCCGGCTTTTGCAGTGAGCCACGTTGCTTTGTGCTAACTTCCCAATGCAACGAATTATGCGGTTACGACACCAGTATCGCGCAGTGCCACCCACAATAGTCCTCTCTCGGACGGAGGTCGTGGTTCGTTCGGAAGTCGCAATAGGACCGAACCGAGGTGACAACCAAGCAATTGCCCCGGAAAAGCGCGAGAACATCGATTTAAATGGTCGGACCAACTCAGGAGGGACATCCTTACCTGTTGGCAAAGAAGCTCACCGGTACGAGGAGGATTCATGAAGAGGTTACATGACCCTTGGGTCAACATGCAGCCGGAATTTGCTCATAAAAAGCCTCAGTATTTAATAGATCAGGTATCCTTTTTGTGAAAAAAGGATATGAAGCTCTTTATCAACAAGAAGAAGAGCAACGTCCTCCAGCGAAAATTCCAGATGTTCCAGCAGGACCACCTTTGCAGATAGCTGATAATGCCAACATGAGAAGTGGGAGATCTATCCACCAGAAAGTCTTCCTCAGGATGGACGAATTAGCTGAAGCTGATACTGCTCTCTTCGACTTGCTACCCGAAGATGTTATTCTCTGGAATTTGATCTGTGTAGTTAATGAGAAGGCGTTCTCCCAGCTTAGCGAAAATAGAAGTAACGATACTACAGTACGTCTGAGTAACACTCGAGAGCGTATTGCACAGATTTAGTTCCAAATTGAAATGGCGAGACAGACATCAAATAAGAAATTCACTCCAAAAGTTAGGGTACTTGCTCGAAGCTTAAGGAAAGCAAATGACACGTTGAACAATTGTATACTGCTGACCATCAAGCAGCATTGGACGCAACAAATTAGATCTCTTTCAACAGCGAAACAGCGCCTTCAACGACAAGTTGAGTGGATTGAGGAAAATTCCAGCTTCCCTACTCATCCTTTCCATCTGTTTTATGAAGCGTCACGTGCCGCTGGAAAACCACCTAGTCGAGAAGAGATTCAAGTCTTCTGGGAGCAAATCTATGGAGATACTTATCAGACAGATGAAGGCGCTTCTCATGTATTACTCTTTCGTAACTTTTGACAAAGGCAAAGGTTACAGGGTCCAAAGGAAGAGTGTCCACTTGAGCAGGCTGTACCAAGGCTACAAAGTCCATCTAGTTCTTCTCATAATCGGCTGTCTTGGAGGTATGAAAGCTTCATTCATGAGCCAACTCAAGAAGATTCCGGCTTGCCAGAGTCAGGCTCATTCCATCGCGAATCGGATGCAAAAGGCTGTTCTTCTAGGATCACTCCATCTGGTCCATCATCACTGTTCCTCATAACATTCTACAAAGATTGGTAGCTCTGAAAAAGTATCCAGAGGTGGAACCTTTATCTCCAACTGTCCCGTCTGTCACGTAAGGTCATCCGCGACTAGAGACCTGATTCCAAGGAACAGATTATAATTAGATTCAACTCAATTATGTTTTCACTAATTAATATAGTTAGGTATATTTAGTAATGAGCAACATTTAGCTGATCGCCCTGTTCATTAAAATTTATTTGATGAAGTAGGCATGCATGCGTCTACAAAAATGGATGTCATAGAATATTTGAATATAACAGTAGGGCAAGTACATGTTAGGAACATCACAATCTAGCTTATTCTTCGTAAGTTGTGTTATCATTTCGATCCTATTCTTATAACATTATTCTCTGAAATCGCAACTTTTTTGTGTAAATTCCAAACAAAATTATATTCTTCTTTCAGGAATATATTTTGAATTCGAAATTGATTACGAAACTTTACATCTTCTTAAAGCAGTAAGAAGAAATAGCGAATCCTGTAATAAAATTGAAGCTTTTTATTTTTATGTCACGTTTTTGAACAGAACGGTTTTGTTTTTCTCAGATAATGAATTACTACACATATCGAGATGTTTAAATCATTTGCATATGCGCTGAACCATTAAAAGTAAAGTTCTAAGTTGCAATAAAATTCAAGTTTTTTATTTATATTTTATGTTTCTCTCATAAAATGTTTCGAGTTTACAGATAGAGAATTATTAGCTTGACAATGCGCTCGCCATCTATGCAAAAATGCTATGCAAAGTAAATTGAACAACAACCTTATTCTTCCAAATATTCAGTGTACTGGAAAACCTCGCATTTTACTTGCTCCTCTTTGTTGAAAATTTTGATTTAAATAAATTGTCTTTGAATCAAGTTTCTAAGATGACAGTTAAGTTGGCCTTCTCTTTCTTCCTGAGTAAGTAATTGCTACTTATCTAAATAGAAAAAAAATATGAATAAATTAGCGTGAAAGGATTTCATTCTCGAATTGAAGCATATCAATTTTAGACTTTTGAAGAGATATTTTATTGCATATCCTGAAAATTAATTAATATTAAGATTGATACAGATTTTCATATAAAATGAATAATATCGTGAGAAAGCAATACCTTCCTGATACCTCGATACCTCAATTACTTTTTGAGGCAAAAACTAAGAAAATAAATATGTGTTTCTTATTTTTATAGTGTTTGCAACTATATTCACGACCACTTTTGCAGTAGGATATTTTGGGTGTGCAGAAAATGCATGCCCACATGTATATGGGTATGAACCAAAATTTTGTTTAAGTGATAACAAAAACACTCATTTAAAATTGAATGAACCGGGAGTGAGATGCTACAAAGACTGCGCACCATTAGGTCAGTTATGTAAAAAGATATTTTCTTATTTCTTTAATAATTAATTTTCTAAATATCTTGAGATATCATTTTATACAAAATGGTTTACATCAAACAGATTAAAATTAAAATTTTATTAACCTCTAACGCTTTCAAAACAAATTGCTGAACTGTCAGAGACTTCATGCAAAATATTTCAATTTGGAAAATTTAGTTACATTACGTATATATAACATATGCTACTTGCTTGGAAGTATCAGATTTTTCAAAGAATATATTTCAATTATGTTAAATATTAATAATCATTTCAGTTATCAACACTATTCCTATGTCTCCGAAATGCAAGTAATGTCCTAAATTGGAGGTGCTGAATACAAAATTTGGAATAGCCAGACGCATATTTCAGTTGGTCTGGAATAATGAGGAAACATATGTCTATTCACTGGATGCAATATGTAAAATGCTTTTACATACCCAAAATTTAAATGACTTATCTTAATGACAATTTTGAATTTTTTAACAAGAAATAAAATGATGTAATTCAGCACAGAATAAACAGACAAATTTAATAATTTCAAACGTTTCATGATTTTCTTTGCTTGCATTTTAGATTTTAATTAGTTCTAACTCATTCATGTTGTTATCAATTAATTTGATTTATATATTGAACAATAGCTATTTTTATCTTTCGTACTCTTTTTTCAAGGAGAATTTAATTGTATTTTGATAAATGAATATAACCTTGTACAGGCAATGATTTTTTTCTCTAATCCGTACTCTTTTAAAAAACTCTTCAAATAATGCAGCAACGGAATGACGTGCTCTGGATGTCATTAGGTCTAGTGTTATTGATTGTAGAATCCAATCTTCATTAATCAAGTATCCAGTTTTCAAATAATTAATGCAAAATAATTTTCTAGAATTAAATGATGAAAATTACAAGTATTATATAACATTTAATATGAGTATTAATATCTCAAGTGTACCCACAAAAAAAAGAAAAAATTCCAATCAGACCGAGACTAGGGCCATATGTCGTCCTATTGGATGATAATTTTGCAGCTTTAAATGACTTAACATAATGACAATTTTGAATTTTTCAACAAGAAATAGAATTATGTAATTCAGCCCATAATGAACAGACAAGTTTAATAATTTCAAAAGTTGCATGATTTTCTTTGCTTGCATTTTAGATTTTAATTAGTTCTAACTCATTTATTTTGTTATCAATTAACTTGATTTGTATATTCAACAATAGCTATTTTCATCTTTCGTGATCTTTTTTCAAGGAGAATTTCATTGTATTTTGATAAATAAATATAACCGTGTACAGGCAATGATTTTTCTTCTCTAATCCGTACTCTTTTATAAGACTCTCCAAATAATGCAGCAACGGTATGACGTGCTCTGGGTTTCATTAGGTCCAGTGTTATTGATTGTAGAATCCAATCTTCATTAATCAAGTATCCAGTTTTCAAATAATTAATGCAAAATAATTTTCTAGAATTATATGATGAAAATTACAAGTATTATATAAAATTTAATATGAGTATTAATTTCTCAAGTGTACCCACCAAAAAAGAAAAAAAAAGGTTCCAATCAGACCGAGACTAGGGCATGATTTTCTTTGCTTGAATTTTAGATTTCAATTATTTCTAACTCATTTGTGTTGTTAATAAATAACTTAATTTAGTATATTCAGCAATGGCTATTTTTGTCTTAGCAAATAACTTTTCTGTGAGTTTCATCAGATAATGTTATTGCTCGCATCGGTAGAACATCTACAGCCTTTAGCAAAAACAGACGTACTTTTTTTTATTACATCAAATGAATGCTAATGAATAAAATCAACAAAAAGAAAAGGAATTCGAAACAAGTCAGGAATTGCATGGAGCTGAAACATTTTTTTGTCAGATAAATTTGTATTGCGCAAATGCGCATAGCGAGATTATGAAATGATTTGCTTTTCCATCGAAAATTTTAAAGTAAGGTACTGAATCGCAAAGAAAATTCAAGTTCTCAAATTATATTTCCTGTTTTTCTCCTCAACAGTTTTATTTTTCAGTTAAAGATTTCTTTCACATAGCGAAATTTTAAAATTGTTTGCCTTTCCATCGAAAATTTAGAAGTAAAATACTCAACCGCGAATGAAATTTAAGTTTTCAAATTATATTTTATGTTTTTATCTTAAACATTTTTATTTTTTTTAGATAAACATTTATTGCACATAGCGAGGATTCAAAGTTATTTGCTTTTGGGTTGAAAATTTAACAGTAGAGTACTAAATTGCAGATAAAAGAGCCATTAAATTATATTTCATGTTTTTCTCATAAGAAGTTTTTTTCGTCGATATGCATTTATTGCACACAGTGAGGTTTTAAAAATATTTGCTTTTGGTTCGAAAATTTAAAAGTAAAATACGCAATTGCAAATAAAATTTGTGCTTTTAAATGATATTTCGTATTTTCCGTTAGACAGTTTTTTTTTCAGATAAAAGTTTATTGCACATAGCGAGGATTTAAAATTATTTGCTTCTCCGTCGAAAATTTAAAAGTAAAATACTGAATTAGATATTCATTCTCTTAAAACCCCTTGTTATTCTTCGAGTTCTTTGTTATTTAAAAATCTCGAACTAGCAGAAGATTTGATTAAAACTGAGTCCCTAAGATGTCTGTAAAATTTACAACGAAGATAAATATATAAGCAAGGGCTCTGGTAGATCATTGGTATATGTCGAAAACAGTGGTGGGCTGAGAACTGCTCCCTGTGGTATACCCTTTCTTATTGGCCGAGAATAAGATGAACGAGATGTTTTTGTGTCAGTTATGGAGACTCGCTGACTCCTATTTAGATAAAACTGCTAAACCAGGACAACGCATTTCCGGTGAATCCCTCTGATTCCAACCTGGCCAAAAGCAGATTGTGGTCTAGAGTTTCGAACGCTCGCGCTAGGTCCAGCAGAGCTATAATTGTGATTTCTGAGCAATCTGAGGTTCTCCCTATCTCGTCTGTCACATGTAAAAGAGTTGTTGCTGCCGAGAACCCCTTCCTGAAACCTGACTGAAAGCGCGGTAGGATGTTGTGGTTGATGATGTAGGGCGTCAACTGTTGCAGACAGACTTTCTCCAATACTTTCGACAGGAATGGGAAGATTGCAATTGGGCGCAGATCCTTATAAGAAATTGGCCGAGCAGTTTTAGGAATAGGTCGGATAATACCTCCCTTCCACGCCGATGGAAATATTCCTGACCTAAACGATAATGTCCAGAAAGGAAGGCAGGCACGAAGGGACACATAGGAGGATTGCAGTACTGTTAATCCCGTCACACCCAGTAGCCGTCGATTTAACAGATTTGACTGCTTTATACAACTCTGCGAGGTCGATTTCCTGAAACCGAAAGGCAGGTTGTCTGTTGGAATTTATTGACGCAGGAATGTCTTCAATGATCCTATCCGATGGAGATGCTAGTGGAAGGGTATCGAGGATGAAATTGTTAATCGCCGTTGGGTCGGGGAGCAAGTCTCCCCATTAAGTCTCGCGATTCTGAATTTTCGGAGCGGGCAGAATGTGCCGATAATGAACGAGAGCTTGCAGCAAGAGATTCCGGATTCTCTACCGAAACAAAAGTACAATCAAATGAATCTTGCGCAGTTTCGCTCGGAATTAACGACAAGTTTATCATTGATGAGTTTATTACCGCAGATGGGGACTCATTCTGTCCATGATTCTGAAGGCGGAATTGGCATGTAAAAGCGGCCACTGGAGAATCTGGTAAATGGTTATCTGGTAGCAGGGACTGTTTCTGAATCGAGCTTATGCTGGTTTTGAGTTCCGGCACAGTCAGGACTGTGCGTCAAATCGAGGAAGAGGATGACTTCGCAGCAAGATGTTTCGACAAAAAATGATCAAGGTCACTGTCATCTGGGATTTTGATTGAGTTTGAAGACACATCCGAAATGTTTCTTATCCAGACAGATGTTTTGTAAATCCATGCTTTCCCGAGGTACTACCCAGAACCCAACCTTTCTTTGACTGTCTTCAGGAGGTTATAGAGATCTTGTGGATGATTGGGGTTGACTTGCACTATATCATCTGTAAAATTTGGGGCAATTTCCTGCAACCCTAGTTTCTTTTTGTTCTTGATCTTGGAAGAGATGAATTCATCTCTTGCTTTCGAGTGAGTGAATCTAACGATGATTGGACTAGGATGTTCTTTACTAGTTGCAGGAACTCTAAAAATTTCTTCGATATTTGATATGTTTGCCTTTGATTCTCAAAGTTCTTCTTGAGTTCAACCAGCTCTCCTTTATGATGATGTACTTCCTGGTTTAACTGAGCATTAGCTGCTTGTAGACCCGAGATTTCGGCTTTCATGGACTCAAATTGTGTCAGTAGGGTAGCATTCTGCTCAGTCATTTTCTTTACGTCACCAGCCAGCGATTCGTAATTTGTGCTAAGTTTAGCAACTGAACGATCACACCTTCCAATGGTGGCGTTGTGAGACCCGATTTCTTGGTTTGTTTTTAAGCCATTTGCCTCAACTTTTTCCAGCCTATCTGAAATGGCGCCCAGTTTTAAGAGAATCTGCGGAGGAATATCTTCAGCAGACTGTTGTTTTTTAAGGTAAAAGGTCCTGTTGTGATGTGAGAAAAGTGTTGTCAATTCTGGTTGATTCGGAAGTAGGAGTTTCAGGGAGGGTCCCAGCGTGACAGATATTATCCCTCAAAAGAGTGCCATTATTTTCAACCTCTAGATCTTCCTGCTCATCTTCTTATAAATTTTCTTCCGAGGTTGTAGCAGACTGGTACAGGCGGATCGATATGGAGGAGGACCCCAGTGCGATATCATCCTCATCTCCAAAGAGTCCCTGGAAAGCATTGCCCTCTATGTGACTATGTACTGCGGTAAAGCTGAAAGGCTATGTCGTCAGTGTATCATCTCTGTGATTCTCTCTGGCCCCTGCGGTCTTATAGCTGGTGGTTTCAAGCAGTCCTAATAGAATCCAACACTTCCCTTGTAAGGAGGGGGGAGGGGGGGCAGAAATAAACAATAAAACAAAGTAGGCTTACATTGTTTCCCCTAAAGCTGGCTGACACTTCGAAACACAAAACGAATAAAAAACGTAATTGTCAATTGGGGACTGAGGGCTGATGACTTCACTAAGATGCTCACTCACTGGTGCGATCCAATATTGCTGATAATTAAGAGCAGGGTCAGCCAAAATCCACCATCATCCTTTGCGAATGGACAAAGTTTGTTGAGATAGTTAACTGTACGAGAAAAAAAATTTCCTCTAAAAATCTAATTAAATCTAATCACCTTTCTGTTTCTCATGCTGACAAACTCTGTACTTTTGCTAGTCGTTCAACTTTCCTCTTTTTGTGTCCGTAATCATTTCCGAGTGTATCTCTTTTTTCATCCTTGATGTTGTTATAGGCCAAAGGTCCTATAGTTGGCAACCACTGTCGAGAATGATTTGAGCACGTAATTTCTCAACTCGATTTTCTTAAAAGAAACTCGAGTGGAAAAATTTTACGCCCGAATCATTTTACGACTGTGTTTGTCAGAAACGAGCTTGCTTTCACCCACTTGAGGAAATTGTCAGGTAACGGTAATAGAGACCCTAAACATTTAACCGAGCATTAGCCTATTATTTTGGGTCCTTGAACGGCGCGCCAGGTTAGCAGCTGTCCTGCCGGGATTTTCCCGAGGACAATAACAAGTGTCTGAACACGTGCGCCAGGCACATAAACAGGCCAGCAGGCACGTACGAGCAGAACGAAAACAAGCCGCTCGTCACGTACGCCGGCCAAGCTATTCTCTGTCCTCGTCTAATCTGTGCGCGTCACTACAGAGGATCTCAACACAAGGCTACGATTAGTTTGGGATATTTTCCGTTTTCCAAATACTTGCTCTAAAATGATAATTTTATACTGTTCTCTATACTTCTCTATCACCTACATTAATTATTATTATTTTTTATTCATACTTCAATATTCTCACCTATATCATTTATTTTATTACATTTGCAATGATCATGATTACCGCGCAACTTGAATACTCTGGAAGAACTGGGCCTGAGGCTTAAATTTAGGACTTATCTTTTTAATAATAATATTCATTCGCTTGTGACTATGTATATTCAATGTAAATAGAATACTCGTTATAGCTTAATTTTACGAATAATAGATCTAAGATAGCTAGAGTAGTTTCGCTTTCGCAAGATGAAAATTTAGAATAGTAGGCATTTTTAGGATTTATTTAATTTTTATATTTTCAAATTTTACTATTTTTAATGTTAATTTAAAAGTTTCAAAATTATTGTAAAAGGCGAGAGGCGCGTGAGATCAGCGGTAGGCAGCACGGAGTACGGTGTCCCCACCGCTCCGTTGCGACTCCAGTTCCGAGCGTCTTAGCCAATCAGCGAGTCCGCTGCCGCTCCCTGCCTCGCTCTAGCTCGCGCCCCTCTCGTCCATATAAGCCGGTGCACGAGCAGTTCTCGTCACTTGGCGACTTGCAACCTCTCCAGTTGGCACTGCGGGCTCGTTCTCTCTGAAGCTCCGCACCCAGCTGATCACGAGACTTTTTTTGTAATAGCCATTCGAACATAAAGACAAATAGTCTTATCCTTGCCTTGTTCTTTCTGTCATTACCTCTTCACCTCTCTCTTTCTCTCTCTTTCTCGGTTGACTGGTCTGCCTTCGAGGCCCCAATCCCGAACTCTTTTCTCTCACTCTCTTTTCTCGGTTGACTGGTCTGCCTTCGAGGCCCCAATCCCAAATTCTTTTCTCTCTCTCTTTCTCGGTTGACTGGTCTGCCTTCGAGGCCCCAATCCCGAATTATTTTCTCTCTCTCTTTTCTCGGTTGACTGGTCTGCCTTCGAGGCCCCAATCCCGAACACTTTTCTCTCTCACTCTTTTCTCGGTTGATTGGTCTGCCTTCGAGGCCCCAATCCCGATCTTCTCTCTCTTTCTCTCTCAAATAACTTACTCTTTCTCTATGCCTGGCAGAAAACGCCGCTCTTCCCGCCCCCACCTAGGTACTCGGGATCGCCGACTCCAGGCAATCAACGGCCTCCCTCGCCTCCCTTCACGATCCGTCCAACCTCCTGCTCCTCCAGCAGCTCAACCTTCCTCTCCTACGAAGCATCCTATCCTTCTCATTAGCTCTAGCCGAACCCTCTCTCCACGTTCCCGGGTTCGGTTCATTCGTATCCCTTCAGCTCCCTCCTCCTCCTCGTCGTCGGGCCGCTTAGACTTCTCGAAGCGTTACGACGACCTGGAGCCTTTCCGGCCACACGCCATCCCAGTAACTCCCAAGAAGGACTCTCCTTACAACTTCTTGGTTCCCACTACTCCTGAGGGACCTTTGCCTCCTACTCCAAGCAAATGGTTCCGCCACACCACTCCTACCTCTTCCACCCCCTCTTCCACTACCTCTTCCTCTCCCTCTGATTCCTCCGCCGACGTGCTCATCCTACACGCCGACGACTTCCTTTTCTCTCCCCCTTCACCACCTCCTTCCAAGCGGCCAAGGCTCTCCGAACCTTCTCCTCCTCGCCGGAACCTCTTCAACTAAACCCACACCAAAAACTTTACCGTCCGTCGCGGCCCCTCTGTGCGGCCCCGGACCATCACGCACATCCGTGCCTGCCGACGCGTGGGGCTCCTGCCAGTCGACGCCCGACCGGCCCCGCAGTAGCGCCTGACCAGCGCCAAACCAGTACCTGGCCTGCGCCCCATCTGCGCCTGACCAGGTTTCCAACCCGATCTAACAGGAACATCCATCTCTCACACTCACCTCAACACACCTGTGATTAAGTCGGTCATACCACAAAACCGGCATACATCAATGTCTACACATACTTTCTCAATTGGGTTTTCTGATGTTCTATTGTCTATTTCACAGTTCTGGTGCTCTACAGCTTTACCTCCTAATAATTCTTCAAGAGAATCTTTCGAAGCGTCTATTATCCCGTCTGTATCATATGGCATTTCAACTTTGCTGCTTCTCATGCTGACAAACTCTGTACTTTATGCAATATATTCTTAAAAAATTGTCAAATTTATAGTGCCTCGGCTTATTTGTCGTAACATTTTCTATAATGTTTGCCCTATTATTATAACACTAATCTTCCAGATCGCAAATGTTTTGTATGAATATAAGAGAAATTACATTCTTTCATTTTTAAGTAATTCTTCATCGGTAAAAAGAGATACTGGATCGTAATAAAATTCCAGCTTCTTATAGCTATTTTATGATTTTCTCCTAAACTCTTTCATCTTTCCAGATAAAAAATTATTACGCATAGTGAGATCCTAAAATTATAATCAGATTTCGCAATGTGTAATAATTTTCCATTTGAACACATGAAATAGTTTAGGAGAAAACACGAAATGGCAATAAAGAGCTTCAATTTTATTACGATTAAGTACACAGTTATCCACATTCAATGTTCGACGTAAAAGCAAATAATTTTAAGATCTTGGTATGTTCAATAACTTTGCACTTAGAAGAAAAAAACTGTTATGGAGAAAAAAATGAAACATTGATATCAATAAACATTGAACAAATTTTTCGAAATTAATGAATATCATTTCGATTTAAATTTATACATAAAAATCCCTATTTTATAAAAAAATTCGTTCATTCTTAATACGAAACATCAATTGTGTAATAATGATAAATGATAATGATTTGGATTCAATTGATACTAGCATGAGAATACTTTCTATTAAATTCTTTAGATATTTCTCTAATTTCAGAATATTAATATAACCAACATTGTATTATTAGGTATGTGTGATTTTTCAATAAAAATGTCAATTATTAACAGAAAACACGTAAAAATAGCTTTGAATTCGATCTCGAGTGTTTCCACTTTGTATTTATAATTATTTGTTTCTCATTTCATGAGCACTTTGCTTCCCATTAGCAAATGTATTTGCTTCCTCATAGAAGAAAGCATTAGTTATTTTTCTCAATAATAGACAAACCAAAGTCTTTATATTGATCAATTCAAAAATAGAAATTTACAAAACATGAAAAATAGCAAAATAATACAAAAATTGTCTTGAATACAAAGACAAATCAGACAAATAAAATTTTGCATTCGAAATTATAATTTTTCGAGTTGGAAAAGGAAAGCGAAAAGTTCTGTCGCACCTCATCCCTTTCCTAGTTTCAAGACCATAGCTTTCTTACACTTCAATCCAATGTATCAATGTTATAGGTCAATCGATTTGTCTTAAATCAGCACAACTTTTCTACTCTTGCATCAACTTTAAATTATGACAATGAAAATGTTCACTATAAAAAACGATTTCAAAAATATATAAAATACCATAAATTCCCTACTGTTCAAAAAACTGTACTTATATTGTAGGTCAATCGATTCTGCTCAAATCAAGGAATCTTTTATATTCTTGCATCAACTTTGAATTATGTTGAAGAAAAAAGTTTCACGATAAAAAACCGTGTTCTCAAATATTATACATTACCTTCCTCCCACTTCAATAAAATGCATGAATGTTCTAGGTCAATCGATTCGATTTGAATGAACGCAACTTTTCCATTCTCACGTCAACTTTAAATTATAAGAATGAGAAAATTTTCACTATAACAATCAATTCTAAAAATATATGAAATACCATAACTTTCCTAATCTTTGATACAATGTACCAATATTGTAGGTCAATCGATTCTTCTTGAACCAAGGAATCTTTTACATTTTTGCATCAACTTTGAATAGTGTTGAAGAAAAAAGTTTGACTATAAAAAAACCGTGTTTTCAAATATTATGCATTGATATAGCTTCCTTACTCTTCAATAAAATGTATGAATGTTATAGGTCAATCGATTCGTCTTCAATCAACTCAACTTTTCTTTTCTCGCATTAACTTTAAATTATGAGTATAAGAAAATTTATACGGTAAAAATCGATTTTAAAAATATATAAAATACCATAACTTCCCTACTCTTTAGTAAAATGTATAAACATTGTTGGTCAATCGATTCGTCTCGAACCAAGGAATCTTTTAAATTTTTGCATCAACTTTGAATTATGTTGAAGAAAAAAGTTTTATTATAAAAGACCGTGTTTATAAATATTATGTATTACCATAGCTTCCTTACTCTTCAATAAAATGTATGAATGTTATAGGTCAATCAATTCGTCTTGAATCAAAACAACTTTTCCTTTCTCGCATTAGCTTCAAATTATGAGAATAAGAAAATTTATACTATGAAAATCGATTTTAAAAATGTATAAAATACCATAACCTCCCATCTCTTTAATAAAATATATTAACTTATACTTTGAGTTATGTCGAGGAAAAAACTTTTACTATAAAAAACCTTGTTTTCAAAGATTATGCATCTCCATAGCTTCCACACTCTTCAACAAAATCTATGGATGTTATAGGTCAATCGATTCGTCTCGAATTCACACATCTTTTCTGTTCTTGCATCAATTTTGAATCATGTTGTTGGAAAAAGTTTTACCATAAAAAACCGATTTTCAAAATATATGAATTACCATAACTTCCATACTCTTTCGTAAAATGTATTAACATTGTATGTCAATCGAATTGTCTCGAAGCAAGGAATCTTTTATATTGTTGCATCAACTTTGAATTATGTCGAGAAAAAATTTTTTACTATAAAAAACCTTGTTTTCAAAGATTATGCATCACAATAGCTTCCTCACTCTTTAACAAAATGTATGAATGTTATAGGTCAATCGATTCTTCTTGAATCAAAATATCTTTTCTGTTCTTTTATGCACTTTAAATTGCGTTAATGAAAAAAGTTTCACCATAAAAAATCGATTCTAAAAATATGTAAATTACCGTAACCTCCCTACTCTTTAATAAAATGTATTAATATTGTAGGTCAATCAATTTGTTTCGATTCAAAGTTACCTTCATATTTTTGCATCAACTTTGAATTATGTTGAGGAAAAAAGTTTTAATAGAAAAAACCGTATTTTCAAATATTACGCATTACTATAGCTTCCTTATTCTTTGATAAAATCTGTTAATATCATAGGTCAATCGATTCGTTTCGAATCGACATATCTTTTCTGTCCTTGCATCAATTTTGAATCATGTTAATGGAAAATTTTTTACTACGAAGAACCGATTTTCAAAATATGTGAATTATCATAACTTCCCTACTCTTTATCAAAATGTATTAATATTGTAGGTCAATTGATTCGTCTCGAACCAAGGAATCTGTTATATTCTTGCATCAACTTTGAATTATGTTGAGGAAAAGAGTTTTATTATGAAAAACCTTGTTTTCAAATAATATGCATTACCATAGCTTCCTTATTCTTTAATAAAATGTCATAATATTATAGGTCAATCAATTTTTCTCCAATCAACAAATCTTCTCTGTTCTTGCATCATCTTTGAATTTCGTTAATGAAAAAACTTCTACTGTAAGAAACAGATTTTCAAAATATACGAATTACCATAACTGCCCTATTTTTTAATAAATGTATTGATATTGTAGGTCAATCGATTCGTCTTGAACCAAGGAATCTTTTATATTCTTGCATCAACTTTGAATTATGTTGAGGAAAAAAGTTTTACTATAAAAAAACCTTGTTTTCAAACATTATGCATTACCATAACTTCCCTACTCTTTAATAAAATATATTAATATTGCAGGTCAATCTATTCGTGTCGAACCGAGGAATCTTTTATATTCTTGCATCAACTTTGAATTATGTCAGGGAAAAAATTTTTACCATAAAAAACCTTGTTTTCAAATATTATGCATTACCATAGCTTCCTCACTCTTCTACAAAATGTATGAATGTTATAGGTCAATCGATTCGTCTCGAACCAAAACCTCTTTTCTGTTCTTGCATCAGCTTTGAATTGTGTTCATGAAGAAAGTTTTACCAGAAAAAATCGATTTTAAAAATATATAAATTACTGTAACCTCTCTACTCTTTAATAAAATGTATGAATATTGTAGGTCAATCAATCCGTTTTGATTCAAAGTTACCTTCATATTCTTGCATCAACTTTGAATTATGTTGAGGAAGAAAGTTTGACTATAAAAAACCGTGTTTGAAATTATTATGCACTGATATAGCTTCCTTACTCTTCAATAAAATGTATGAATGTTATAGGTCAATTGATTTGTTTTGAATCAACACAACATTTCTCTTCTCGCATTAACTTTAAATTATGAGAATAAGAAAATTTATACTATAAAAACCGATTTTAAAAATATATAAAATACCATAACTTCCCATCTCTTTAATAAAATAGATCAATATTGTAGGTCAATCGATTCATCTTGAACCTAGGAACCTTTCATATTCTTGCGTCGACTTTGAGTTATGCTGAAGAAAAAAGTTTTACTATAAAAAACCGTATTTTCAAATATTATGCATTACTGTAGCGTCCTTATTCTTTGATAAAATGTTTTCATATCATAGGTCAATCGATTTTTCTCGAATCAACAAATCTTTTCTGTTCTTGCATCAACTTTGAATTGTGGTAATGAAAAAAGTTTCACTATAAAAAATCGATTTTCAAAATATATAAATTACCGTCACTTCCCTACTCTTTGATAAAATTCATTAATATTGTAGGTCAATCAATTCTTCTCGATCCAAAGTTACCTTCATGTTCTTGCATCAACTGTGAATTATGTTGAAGAAAAAAGTTTTACTATAAAAAACCGTATTTTGAAACATTATGCATTACCATTGCTTCCTTATTCTTCAATAAAATGTATTAATAATATAGGTCAATTAATTTTTCTCGAATCAACAAATCTTTTCTGTTCTTGCATCAACTTTGAATTATGTTAATGAAAAAAGTTATACTATAAAAAACCGATTTTCAAAATATATGAATTACCATAACTTCCCTACGTTTTAATAAAATATATTAATATTGTAGGTCAATCGACCGGATTCCTACCTTACCGAAACTTTTTTTGTTTGTAAACTTATTTCCACGTGAATAGCCACATCGAGTTGAAAATTTGGGATAATAAATAAAGAACATTAAGAAACTCGGCTCTGGTCATACATAAAATATACATAAAACATAAAATTATAAATAATTATGTAAAATATTTCCAATAATTGATTAGATAATTTGGAATTTATAATTTAACATTGAAAAAACACATATGCTTCTCAATTCGCGATAATGTTCTCTACGATTCTGTTAATTGAAACGGATTATAAGCAGATAGATTAAACAAATTAATAATTCAAGAAATGAAAAAAAATTCAAGTAATGAAAACCCAATCCGTTTTTCAAAAACGATTTTGGAAATTTCAAGACGCCTCATATGTGGAAATTATAATTGAACTAAACATTGTTTTATAAAATTTTAGGTTTTTCTTTGTTTTTCAAATTAACTATACTTTTTTGGATATACTGGATTCCATCACTTCTAAAAACATAAATTTTGTAAGTGCTAATCATAATAATCTAAAACGTGAGCAAGGAAAATTATGAAACGTTTAAAATTATTACACAAAAGCCTTTATTACGTGCTAAATCACATTTTTGTACATTTATTTTGCGCTGAAGGGTAAAAAATAGTCACGTGACGTAACTCAAAATTCGGTTAGGTACAAAAATTGTATTGCATTTAGTGAATATAGAAAACTCTGATTCAGGATGTCCTCTGAATCAGGAATGGTCCTGGCAGTCTACCATAGGTTTTGAACTGATTGCTGAAATATTTAATAATATTGATTACAACAAAAAATGATCCATTAAAAAATCGAATCTGAAGATATTCAGAAATCAATTTTTGAATAAAAACAATTTCTGCTTGTGCAACTTACTGTCTTTTGCACAACCTCCATCAAAACAAGTGAATCGCGCAGGACTCATTTTCACATCTTTATGACCATTAGTGATGCAAAGTGTACGATCTCCATTTTCCTAAAAACATATATTTTTTAATTACAATTTTTGGAAAGCCCTCGGGAAAGCCAATCATTTTCGAATAGGAAAAAGACAATTTTATGTTGTGTTTACTTACTTTACATTGCAGTGAAGGACAGCCAAAAATTATAGGATTCTGAAAGAAACATAATTTTAGTTAGAAGAAATGCTTTACGTCAAATTATTGATAGTTTAATCATTTCTAAATTCACACAAATTTCATATAATCAACTTTTCCGTAAAATTATATAAATACGCGACTGCTCCCAATTTTGCTCCCGAACCGCACTGCGCATGCGCCGCGCCAGCAGCCTCCTTGGATATTGATCGCGCGCTAATTTGAAATGATTAAACATGAAAATCAATTTTTCACAATATATAATAATCATAATGTACCAAAAAATATCATGTATGACCTAAAATTTACATTGGTGATAAAGGGAAATCCTTCCTTTGAATTTAAATTTGATAATTTATTTTTGAAGAGTGCAATTAAATAATTATTTCACCTTGCACTCTAGAAGACTATTGTGTGATCTTAGCATTAATTGTTATCATTTCCGTAATTATTTATTATAAAAAATTAATTTAAACATGTAATAGTTTCAAAAAAGCGCGCCATTTACAGTCAATGAGACTGTCGATGCAACGCATGCGCAGTGCCATCATAAATAACTCACCGGATCTCCTTTTGGTGCAAAGGCGGTCGAGAATAACGTTGCAATGGCTACAAAAAAATGTATTTTTTAATTTTTTATTGAATTACATTTAGAACTGAGGTCATTTTCCATTATAAAATAATAAAAAATATTTCCGGCTGAGCTAAAATTTTTAAATTTTGGTAAAAAACGTTTTGATATGATGAACAGTAAACCTATATTAATTAATGATTTTTTTCAACTGAACTGCAGTACAGATGATAAAAATGAAACAATAATTGATTTTTCAAGGAATCTGTATTATCATCAGATAATAACAGAATTTTGTTCACGTCTTTTCAGTCTAGATGGAGTTATGAATTAAAAATTATTTTAATGAATTTTTTTGTGACAAAAAAACTTTGTCTTTTTTCAGAAACAAATTAATTGGAATAATTCTTAATTCGTAACTCCATCAATTCTGAAGAGACTTTTAAAATTTCTGTTATTCTCTGATGATAATACAGATTCCTTGACAAATTTTGATTTGTACCACCTAGCAAAATAATGAGTTTATTTCTGCAAAAAGTTTCTTTTCTCGATCTCTCTAGTAGCTTAAGGCCATGTGATGAGTGGGTCACGTGACCGGATTCCTACCTTACCGACACTTTTTTTATTTCCAAACTTATTTTCACATGAATAGCCACATCGAGTTGGAAATTTGGGGTACTAAAGAAGAAGCACTAAGGAAGGTGGGTCTCGTCCTGAATTTTTATAATTATGAAAAAAAGTTTTTTTGGGAATAATTTTTGTTTTGCTTTTTTCATGATTATTAAAATTTAAAACCCAGACCTATCTTTCTTAGTTCTTCTTATTCATCATCCCAAATTTTCAACTCAATGTGGCTATTCGTGTGAAAATAAGTTGGGAAATAAAAATAGTGTCGGTAAGGTAGGAATACAGTCACGTGATCCACTTGTCACATGGCCTCAACAACTGAAAATTGAGAGCCTTTGAATTTTTAAATTTTTGATAAAAAACGTTTTGATATGATGAATAGTAAACCTTAAATTAATTAATGATTTTTTTTTCAACCTGAACTGCAGTACAAATGATAAAAATGGAACAATAATTGATTCTTCAAGGAATCTGTATTATCATCAGAGGGTAACAGAAATTTTTTTAACTTCTTTTCAGATCAGATGGAGTTATGAATTAAACATTATTTTAATTAATTTTCTCTAAAAAAGATCTCCTTTTTTCAGAAAAAAATTAAACAAAATAATTTTCAATTCATAACTCCATTTAGTCTAAAAAGACGTTAAACAAATTTCTGTTATTCTCTGATGATAATATAGATTCCTTGAAAAATTTGATTTGTACCACCTGTCAAAATAATGCGTGTATTTCTAAAAAAAGTTTCTTCTCTCGATCTCTCTAGTGGCTTAATGGGAAAGCACCCGACCGGCAATCGGAAGGTCTGTGGTTCGATTCCCAGCGGAGCAAAAGGAGAATATCTTTTTTCAGAAAGAAAATAATTAAAATAATTGATTTCACCAGAAGACCCTCAATATGTTAAGAATTGAATAATTAACAGAGTTTGAAGTTGAAAATTGAACTCTTTTCATTAAAAAACCTTAGTGATTGAACAAATAACAGCGTCCGATCAAAAATTTATAAACTATTTCAAATTTTCAAATAATTCTAAATGTATAGATTTATGATGAAACGCTTTCAATCAACGTCAAATTCTATTCAAGATCTATCAAACTAAATTGAATTGAATTGAATTGAATGGATGGAATTGAATAGAATTGAAAGAAATCGAATGGAATTGGATGGAATTGAATGGAATTAAATTGAATCGGATGGAATTGAATTGATTGAAATTGAATGGAATTGAATGGAATTGAATGTAATTGAATGGTATAGAATGGAATTGAATAGAATTCAATGGAATTCAATGGAATTGAATGGAATTTAATGGAATCGAGTTGAATGTAACTGATTCGAATTGAATGCAATTTAATTGCATTAAATTAAATTAAATGGAATTGAATGGAATTGAAAGAAATTAAACTTCAACCAAAAAGTTTAATTTTCCACCACAAAAAAATAATTGACAATAAAACACATTAATTGTCAATCAAATATTTCAACTTTTAATAAAATTTTTAAACAAAAAGGTTATATTTCTGTCAAAAAAAGACAAATTTTCAACAAAATAGATGAATTTTTAACCAAAAAAGATCAATATTTAACATAGAACAGAATAGTTTAATTCTAAGTTAGAGAAATAAGTTTTCAACCAAATCAAATAAATTTTTAACTATCTAGTGAAATTTTCATTCAAATATATAGATTTTTAACCAAAAATATTAAATGCCCATAAAATAAAAAACTAAAAAATTCCGACGAATAATGGAATAGATAAATTTTCAATTAAAAAACTTAACTCATAATAAAAAAAATATCTTAAACCAAAAAATGAAATTTCAACCAAAAGGATTAATTTTTTACCAAAAACAATGATTTTTAACAAAATTCATACATTTTCAACAAAATATTTGAATTTTTAATAGAATTTTCAACCTAATGGTGAAATTTTTTACCAAGAAGGTGATATTACTAAAAAAAAAAATTCAACAAAATAGAGGATTTTTCAACTAAAAGAGATAAATTTTCAACAAAAAATAGAATAAGTTTTTGAGCAAGTGAAATAGATTTTTAACAAAATAGTTCAATTTTCAACAAACAAAAAAATGAATTTTCTACAAAAAAGAATAAATCCGTATAATATGAAAAAATAAGAAAATTCCGACGAAGAATGCAATAGTTAAATTTTTAGTTTAAAAAATTAATTTTCAATACAAAAATAAAAATTTTCAACCAACAAATGATATTTCCACTAAAAGGATTAATTCTCTACTAAAAAGAATAATTTTTAATAAAATAAATGAAGTTTCAACCAAATATTTTGGTTTTTAGTGGAATTTTTAACCTAATAGTTGAATTTTCAACCAAAAAAGATAAATTTTCAACGAAAAATAAAAAAGTTGAAATTTTAGTTGAAGAAATAAGTTTTTAAACAAATAAAATAAATTTTGAACGAAATAGTTACATTTCCAACGAAACAGATAAATTTCTAATTAAAAAGATTAAATGTTTATTTGACATTTTTTTTACGAAAACTGGTATAATTCAATTTTCAGTTAAAGACATTAATTTTTAACAGAAAAATAATTTGCTACAAAAAAATAATAATTTTGAACAAAATACATGAATTTACAACTAAATATTTTAATTTTTGACGGAATTTTTAACCAAAAAGGTTAATTTTCTTACAAAAAATATGAAGATTCAACCAAATGGATGAATTTTCAAGTAAAAAAGTAAATTTATAACCAAAAGTAGAATAGTTTAATTTTTAGTTACAGGAATAAGTTTGTGTGCAAGTAAAATAAATTTTCAACCAAATATTTCAATTTTCAACAAAAAAATAAAATAAATTTTCTACCAAAAAGATTAAATATCTACAAAAAGAATTGTTAACAAAATATTTAGTTTAAGTTTTAGTTAAAAAATAGGAGATTCATTTTAAAAAAATAATTTTCAACAGAAGAAAAATTAATTTTCAATAAAAAAAAAATTTCTACGAAAAAAAAAAACATTCTTAAAATAGAGAAATTTTAAAACAAATAGTTGAATTTTAAATTCAAGAAGATTGTTGCTCAAACAATCTTGATATAGTTAAAAATTCAGTTAAAAATAATTTTCAATTAAAGAATTAATTTTGAACCAAAAAGATTAATTTCTTACCAAAAAAGATTAATTTTCAATAAAATACATGAATTTTCAAGCAAACAGTTGAATTTTCAAACGGAGAAGATAAATGTTCAACCAGATATGGAATGGTGAATTTTTCAGTTGAAAAAATAATTAACGAAAAATGTTAACAAAATGGTTAATTTTTGAGTGAAAAAAAATTTTAACTAAAATAAAGAAACACCAACCAAAAAAATTAATTCTGCGACGGTTTTTTAATCAAAAGTATTTCATTCAACCCAAATAAATTAAAATTTTGTTTAATAAAAAACAGGTTATTTCTGAAATAATAAATTTAGCAATATTTGACTGTTTACCTCAAATCAGAAAATATAAATAAAATATTCAAAACTTAACAATTTAAAACTGATTTGTTCGAAACAGAATTTCTTAAATCTTCAAAATTTTCAGAGTTCTAGATTGAAACTTTGAACTTCAAAAATTCAGAATTTATATGCTCTAATTTTTTGAGAAAGTCGATTCTCAAAAATAAAATGATGTATTTTTTAATGACTTAATTACTCACTTAGTAAGAAAGCGAATGCCACCTTTATATTCATTTTGAAAACTAAATTTCGAAATAATAATCGTCGTGGAATGAAGAATTTTCACCAAAAAATAATTGTTGATAATGGTCGTTTTCACAGTCGCCTTATATAGGCAGCAGTTTAGTGGATGTCACGGGCACGTTTTCTGGGTCAGAAGATAATGCACATAGTTTGAAGATATTCTGATATTTTTTTAGGTCAAAAAAAACAAAACTGTCCGGAAGTGGCAATGAAAATCGGGAACATAAGGCGATTGCGTACAGGGTTATTGGGTCGATTCAAAAAACTTGTTTTTTTAAATTGAGCACGCATCCTTGAAATTTCAAGCGCTACCAAAAACATTTTTATTTTTTCTAAAATTTATGATCAAAGCATGGACAACTGGAATTTGGTAATTGTGAATTCTCTTTAGTTAAAACTCCTTCGGCTTTAACGACCGCGCCTAGGGCGCGCGCTGTTGGTTCTCGCGCTTCGCGTTCGGTCTTTGTATTTCCCTCATATTCGAGCGCAGGTGTTCTAAAAGTAGAGGTGATAGCATCGACAACTGGAATTTTGTGATTGTGAATTCTCTTTTGTCAAAGCTCCTTGAGGTTTAACGAGCGCGCCTAGCGCGCCAATTGTTTGTTCTCGCGCTCGGTCTTTGTATTTCCCTCATATTCGAGCAGGCCTTTTATAATTAAAGGTGAAAGCATCGACAACTGGAATTTGGTGACTGTGAATTCTCTTTCGTTAAAACTCCTTCGGCTTTAACGGCCGCGCCTAGGGCGCGCACTCTTGGTTCTCGCGCTTCGCGCTTGGTCTTTGCATTTCCCTCATATTCGAGCGCAGGCCTTTTAAAATTAAAGGTGAAAGCATCGACAACTGGAATTTGGTGATTGTGAATTCTCTTTTGTTAAAACTCTTTGGGCTTTAACTAAGATATTTTCATTTAATTCCTATTCTGCATTATATTTTATTCTCAGCTACCCTGAAAGATGTATCAATTCTAAAAATTCATATTATTACAATTCGTACTATTCATTAGTGTTAAAACAAAAGTATTTTCATTGTCTTTTTTTTTATAACTCAAAAAAGTTCTCATCATATTAGAAAAAAAATTGTTTCTAAACATTTTATTACAACTTGTGTTGTTTTCCTATAAATTTAATTTGTTAATTCAGGCGAAAGATTTTTTTAAATAAAATATTATTGTAGCTTTTGTCCTTCTTCCAAAAACTTTAGTTTTTTGTTTTCTTCATAGTTTTGTAACAACAGCTTATTATAGAATTGTAGATATTTTTTGATAGAATAACTTTTCTCTTTTTTTTCGTTTCTTGTGTCGTTTTTTCGAAAATTTAATTTTTTATTTTTAATCCTGCTTTTCACGATTGAAAGAGAATTCACTGGTCCTATCTAAAAATCATTAATTAGAAATTTGTAGATTCTTTTTGGGTGAACCACTATATCCTATTAATCTTCTTCCACACCTTGTGTCACTTTTCAAAAAAAAATGTTTTTTTCTCTATTTTGAATGTTATTTTTTACGATTAGAAAAAAACTACACGTCCTATCAAAAAAATATTCATGGAAAATGTGGATGAGTTTTCACTATTTTTTGTGAGTGCACCTTTTTTCTTCACATTTTTTTCATAGATCATGTTTGTCAAAAAATTTAATTTTTTTATTTCTAATATAGTTTTTTACGAATAAAAGGAAAAACACTTATAAAAATAAAAAGTGATTAATAACAAAATTGTTACTATTTTTAGTGGAACAACTTTTCTCTTTTTTTTATATTCCTACTTCCTAAAATTAAATTCATTCAGAAAAAAAGATACCCTCTCTTCATTTCAATATGACTCAATAAAAAAACATGTTTTTGCAGATTTTCAAACAAATTGTAACTGAACAAGAAATTTATTTTTGAATTTTGCAATTTTCAATTTTCAACAAATAAGATAATTTTTGAACAAAAAAGTTCAATAGTTGAATTAAGAACATCATTTTCTAATCAGAAGCCAAATAGTTACATTTCCGTTTCAAAAAATTAATTTTCAATTAAAAAAACTGAAATTTTTCCCAAATTATTAAATTTTGAAGCCAGAAAGAAGAATTTTGTACAATAAAGTTGATTTTTCAAAACGAAAATATGAATTTTCATTTAAAAAATTAATTTTCAACCAAAAATTAAAATTTTTAGTTAAAAAACTAGTTTTTAACAAACAAACAAAAACTTCAACTAAAATGATTAATTTTTAACAAAGTAGTTCAAAATTCGACCAAATATTTGAATTTTCAAAATATAAAAGACAAAAAATAATTTTCAATCAAAAATTGCAATTTTCAGTTTGAAGAAATGGATTTTTAACAAAGCTGTTTGATTTTCCACCAAAGAGACAGTTTTTCAACAACAAAATATATTGTCAACCAAATAGTTGAAATTTTGAACCAACTTTCTGCCAAAAATATAAATTTTTAACGAAATTTGAACTTGCAACCGAATAGTTGAATTTCCGACCAAAAAAGATCAATTTTCAAACACAAATAGAATAGTTCAATAGTGAGTTTAAAAAAATTAATTTTCGACGAAAAAAAAGTTTCAACAATAATCAAATTTTCAATCAAAGATTTAAACAAATTAAAAATTGCTCAAGTTAGAACGTTCAAAATTGCTATTGATGAATTTGGAATATTTTATTTTTGAATTAGGTACTTAACTTTGTACATTTCAACTAAAATGTGTTAATATTCAAGTACTTATTTGAAAAGTACTCTATATTTTTGATGCTCTGCACTTGGAATGTGTACCTTATTTATTCATACCTAGTTTATTCAAGTACCATAAATGCTAAAATTATTATTAAATAATGGGTACAATTCCAAAATCGTAGATTTAAAGAGAAAAGGGGGAAAAGGGAAAGTTTTTTGAGAATAGGGGAAAAAAGGGGAAGTTCAGGAAAAAAGGGAAAACTAAGAAGAAAAGGGGAAGGCTGTGCAATCTGAAATTGTTTTATTATACGCCCGGATCATAAAAAGGCTCTAATTGACGACCAATACCCGTAGTCAGGTATGACCCAAGATGTCAAGTCTTTTGTCCAATGTTGCTAAAAATACCTCAAGATCAGATACAGTCAAAGACCTTCAAAAGGAAAGTTGACTACCAGGTCCCTTCAATCACCCTGGGCCCAATTACCCATTGATTGCTGGATACTAAGTTTAATAAAAGACCTAAAGGTGGATCACTCTGTTCCCTTTTCTGATCACCTCCGAGTCATAGTGTCCTGTTGTCTTCCTGCTTCTGTCAGTCAGTCTGACATTGAGACTTTCATTAGGGGAAAGGTCTGGTCGACCTTAGAATGTTTGATGATGATATTATTGTTCCAATTTATGCAGACGATTTAATTATCCTAGCCCGATCCAAAATTGATGCAATGGAAAAACTCAATACCCTCAAGGAACATCGCAACATGAATAAACTAACGGTCAATGAAGACAAAACCAAGTATACTATTTTCAAACAAGGTCGCATTGGCAAAAGACTTCTTGGTTAGAAATATGCTGATGATCAGCTAGAGTTTGTTTCTTGTTTTGACTATCCTGGTGCGCTTTTTTCTAGATCAGGAATGTTCTGTTTGGCAGCTCATGCTACAGCCAGCAGAGCCAACCTAGCCTCAGCAGCGGTCAACAATATTTTCATCCAAACCAAATGTTTCTACTGGCCTTCTGTTATCAAAGTACATGACTATCTGATCATCTGTAGATCAAGTGTTGATTGTTGGCTTTGATTTGTTGAATTCTAATTGTGATATGTTGTTCAATCAACTTTTGTGAGTGATGATTAAGAAAAAGGATATTACTAACAATATTCTAATTCTCTTTGTGAAATTAAATGTTGAACAAACTTAGAGCTCTGTCCACTGACTTTTTGATTACTGCAATTTTGTTTTGGAAAAGATAAGCCGAAAATAAATTCCAATTTCTACCTGAGTATGTACCTTTCCTATACCAGTTGGAAGCAATATTACCATCCTGACCTTTGATTACTTCTACGTCCAAAAACCTGATTTGATTATTATTATTTATTTGATTATGATTAGGGATTTATTTTCATCATATAATTCTAAAAACTTATTTTGCATTAATTATTTGAAAACTGGACACTTGATTGATAAAGATTGGATTCTAAAATCAATAACACTAGACCTAATGACATCCAGAGCACGTCGTTCCGTTGCTGCATTATTTGAAGAGTTTTTAAAAGAGTACGGATTAGAGAGAAAGAGATCGTTGCCTGTACACGGTTATATTTATTTATTAAAATATAATGAAATTCTTTTTAAAAAAAGACTAGACAATATTAAAAAATCCATCACTAAATATACAAATTAAATTAATTAATAACAACATAAATGAGTTAGAACTAATCAAAATCTAAAATGCAATCAAAGAAAATCATGAAACGTTTGAAATTATTATACTTGTCTGTTTATTATGTGCTGAATTACATAATTTTATTTCTTGCCAAAAAATTCAAAATTGTCATTAAGTCATTTAAATTTTGGGTATGCAAAAGCATTTTACATATTGCATCCAGTGAATAGACACATGTTTCCTTATTATTCCAGACCAACTGAAATATGTGTCTGGCTATTCCAAATTTTGTATTCAGCACCTGCGATTCCGAATGTTATTTGCATAGTGGAGACATAGGAATTGTGTTGATAACTGAAATGATTATTATTAT
>CAKNXH010000474.1:303027-317790 GCA_932178445.1 Andricus quercusramuli
GGCGGTGGGCGGCGGCACGACGTGCTTGCTCATCAACGGCTTGCTGACGCCGTTCGTCGTCGGTACGTGTCGGCGACGTCCCTCCCGCAAGCGCCGTTGTTCCTCGTGATCGAGGCGTCCTTTCGTCCGTGGAATGAGGACACCGTTTTCCCGCAACACCGGGTCACGTCGGGTGTGCTGATTGGGAAGCGTGCGTCGCGAACGCCCTGTAATGAGGGGATTTGTTTTTCGGACGCACGACGTACAACAATAACCGGGTGGCCGAAAATATGGCGAACGAGAAGCTCGGTCTGCCTCACACTTCCAGCTGACTGCAGCCTTCTTAAACACCGACGGCACTGGCAGACGGAAAAGTCGAAGATCGTCCACTCCTATGAGGTTCCCCCGACATAGGATGATGACAGCTCACAAGCTTCTCGACGTCAAGGACCGGCTACTCCTGTGGAGGTACCTTCGACGAAAAGGGAAACCGCTGCGAGAACTCGTAACAGCAGGTAGTCAATGAAGTCGAGAACCGACCACTTCTGTGGAGGTACTACCGACGCTGAGCACAAACAACACTGTCCTGGAACGATCTAACAAACGAAAACTGAAAATGAAAGAAATAATATTCCGAGAGTAAAGGAAGCAATTCCCTTAGCCGAAACTCCTGAAGGGAGCGAGACACTAACGCGGATGAGGAACTGGAAGACGCAAGTCCAAGAAACGCCTCAGGTGGTTCAAGTTGATAGAAGGCTTTTTTTTTGTTTGACACTTCAAATATAAGGGAGAGAGGACAGCGCAGACTCTCGAGAGCCGCTATGAGCGACCTCGACGCAGCCCTGTCGACGCCCGGTTGGGTCGACGCGATCCTTCTGTACGTCGCCGTTCGCGACATACTCGTCGTGCGTGTGTTGAGACAAACTGTCGTCATCTCTCTGCTCAAAGCACAATGGAAGGAGTTGAATTTGGTGAAATAGAAATAGAAGAAGAATGGAAAAATATCTGCATGAGGATAAAGAAGCAGTACGCTTTGACTGCATTTTCCTGTTATATCTCTTCTGCAACTCCGTTTCCTTGCCCCTCCCTTTCAGAAGTAAATGAACTTTTCGTCCCCTCGTATGCCTTCTCTGGACTTCGAAACCTGCCAGACCATTCTTTCTAAAGTATCTCTCTCTTCCTAGCCACGCTCGCCCTTCTCCCTTGTCATTTTCCTTCTCTATCATACATTCCTTCACCAACACTCTATTTTAACTTTTCTTTGCTTTCTCTTCAAACATAAATGCTCTTTTCCTTCTGCAATCACTCTTATTAAAAAACTATCTAGTTCTTCCCTGACTAAGTATCCTGGCGTGAATTTTCCTAACCCAAAGGTCCACCTTAGATACTCCTCCTGCACTCTCTTTAACCCTACACACTCTCTCCTTACCCAGACTTTCCACCTTCAAAATTATCGTTTTGCCCTCCAAGGACCTTTCTAGACTTCTCATCATTCCCTTCAGCGCTTCTTCCTTTATTGCCTATACTCGGGTTCAGTAAGCAGGCTTGCTGCAGTCTCCTATCTATCCAAAATTCGTCTTTCTTCTTCGAGCCCACTCTCAGCCTGTCTTCCAGCTTAGCATTATTCCCTCTCATCACGTTGCAATGCATTGGTGTTATCCAGTGTGCCCCCAACCTTATGAAAAACTGCCTGCGTGACAGGAAGAATCTCTTAACTCTATATATCTTTGTTCAACCTTTCTGCCAACACCATCGTTTCCAAATTACTTATACTCTTTCTGATCCTCATACGCTACTTTTCCGCGCAGTGTCGACTTCGGATTTCAGAATTTCTTATTTTCGACCCACCTCACTAATTCTACTGGATTATAATACATCTAAAAACAGAAATGTTTTTGAACTAATTATAATCTGAAATGCAAGCCAGGAAAATTATGAAACATTCAAAATTGACACACTTGAGTGTTTATTAGGTGCTGAATTACATTTTTGTACATTTACTTCTCGCTGATGAATGAAGAGTGTTCGTCACGTGACGTAATTGAAAATTTGGGGAAGTATGTTTACTTTTTATTTCAGGCCATCTGAAATATGCATCCGGCTATTTCAAAACTTCATTCAGCACCTCCCACTCAGGATGCAGGACTACTAGTCTTGGCATATTCCAGTTTTTTTGTGGACACCTGGAATATATAATACTATTCATTATATTAAAAATAATGACATCCCTTAAAAAATCTTAAAATTTTAATAAAATCGTAAATGTTATATTGAGATTATGAATAACTTTTCCAAATTAAAATTATTTGCATTGAAAATCTCAATGTTGAAAAAGTTTACTATGAAAGCGTTAGAGATTGATAAGTTTTCAATTTTTGTTGACTAAATTTATATCATTGGTAAAATTGATTATTTAAGGTATTTAAACAAGTGTTTCTTAGAAATGAAGAAAATATCTTTCGATCCAACTCACGTCTAAATAAGGAACATGATTTTTGAAAGCATTTGTATCTGTCCTCACTCATTTTCTTGTCATGTGAACCATCAGTATAGCAAATTTGCGCACCAGTATTGGTCTAAAAAAATATTTGTTAGATTATAATTTCCGGAAAAATGAATCATTTTTCAATCTAAGGAAACCGTGGAAGATTTTGTTCACTTACGGGGCAGTTAATGGCAGGACATCCAAAAATCAGATCATCCTAAATCAAACATCATTTTAGTTAGTAGAAGCACTTACTATCAAATTCTTCCTTGTTCAATCATTTCAAAATTATATTATTATTAGTTTCGAAAGCATATAGTATCCCAAATATGAAGAGAAAGGAATTTTTAAATGTTATATTCAATGTAGGAATTTGAAGTAATTATTCTCATCTGATGAAAGAGTAGTGAGTAGTACCAAGATTCAGAAAACAAGACAATTATGACTTCCCTGGTGGTCGCTCAGTGACAAAATATTTCCCACTCAAAGCAATAACATGTTACAAGCGGAGCAGGTAACATCATCCCAAAAGAGTCATCACATGCTTGTAACAACTAGCTGCAAATTCCTGTACGGGAACCTTGGAGGAACTTGGACACGTACCTGGTCACGAACCTGCACACGAACCTGTAATGTGATCTTGACGGTTCCTCTACCCTCTACTCTAAATTCAAATTTGGAGAAGGTAACTGTACATGATCCTGCAAAGGAACTAATCCACGACAGTTCGCTAGTAGCTTGGCTCTCTTTATAGTAAGTTCGATCTTGAAGGAAATAAAAGAAGAGCAACTTTATACCTGTCAGCAACATGAGTTTCCACGACGGCTTTCTACCATCCCAAGATTCTTGAAAAAATTCAAGACGATTTCTGAAGATTTCAGTTTGTAACGTGGTGGCTAGCCACCGGTTATGGATTCTGCTCGGAACATATTAGTCACTGACGGCTCTATCACTTGAGAGATCCTACTGGAAGATCAGGTAGATGGAACCTCAAGTTATTACTTTGAGGTTAGGCACAGAAAAGGTGCTTTCCACCATTTACCAGACAAGTTGTCGCGCATCTTTGAGCTGGACTCTGAAGTGGTATGTGCCACTGGCGAAAGATGATCTTTGATATACCCGAAGAACCAAATTGATTCAAGAAATGTCGTATCAATTTCCGGATTGGAAATTAGAACGCGATCGATCGTAATTCCATCGCCCTGACCACCTAACTGATCCATTGTTGCCTGATTAGGAGGAATGGAAGCTGGTCTTGCCGTTCGAGCTTCGAAAAAAGGCAATGGGTGAAGCGCACGATACTACGACGCGACGTCTGGACACTTAGGTGTGCTTCCCAGAAAATGGAAGTAGACCAGGTAGGCCCAGTAGGTCTGATGGGTTAGAGGTTGATCGAGCAGCCTTGGGCGGTGGTGGCAGAAGATATGATACGTCCGTTTCCACCTAGCCGCTCTGGTTAGCACTATGTCTCGGTTTTCCAAGACATGTTTACTCAATGGATCGAAGTCATGCCCCTTCGAAAGGCCAATGCCGCTAACGTCCAAAAGTCATTCGAAGAAACTGTTAGCCTTAGATGCTTGAGAGTATTTGTTCTTAAAATACTTGACGACTCACCAAACTCTTGAGATCGATGTTTTCCTATCTAGGGTCTCACATAATTTCCTAAAGTTGTTTCTACGAACCGCGTTTAAACTGCGTCTAGTTTTAGCTTCTACTCTATTTAGATTAATGTAGTTAGCTTCATTTCTTCGCCTCCTGTAGGCCGCAAAGGCTGTATGTATTCCCGATGGTGATCTTTGACGTCTTTTCAGACTAACTGGAGCTATATATTTAAAAAATTTCAGATCAAGTTCATTCCGAAAAAAGATATTTCCCTCTCCCTCCGCTGGGATCCGAACACCAGGTCAACTGATTGCCGGTCAGGTGCTTTACCACTAAGATACTAGAGAGATAAAAAAAAAGTCCTTTTCCTTTATACGCTTTCTTTTTTTTCTTACTTTCAGGTGGAAAAAAGTTAGTTACAAAAAAGTTTTCACAAATAAATTAAAAGAAATGATATTTATAATTACCGAACAAATGGTGTGATAAGGTTTCCACTTATCTGGTTGCCTGGATCATCATCAGTCAGGATATCGATGAACATATTGTTATTTCGTCGTTGGTGTTTAAGTTGTTTAGGAAAGCTAATTGTTGTCAAATTGCGAGAAGAGTACGTTTGCCTGAAAAGAAATCAAATTTTTCGAACATCTTGCAGAAAAGTTTGGCAGCTAATGTTCCTGTAAATTGGTATCATAGACATCTGAAAAATGTAGCCAGACTCTAGGGTCCTTGAAATATGTTTGACAAGTCCAAAAATTCCTCGGAAAGGTCCTGTGGAGGCCCTACTATTGTGTGTTCCAATTTCCGGACAACCTTTGATCTTGAGCACTGATGCCAGCGACTTTGCCTGAGGTGCGATTCTCGTTCAAGAAGATGCGGAAACGGAAATTTAAAACTTGTTTAAAGTTCTAAGTCGATCATTGATGACAATGCATGAGAAAAGGTCGTCGAAGAAATCATTCAAGGACGAATTCAACTGAACATGATTTGTGATCGGGGTTTGCATCAAGCAGAATTTAAACTCATCAAAGATCAACTAGTCAGATTTTCAGAAGAAGTTCGAGGACGATAAATTGTTTTGTTATATGTCCTGCTTATGAAAAGGATTTGATTGACAAACAACGCTCATAGCCAGGTATGACCCAAGATTTAGTCTAGTCTTAGCTTCTACTCTATTTAGATTAATGAAGTTAACTTCATTTCTGAAACTCGTGCAGGCCACCAAGTCTTTTTAACGAGCCGCGTTCAAAGTGCTTCTAGTTTCAGCATCTACTCGATTCAGATTGATGTAGTTAACTTCATGTCTACGCCTCCTGTAGGCCGTCAAGGCTGCCTTTCTTTCCTTAATTGTAGCGTCGCTATCCCCATCCCACGATGGGGCAGGGATCAATTTTTTCTTTCCAGCTTTAGAATGATTTAAGATTTAGGGAGGTCTTGTGTGAGGACTAGCAGCAGTAACTGCTTCATCCACACTTTTAACGAAAGCATTGTACTTGAATAAACAATCAATGTGCTGGGAATTGAAAGTTTCATTTTTCTCCTGAATGCATTCCAAGAGGTTATTGGAAAAGGAAATCCAGTCGACGCGCCTAAGGTTGTATTTGTGAGAATCCTACGAAGCTATTGGGGTAGAGATACCTAGACTTGATACCACTCGGAAGCGATCACTTCCTAGACAGTCATTCCAAACTCCCAATGAGGAGATGTTGAAGACATTCTGAGTCTTGAACATTATCAAAAAGGGCACTCTGCATTGACTTTGGAGAATGTGATTTCCCTTCTTATTTCTATAGCCAAGCCACATTCATTATTACATTGCCTGTCTGCTCCGATGGTATTGAAGTCTTTGATTTTGAATTTCGATGTTGATTAAACAAAATTCTAAAACAAAAGTAGAATATCGAATTCTTGACAGATGTTTGATAGAGCGCCCGGTTTATGTAAGGCTATTCGGCAATTTCATTGAACAATTCTCAATCTATTAAGCTGAGCCATCAATAGCGAATTGAAATTTAGTAAGAAGGTTCTCACAGTGCAACGCTTCATCAAGAACATTTTTACTTTCCTCTTTTTTGAGGTGATCCGAGACTAATGGTTTCACCAAGTTCATCAAGGAAGACAGGGTTGCACTAATGATTGGTGATCTGGTGATTGGGTGATAAAATTCCGTACTATCCCTTTGTGTCTTATCCTAACTAACTCACCGGATAATCACCTGTTCCCTCGCCTTTTCCTGCAAAGGCGATTGGAAAGAAAGTTGCTATGACTAAAAATGAAAAAAAAATATATTTATTCAATCTTAATTGGATTCCACATGAGTCAGGTTAAGTTATATTATAAGATACGGGACGTTATATATTTTCAAAATTGTCATCGAGCTAAAATAGAGGAAATTCAGGTTTTTAATATTTTCTCTGAATTGAAAGAGCTTTTTGAATTATATTTCATATATTTCAAAAACTTTTTATTTCGTAGTGAAATTAATTGATTTTGATAATTAATGATAATCTCGTCTCTCCGTAGCTTAGTGGGTGAGAGCATCAGACTGGCAATCTAAAACCCCTAGGTGCGGATCCCAGTGGACCATGAAAGCAATTCTTTCGCATTTTGGAAATGATAATTTATTTATATAGTTAATTACTCACTCAGAAAGGATGCAAGTACCACTTTTGTCATCATCTTGAAGATTAAATGGTCAGAAAATCTTTTTTAGATGAAGACTTTTTGATGAAGAAGAACTCGTGAGATAACAAGGTTTACCAAAAAGCTGAATATCTGGTGATTTAGGGCACAGGTATTAGAGTGACTGAATAGATATGTTTTTCGAGTGTGAACACGCACTTCCTGAAATGAAGACCGGATATGATATAGAGGTAAAAAAACAGACGGATTTCGGTGAAAAATAGGAAATGACAATGGAAATCGTGATATTCATGGCAATTGTGGGCATATTTATTAGAGTCATTGAATAAACATGTTTTCGGAATCTTAAAACGCACGTTATCATAAACTGTATCTACCTCCCCCCCCCCCTCACACCATCCTAAGTTCCCCTCCTCCGACACAGCCACAAATAAACGGGACATAACAATAGCAATTGAATTGTTAATAAAAAAGGATGACTTTTTAACAGAATTGTTGACCTTTCAACCAAGTGGTTTCACTTGTATCCAAGGAAGATGAAATTTCTAGTGAAACAGATGAATTTCCAAACCAAAAAGTTGAATTTTTGAAAAAACAGTTGAATTTTCATCTGAAAAAGGTTTTATTTGACTTTTCAACAATAAAATATGAATTTTAAGAAATAAATTTTCTACGAAATAATTGAATTTTTAACAAAACTGTTGAATTTTTAACAAAACAGTTGCATTTTCATCCAAGCAAGATGCAGTTGCCACTAAAATAGATGATTTTTTTAATAAGAGAGACAAAATAAATTGTTGAGTTTTATATCAATAATGATTGCAGTTGATTTTTCAACGAAAAAATATGAATATCAAATAAAAAGTAAATTTGCTACGGAATATTTAAATTATATACATATTTAAAATATGAATAAACAAATGTTAAATATTGTGAAACGGGATCAGAAACGATTCCGGACGGAAAACTATGAAACAGAGAATCCAAACACACTCTAGGAGTGTGAAATCAATGAGAGGAGGTTAACTAATTAAAATATCCTTTTTTCAAGCCCCCCCCCCCCCTCTGACTACTTCATATTATTTCAGGTCGATATATGAGTATCTATAAATTTATACATACTGATAAATTGACGAAAACTCTTAGAATTAAATAATTCAATACATTAAGATTTTAAACATTATTTCAGCGATATACATAAATAAAACAATGATTTTTTCAAATATAGAATTGAAGAGACTCTTTCGGTTAAATGTGCATGTTTTAAAAATTCAAATTATTATTATTAATTGAGTTATTTAATAAATAACCCTAGAAGCCGTTCTAATTCAATTAGCGTAATCACGTTTGCATAATATTAAAGGTAGGATAATTCTTAGCATTAATTCTCCTTTTCATTAACTTTAATGATTTTCAAGTATTTTCAATTGACCAATAAAAATTATTGTAAATAAGTCGTTTTTCAGCTAACCTCTTTCGAGGAGATAGTTGGGAGAGCCGTTTGAGCAGAGAAACGAAGCTAAGGAAAATCCTCGAAAAACGACCCCTGCATCGCAAGAAAAGAGTGCGGCCGCCGCGCTGCCTACAAACACAAATCAAACGGCCGCCACCCCTTATGCCCGTCCCCCACCATAATGTCACTACTTTCCGGGACGGCATTTTCACAAAGACTGTCCTATTATCAGAGAACGTCTCCCGAGTCCGCGTGCTATTAGGACAACGGGACGTGATTGCCGAAATTGACACCTTGGCCTCAGAAAATTTCATAAACGAATCCGTCTTGACGGACCACGAGCTGCAGCTTAAAAACTGCCAGCCCCCCTCACGCACTCCTCGCCGCAGTAGGAGCAACTATAAACCTTCAGGGCACCATCACCCTCAATCCCGTCCTACAGGATGACCCCTATTCCGCCACGTTCTACGTTAGTTCAGAACGACGAGCGGAAATGATCCTCGGGCGACCCTGGTTGAAGAGCCACAAGGTCATTCACGACCACGTGGCCGACTCTATTTTCATCGGCACAACCGGCCTGAAACAAACGCTGACCAACGTCCAGAACACGATCATCGATGTACAAGTTCGTGAAATGCTCCACGAGGGGATCATCGAACCGACCACCTCCCCCTTCAGTTCAGTCATCGTAATCGCCGGTAAGAAGGACGAAGATTACCGATTTTGCATTTAATACTGGCGAATAAATGGAATGACAGTCGATGCACACCATTGCCTACCCAGGATATACGAGACATTCAAAGACCTGGCTACAGCGAAAATATTTTCAACTCTGGATTTAAAAAGCGGATATTGGCAGGTGCCAATGTCACCGGGTTCCCGCCAAAATACTTCCTTCTCAACTCCCGGAGGAGTGCAATTCCAGTTCAGAGCGATGCTCTTCGGATTAAAGAACGCGACAGAAATCTTCCAGAGCGCCAGAAAGACACGCGAGACAAATTAATGCGCTAGGACCTGTTCCTCAGTAGGTTCCCCAGGACAGTCGAGCACGTACCGGGCAAAGACAATGCGTTACTCGACGCGCTGTTCCGTCATCCAAACCCGGACGAATTGTCGCCTGGTGAGACGGACCCAGACTTTCCCACCTTCGAAATTAGCTTCTTGCCCTCCAAGAACCTTTCTAGACTTCTCATCATTCCCTTCAGCGCTTCTTCCTTTATCGCCTATGCTCGAGTTCAGTGGGCAGCCTTGCTGCAGTCTCCTATCTGTTCAGAATGCGTCCTCCTTCTTCGTGCCCACTCTCAGCCTGTCTTTCAGCTTAGCATTAATCCCTCTTGTCCTCACTGCTAGACCTTAATCTACACTCCCCTCCACTTTTTCTAACACCGTTTATGGCGTTTCTCTGTAGACTGACGGAAAAGCACCCTTCAGGACTATGAAAGAGACGAAGATTTTCCTTTTCTTATTGCCAACTCTTTATCTAATACACGTTACAATGCATTAGTATTATCCAGTGTGCCCCAACCTTATGAAAATCTGCCTGCGTGACAGGAATAATCTCTTCACTCTTTATATATTTGTCCAACCTTTCTGCCAACACCACCGTTTCCAAATTAATTATACTTTTTCTCATCCTAATACGCTACTTTTCCGCGTAGTGTCGACTTCGGATTTCAAAATTTTTCATTTTGACCCACCTTACTAAATATACTGGATTATACTATATCTGCAAACAGAAATGTTTTTGAACTAATTATAATCTAAAATGCAAGCAAGGAAAATGATGAAACATTCAAAATTAACACACTTGCGTGTTTATTAGGTGCTGAATTACATATTTGTAAATTTATTTTTCGCTGAAGAGTGTAAATTGTTCGTCACGTGACGTAATTAAAAACTCGGGGAAGTATGTTTTCTTTTTATCTCAGGCCATCTGGAATATGCATCCGGCTATTTCAAAACTTCATTAAGCACCTTCGATTCAGGATGCAGGACTACTATTCATGGCATTGTCCAGTTTTCTTGTTGACATCTGAAATATATAATACTATTTAGTCTTAAACTTTTAATAAAATCATATATCTTATTTTGAGAATATAGATAAATTTTCCAAATTAAAATTATTTGGATTGAAAATTTCAAGGTTGACAAAGTTAATCATGAAAGCTTTAGAGATTGATAAGTTTTCAATTTTTGTTGACTAAATGTATACCATTGGTAAAATTGATCAGTCAAGATATTTAAAGAAGTGTTTCTTAGAAAAAAAGAAAATATCTTCCGATTCAACTCACGTCTAAATAAGTCACATGCTTTTTTAAAGCATTTGTATCTGTCCTCACTCATTTTCTTGTCATGTGAACCATCAGTATAGCAAATTTGCGCACCAGTGTTGTTCTAAAAAAATATTTTTTAGATTATAATTTCCGGAAAAACGAATCATTTCCTAATCTGAGGAAGCCGTGCAATATTTTGTTCACTTACGGGGCATACAACGGCAGGACATCCAAAAATCAGATCATCCTAAATCGAATATCATTTCAGTTAGTAGAAGCACTTGCTATCAAATTCTTTCTTGTTCGATCATTTCAAAATTATATAATTCTTAGTTTCGAAAGCATATAGTATCCGAAATATGAAGAGAAAGGAATTTTCAAATGTTCTATTCGATGTGAGAATTTGAAGTAATTATTCTCATCTGATGAAGGAATAGTGGGGAGTAGAACCTAGCTAACACAGTTACTAGCCTCAGCAGTCACATGCTTGTACCAAGATTCAGAAAACAAGACAATTGCGACTTCCCTGGTGGTCGCCCAGTGACAATATATTTCCCACTCAAAGCAATAACAAGTTACAAGCGGAAAAGGTAACATCATCTCACAAGAATCATCACATGCTTGTAACAACCAGCGGAAAATTCCTGTACAGGAACCTTGGTTCCTGTTCTTCGGTTCCTGTACAGAAATTGGGCGAAGGAAACTGTACATGATCCTGCAAAGGAACTAATCCACGACGGTTCGCTAGTGGCTTGGCTCTTTTTATAGTAAGTCTGATCTTGAAGGAAATTAAAGGAGAGCAACTTTATAGCTGTAAGTAACATGAGTTTCCGCGACGGCTTTCTACCTTCCCAAGATTCTTGAAAAAATTCAAGACGATTTCTGAAGATTTCAGTTTGTAACGTGGTGGCTAGCCACCGGTTATGGATTTTGCTTGTCATCGAAAGAGTCAGATAATCGGGTGGAATTTGCTGATATTTCTCTGTGCGAAGAAGCCGTACAAGCCTGTGCTGTCATCAAGGAATTAAAGTCTTCTGAGGCTGAAAATAAAATTTCTTCCATGCCTACCAAGCTTCCTGCCACACACATGATGGAACACCATGTAGATATTCAGGGACATGCGCTCACCAGGCAAGCTCATTAGCGTCTTTTTTCCTGAGGTTGAACAATCATTAAGAGTGTCCGCCCAGAGGCTTCAAGCTGAGGGAATTATAATAGATAGTAGAAGAGAATGGTGTAACTTAGTGGTGATGATTGGGAGGCCTGACGGAGATTAGAGGCCTTGTATTGACTTTAAAAAATTGAAGGAGGTAGCCTTGAAAGATGCGTACCCAATGAGAAACATTAGCTCAATGTTAGACAAGCTTTCTTTCGCGCGATATATCTCTAAATGCTTAGCGGTGGAATGGGCGGTTGAAAAGTTCATACCTTATTTGGGGGTTATCACTTCATAGTGAGGACGGACCATAGTAGTCTCCGACAGCTCTATCACTTGAGAAATCCTACTGGAAGATTAGGTAGATGGAACCTCAAGTTGTTACTTTGAGGTTAAGCACAGAAAAGGTTCTTTTCACCATTTACCAGACAAGTTGTCGCGCGTGTATGAGCCGGACTCTGAAGTGGTATATGCCACTGGCGGAAGATGATGTTTGGTATACCCGAAGAACCAAATTGTTTCAAAAAATGTCGTATCAATTTCCGGATTGGAAATTAGAAGGCTATCGATAGTACTGCCATCGCCCTAAACACCTGACTGATCCATTGTTGCCTGATTAGGAGGCATGAAAGCTGCTCTTGCCGTTCGAGCTTTGAGAAAAGGCAATGGGTTAAGTGCACGATACTACGACGTCTGGACACTTAGGTGTGGATGAAACTTTTCAGCATCTTTCGTTGCTTTACTATTGGCTTGGCGTGTTTAACGAAGTTGCAAAATACGTGCGAGCATGTCAAGCTTTCCAGAAAATGGAAGTAGACGAGGCAGGCCCAGTAGGTTCTGATGGGTCAGCGGTCGATCGAGCAGCCATGGTCGGTGGTGGCAGCATATATGATACGTCCGTTTCCACCTAGTCGCTCTGGTTAGCACTATGTCTTGGTTTTCCAAGAAATGTTTACTAAATAGATCGACGTCATGCCCATTCAAAAGGTCAATGCCGCTAACGTCCAAAAGTCATTCAAAGAAACTTTTATCTTTGAATGATTGAGAGTATTTGTTCTCAAAATACTTGACGCCTCACCAAACTCTTGAGATCAATGTTGTCCTATTTAGGGTCTCACAGAATTTCCTAAAGTTGTTTCTACGAACCGCGCTTAAACTGCGTCTAGTTTTAGCTTCTGCTGTTTTGAGATTAATGTAGTTAGCTTCATTTCTGCGCCTCCTGTAGGCCGCAAAATCTGTATTTATTCCCTCAATTGCAGCGTCACAGTCTCCATCTCACCATGGCGCAGGGATAATTTTTTTCTTCCTAGCTTTAGAGTGAGTTAAGTTTTTGGGAGGTCTTGCGGAAGGACTAGTAGCAGCAACTGCTTTATCTACACTTTTAACGAGAGATTTGTACTTGTATAAACCATCAATGTATGAGGAATTGAAAAATTTATTTTTCTTCTGAATGGCTTCCAAGAGGTTATTGGAAAAGGTGGTCCAGTCGACTCGCTTAAGATTGGATTTGTGAGACACGTACGAAGCTATTGGGGTAGATATACCTAGACTTGATACCATTGGGAATAAGATTTGTATTATCAAGGGCAGAGCATAGTTCCAAACCATTCCTGCAGGTATGCGAACTCCCCCATAACGAGTTGTGGCAGTTAAAGTCTCCAGCAATGAACAATGAACTAAAAATAAGATTTTGAAAAGAATTAAATAGTTCGCGTCTGGGATCATATATAATTATCAGAGGTGGGTACTCTGTATAGAGAAACAATCAAAAGTTTGCCTAGGAAAGTGCTGATTGAGATTGCTAGAGTCTCCAGACTATTTTCTATGTTGAAGAGGATTGTGACTTTGGAGAATGTGATTTCCCTTCTTATGGTAATGGCCCACCCACCTCCGTTATCTAGTTGCCCGTCTGCTCTGATGATATTGAATTCTTTGATTTTAAAATTTGAAGTTGCTTTAAAAAATGTTTGAGACAGAAGAAGAATATCGAATTCTTTACGGATGTTTGATAGGTCGCCTTGTTTATGCAAGGCTCCCTGGCAGTGCCATTGAACAATTCTCAATCTGTAAAACTGAACCGCCAATATCGAGTAGGGATATTTTTACATTTCTCTATTTTGAGGTGACCCGAGACTAAAAGTGCCACTAAGTACATCAGCGAATACAGGGTTGCACTCATGATTACTGATCTGGTGATTGCGTGATACCATTCGGTACTATTCCCTTCTCTTATCCTAATCAACTCACCGAATGTTCACCTCCTCCCACGAATTCGTCTGCAAAGGCGGTCGAAAATATAGTCGCGATGACTAAACATAAGAAACAAATATATTTATTTATTTTTAATTGGATTCCACATAAGTGAGATTAAGTTTTACTATAAGGCAATAAAAAATATTTCTGGATAATCCAAAAGTAGCTTTTTGTGTTCGTTTGTTCAAATCATCCTATTTTATTCATTCTTGTTCCAGAAAGTAATTGAAATTAGAGCACCGGTAGTAGTAAAAATGAGAATATGGAGAAAAATGTTTAGGGCGGTCAGCAATTCGTGACGGTATAGAATTACACCATTCAAGAGCATCATTGTTTAACTAATTCCAGCGTGCCATTGAAAATTTATGAACCTTCTTTGATTTGAAAATAATCTGAAGTAAAATATTCAGAAAAAAATTAAATTATTTAAATTATTCATGTAGTAAATTACTTACGCAGAAATAAAGCGAAGACCACTTTTTCCATCATCTTGGCTATTTAATTGAAAAACAATCTTCTTCGGATCAAGATTTTTTAATGGAGGAGAAGTCGTGAGAGAAAGAAGTTTACCAACAAAATTCGTAGATCTCAGTTCGTGGATGTGACGAACACCTTATCTAGGTCAGACGATAATGCAAATAATTAGAGAATCTGCTTATGCGTGATATTTTTTCAGGTGAAAGAACAGAAGCACATCATCATAAGGTTCACTTTTTAAGTCAGAAAATTAAAAACTGAATAAAAATCGGCTATGATATAGAGGTCGAAAAAAAACTAATTTAGAAGAAAAACAGAAAACGGAAATGTTAATCTCGAACCTTATGGCGATTTGAGGCACAGGTATTGGGGTCATTGAATAAACGTGTTTTTCGAATCTGAAGAAGTACATCATCATGAGCTCTACTTTTTTAGTCGACAAATT
>CAKNXH010000474.1:317800-335763 GCA_932178445.1 Andricus quercusramuli
GGCGATTTAGGGCACAGGTGTTGGGGTCATTGAATCAACGTGTTTTTGGAATCTGAAGAAGCACATCATCATGAGCTCTACTTTTTTAGTCGACAAATTGAGAAAAAAACATGAAAATCGGATATGATATATAGGTCAGAAAAGCATATAAATTTAGGTGAAAAATAGGAAATGACAATAAAAATAACCTTATTAATGTTAACAAGGACAATTGTTCAAACGGAAATTATTATTATTTTTAGTTATATTCTCTTTGCTTAATGGTAGAAAGATGCGGTTTTTTCTGAAATTTTTAACCATTTGTCTATTTTTCATTCCGAGTAAATAAATAATTATTAAATTTTTCAAAAATAATTGATAAACAAGTTATTATTTTTTATAACCAAAAAGACGAATTTCCAACAATTAAGGATTTTTCTGTCATGAAAGGAAAAAAAGTTCACCTAAATTGTTGAACCTTTCAAGCAAAATACAAACTTTCTGTACAGGAATGGAATTTTTAGTCAGAGAATATGAATTTTCCATAAAAAAAATAATTTTCAAGAAAACACTTAAATTTGAAAAACCAAAGACGTGAACCTTGAAAGAAAATTCAAGATAGTAGTTCAACTTTCACCCTCGCTGTTGAATTTTTAATTCAAAAAGATCATTATTCAAGGAAATATTCAAACGTGCAACCAAAGTAATTAATTCTCATCTAAAAAAATGAATCTTTAACAGAAAAATTCTTTCTTAGCTAAGTGGTTCAACCAAAATAAAAAAAAATAGTTGAATTCTCAATCAAAGGTGATTAATTTGTAACCATATTTATTTTTATTTAAGAAAGATAAAATTTCTACTGAAACCGATAAATTTCTCAATCAAAAAGACAAATTAAGAAAAAAATATTTCAATTTTCATCCAAAAAAGATTTTATTTTGACTTTTCAACATCAAAGTATAAGTTTTGAAAAAGAAGCAAATTTTTTAGAAAGATATTCCAGTTTTCAACACAAAAAGACACATTTTTTATAGAACAATTGAATTTTTAATAAACAAAAAATTTATCCAACAACCAAAAAGGATGACCTTTTAACAAAATTGTTGAATTTTCAACCAAACAGTTGCATTTTTATTCGACCGAAATGCAGTTTCCATTAAAAAAGAAGAACTTTTTAATCAAGGAGATAAATTTTTAAAAAATAGTTGAAATTTCATGTTAAAAAAAATATTTCGTTTGATTTTCTAACACCAAAATATGAGTTTTAAACAGCAAATCAATTTTCTACGAAATAGTTAAATTTAAAAAAAAATTTGAATTTTTAACAAAATAGTTGCATTTTTATTCAAGAAAGACAAAATATTTCTATTGAAACAGATGAATTCTCAAATAAAAAAGATAAATTTTCGAAAAAAAATAGTTGAAGTTTCATCTAAAAAAGATTTCATTTCACTATCCAACACAAAAATATGAATTCTAAACAGCAAATAAATTTTCTACGAAATAGTTGAATTTTTAACAGAACAGTTCAATTTACACCAAACAGTTTTATTTTTAACCAAAAAGGATGAATTTTTATAAATTGTCGAATTTTAAATGAAAAAGAGTAAATAAAAAAAACAAGTTAAATTGTCAACCAAAAAAGATCTCAGTTGACTTTTCAACACCAAAATTCAAATTCCAAACGTTTTGATTATTCAACATAAAAATATGAGTTTTGAAAGAGAAGAAACTTTTCTGCGATGATCCTTGAATTTTCAACAAAAAAGGATAAATTTTCAACAAAATTGTTGAAAAAGTCTTATTTATTAATCTTGACAGTTATTTGAAGTTATAAAAATTCCCAGACTTTCGCAGGATTTTTTTTTCAATAGTTTCGTTCTTAAGATAATTTTTTTCTTTAAATGAGATTTTAAATCTTCAGTTTATTATGCGCTAACAAATAGTATAAATAATGATAAAAAAATCGAAGCCTAATTTTTTCCGTATAAAATGAAAAATATTTAATTTTGTTTCAAACTTTACGGATTTTCGATTTTTAGCGTATTCGATTTTTACTTCCTAGTAAGAAAAACATAAATATTTCAATAATCAATCATTAATTTTTCGAATACCAAGTGTTTAATGAAATTTATTCATAATCCAAACTGATTATATTTAATAAAATATCGTCTGATATCGGTTGTTGGATATTATTCGACGAATGAGCAAAATCCCTTTTTTTGTTTGCGCGTTTGTTTTAAGTTATGACGAAGTAAATGAGATTTCAAAATGTTTACGAATGAAAAATTATTTGTAATTATAGGTAAAAGTTCGAAAAGTTTCTTCTTGTCAGTAAAACTCTCCATAACAATATTTCAGAGTGGCCTCCAATAAAAAAAAATTGTCGTTTCCGGGTAACAAATGTTTATAATTTTTTAAGTTTTCAGTAAAAAAAATCATTCCATTATTAATATTTCTATTAAATTGGAAGGGAGCACAACTCAAAATAATAATATGAGAAAGTCTTTTTATTAAGTTGAAGGCAGGCTGATTTCTTCTTTCTTAAAAATATACGTAATTATTATTGTAGCAAGGAAAATTATTGTAAAATTTGTGTATGATATAGATTTCTTGAAATTTCTCATCAGAGTTTCCAAGCTTTTTAAGGATTCGGAAGGTTTTCGTACAGTGAAGAATTGTCTTAAGATACCTGTGAATATTGTTATAGAATTTTTGTTTTGTAAAATAAATCTTGATAGAATATTTTGAAGCGGTTTTAGCAAATAAATAACAATTGAACAATTATTACTTAATAAGCTTTTCGACAACTCTCAACCAAACAGTTAATTTTCAACCAAATAGTTCAATTTAAAATAAAAAAGGATGAATCTTTTTACAAAATTGTCAACTTAGGCGAAAAAGATAAATTTTCAATCAAAATAACAAATTTTTAACCAAGAAGATTAACGTTCCACTACAAGAGACGAACTTCCTAAAAAAATAGAGGAATTTTCAACTAAGAAAGAGAAACGTTAAATCAAAAATTTTTTTTAAACAAATAGTTGAATTGCCAAACAGAGATAAGTTTTAAATAAGGTAGGTGAACTCTTGAGCGAAAAAAATATCTCTTGCTCTCTCACAGGCCACAGAGGAGCAGCTCGTGGCTCTGCTTCTGGAGGCACTGAAGCCCTCCATCAAGAAAGTCCTCAGAGCGACCACCATAACCTCTTTCGAGGAACTAGTTGAGAAAGCCGTTGAAGCAAAGAAAGACAAAGCTAAGGAAAATCCTCGAAAAACGACCCGTGCATCGCAGGGAAAGAGTGCGGCAGCCGCGCTGCCTACAAACACAAATCAAACGGCCGCCACCCCTTATGCCCGTCCCCCACCTCAATGTCACTACTTCCCGGGACGGCATTTTCACAAAGACTGTCCTATTATCAGAGAACGACAGAACGCTGCGGTCCCGGAAAACTGGTGGGACCGGACGGAGAGGCCGACGTCCCTGCCGTCCAGGCTACGGCCAGTGCATCCCCATCCTGAGTTCCGTCTCGGCAAACCTTAGAAGCGTCTCCCGAGTCCGTGTGCTATTAGGACAACGGGACGTGGTTGCCGAAATTGACACCTTGGCCTTAGAAAATGTCATAAACGAATCCGTCTTGACGGACCACGAGCTGCAGCTTAAAAACTGCCAGCCCCCCCTCACGCACTCCTAGCCGGAGTAGGAGCAAGTATAACCTTTGAGGGCACGATGTCCAGCGGAAAGCACTGAGTAGTCTCATTTGCAAGTGCCAAGTTCTCGCCAACTGAGGCCAGGTACCACAGCAATGAGCAGGAATGTCTCCCGATTGTCTGGGACATCGAACGCTACCGTCCGTTTTTTGAAGATCGACCTTTCACCTTGTGGACGGATAGCAGGACGTTCACATGGGTCGAGCGTCAGAAAGACACGCGAGACAAATTAACGCGGTAGGACCTGTTCCTCAGTAGGTTCCCCAGGACAGTCGAGCACGTACCGGGCAAAGACAATGCGTTACTCGACGCGCTGTTCCGTCATCCAAACCCGGACGAATTGTCGCCTGGTGAGCCGGACCCAGACTTTCCCACCTTCGAAATTAGCTTCTTGCCCTCCAAGAACCTTTCTAGACTTCTCATCATTCCCTTCAGCGCTTCTTCCTTTATCGCCTATGCTCGAGTTCAGTGGGCAGCCTTGCTGCAGTCTCCTATCTGTTCAGAATGCGCCCGTCTTCTCCGTGCCCACTCTCAGCCTGTCTTTTGGCTTAGCATTAATCCCTCTTATCCTCACTGCTAGACCTTAATCTACACTCCCCTTCACTTTTTCTAACACCGTTTATAGCGTTTCTCTGTAGACTGACGGAAAAGCACCCTTCAGGACTATGAAAGATACGAAGATTTTTCCTTTCCTTATTGCCAACTATTTATCTACTACATGTTGCAATGCATTTGTGTTATCCAGTGTGTCCCCAACCTTATGAAAATCTGCCTGCGTGACAGGAAAAATCTCTTCACTCTTTATATCTTTGTTCAACCTTCCTGCCAACACCATCGTTTCCGAATTAGTTATACTTTTTCTGATCCTCATACGCTACCTTTCCGCGTAGTGTCGACTTCGGATTTCAGAATTTTTTATTTTCGACCCACCTTACTAAATATACTGGATTACACTATATCTGCAAACAGAAATGTTTTCGAACTAATTATAATCTAAAATGCAAGCAAGAAAAATTATGAAACATTCAAAATTAACACACTTGAGTGTTTATTAGGTGCTGAATTACATTTTTGTACATTTATTTTTCGCTGAAGAGTGTAAATTGTTCGTCACGTGACGTAATTAAAAATTCGGGGACGTATGTTCAATTTTTATTTCGAGCCATCTGAAATATGCATCCGACTATTTCAAAACTTCATTCAGCATCTTCGATTCAGGATGCAGGACTACTATTCATGGCATTGTCCAGTTTTCTTGTGGACACCTGAAATATATAATACTATGTAGTATACTAAAAATAATGACATCCCATCGAAAATCTTAAACTTTTAATAAAATCGTATATGTTATATTGAGAGTATGAATAACTTTTCCATATTAAAATTGTTTGCATGGAAAATCTCAAGGTTGAAAAAGGTTATTATGAAAACGTTAGAGATTGATAAATTTTCAATTTTTGTTGACTAAATTTATACCATTTGTAAAATTGATAATTCAAGATATTTAACGAAGTGCTTCTCAAAAAAGAAGAAAATGTCTTTCGATCCAACTCACGTTTAAATGTGTCACATGATTTTTGAAAGCATTTATATCTGTCCTCACTCATTTTCTTGTCATGTGAACCATTAGTATAGCAAATTTGCGCACCAGTATTGTCCTAAAAAAATATTTGTTAGATTATAATTTCCGGAAAAATGAATCATTTTCTAATCTGAGGAAACTGTGGAAGATTTTGTTCACTTACGGGGCATTTAATGACAGGACATCCAAAAATCAGATCATCCTAAATCAAATATCATTTCGGTTAGTAGAAGTACTTGCTATCAAATTCTTTCTTGTTCGATCATTTCAAAATTATATAATTATTAGTTTCGAAAGGATATAGTATCATAATATGAAGATAAAGGAATTCTATATGTTATATTCAATGTAGGAATTTGAAGTAATTATTATCATCTGATGAAGGAATAGTGAGGAGTAGGACCCAGCTAACACAGTTACTAGCCTCAGCAGTCACATGCTTCTACCAAGATTCAGAAAACAAGACAATTGTGACTTCCCTGGTGGCCGCCCAGTGACAATATATTTCCCACTCAAAGCAATAACATGTTACAAGCGGAGCAGGTAACATCATCTCACAAAAGTCATCACATGCTTGTAACAACCAGCTGGAAATTCCTGTATAGGAACCTTGCAGGAATCCGGACATGTACCTGGTCACGAACCTGCACACGAATCTGTAATGTGATCTTGACGGTTCCTGTACAGGAATTTGGCGAAGGAAACTGTACATGATCCCGCAAAGGAACTAATCCACGAGGGTTCGCTAGTGGCTTGGCTCTCTGGATAGTAAGTTCGATCTTGAAGGAAATAAAAGCAGAGCAACTTTATAGCTGTAAGCAACATGAGTTTCCGCGGGGGCTTTCTAGCTTCCCAAGATTCTTGAAAAAATTCAAGACGATTTCTGAAGATTTCAGTTTGTAACATGGTGGCTAGCCACCGGTTATGGATTCTGCTGGCCATCAAGTGTCAGATAATCAGGGAGAATTTGCTGATATTCCTCTGTGCAATAAAGCCGTACCAGCCCATACTGGCATCAAGGCATTTCAGTTTTCTGAGGCTGAAAATAAAATTTCTTCCATGCCAATCAAGCTTCCTGCCACACACATGGTGGAACACCATATAGATATTCAGGGACATGCTCTCACCAGGCAAGCTCATCAGCGCCTTTTTCCTGAGGTTGAACAATCATTAAGAGTGTCCGCCCAGAGGCTTCAGGCTGAGGGAATTATACTACATAGTAGAAGCGAATGGTGTAACTTAGTGGTGATGATTGGAAGGCCTGATGGAGATTAGAGGCTTTGTATTGACTTTAGAAAATTAAATGAGGTAGCCGAGAAAGATGCGTACCCAATGAGAAATATTAGCTCAATGTTAGACAAGCTTTCTTCCGCGCGATAAATCTCTAAGGTTCACCTTAGTTAGGAATTCCATCAGATTCCTCTTTCTGAAGAGTGTGAGGAATTCACTGCTTTCCCAGTACTAGGCTAAGGGCATCGTTATTGACTTATTTGATGACCAAGACCAGGAAAAGGTCTTCAAAGAATTAAAATCCGCAACAATCTCCGCTCCCACGTTATCTAGGCCAGACATTAGTTTGTTGCTCTGTTTACAAACTGGCGCAAGTAGTACGGATTTGAGTGCCGTTTTCACTCAAATTCAGAATGGCGTGGAACACGTCATAGCCCTTGCTAGTCGATCCAGGCAAAGCGCCAACAAAAACTACAACCTGATGGAACGAGAATGCTTTAAGGTGGTATGGGCGGTTGAAAAGTTCATATCTTATTTGGGGGTTATCACTTTAAAATGAGGACGGACCATAGTAGTCTCCGACGTCTCTATCACTTGAGAGATCCTACTGGAAGATTAGGTAGATGGACCCTCAGGTTGTTACTTCGAGGTTGAGCACAGAAAAGGTTCTTTTCACCATTTACCAGACAAGTTGTCGCGCATGTTTGAGCCGGGCTCTGAAGTGGTATGTGCCACTGGCGAAAAATGATCTTTGGTATACCCGGAGAACCAAATTGGTTCAAGAAATGTCGTATCAATTTCCGGATTGGAAATTAGAAGGCTATCGATCGTGCGGCCATCGCCCTGCCCACCTGACTGATCCATTGTTGCCTGCTTAGGAGGAATGGAAGCTGGTCTTGCCGTTCGAGCTTCGAGAAAAGGCAGTGGGTGAAGCGCACGATACTACGACGTCTGGACACTTAGGTGTGAATGAAACATTTCAGCATCTTTCGTTACTTTACTATTGGCTTGGCATGTTTAACGAAGTTGCAAAATACGTCCGAGCATCTTAAGCTTCCCAGAAAATGGAAGTAGACCAGGCCGGCCCAGTAGGTCTGATGGGTTAGCTGTCGATCGAGCAGCCTTGATGGCAGCAGTGGCAGCAGATATGATACGTCCGTTCCCACCTAGCCGCTCTGGTTAGCACTATGTCTTGGTTTTCCAAGAAATGTTTACTAAATGGATCGAAGTCATGCTCCTTCGAAAGACCAATGCCGCTAACGTCCAAAAGTCATTCGAAGAAACTGTTATCTTTGAATGGTCGAGACTATTTGTGCTCAAAATACTCGACGACTCACCAAACTCTTGAGATCGATGTTGTCCTATCTAGGGTCTCACAGAATTTCCTAAAGTTGTTTCTACGAACCGCGTTTAAACTGCGTCTAGTTTTAGCTTCTACTCTATTTAGATTAATGTAGTTAGCTTCATTTCTGCGCCTCCTATAGGCCGCAAAAGCTGTATTTATTCCCTCAATGGCAGCGTCGCAGTCTCCACCCCACCATGGCGCAGGGATAATTTTTTTCTCCCTAGCTTCAGAGTGAGTTAAGTTTTTGGAAGGTCCTGCGGGAGGACTAGTAGCAGCAACTGCTTTATCTACACTTTTAACGAGAGCTTTGTACTTGGATAAACCATCAATGTGCGAGGAATTAAAAGTTTGTTTTTGCCCTGAATGGCTTCCAAGAGGTTATTGGAAAAGGTGGTCCAGTCGACTCGCTTAAGATTGGATTTGTGAGACACGTACGAAGCTATTGGGGTAGATATACCTAGACTTGATGAAACCGGGAATAAGATTCGTATTATCAAGGGCAGAGTATAGTTCCAAACCATTTCTGCAGGTATGCGAACTCCCCCATAACGATTTGTGGCAGTTAATGTCACAAGCAATGAACAATGAACTAAAAATAAGATTTTGAAAAGAATTTAATAGTTCACGTCTCGGATAATATATAATTATCAGAGGCGGGTGCTCTTTATAGACAAACAATCAACAGCTTGCCTGGGGAAGTGCTGATTGAGATTGCTAGAGTCTCCAGACCATTTTCTATGTTAGAGAGGATTGTGACTTTGGAGAATGTGAGTTCCCTTCTTATGGTAATGGCCCACCCACCTTCGTTATTAAATTGCTCGTCTTCTCTGATGATATTGAAGTCTTTGATTTTAAAATTTGAAGTTGATTTAAAAAATGTTTCAGACAAAAGAATATCGAATTCTTTACGGATGTTTGATAGGTCGCTTTGTTTATGCAAGGCTCCCCAGCAATTTCATTGAACAATTCTCAATCTGTTAAACTGAGCCGTCAATATCGAGCAGGGATATTTTTACTTTCCTCTGTTTTGAGGTGACCCGAGACTAAAAGTGCCACCAAGTTCATCAGGGAAGACAGGGTTGCACTTATGATTACTGATCTGGTGATTGCGTGATACCATTCGGTACTATTCCCTTCTCTTATCCTAATCCACTCACCGGATGTTCACCTCCTCCCACGAGTTCTTTTGCAAAGGCGGTCGAAAATATAGTCGCGATGACTAAAAATAAGAAACAAATATATTTATTTATTTTCAATTGGATTCCACATAAGGACATATGAGAGGATAGAAAAAAATAATTTGAAGTAAAGGATCCAGAAAAAACATTACATTATTTAAATTATTTATGTAGTAAATTACTTACGCAGAAATAAAGCGAAGACCACTTTTGCCATCATCTTGACGATTAAATTGAAAAACAATCTTCTTCGGATCAAGATTTTTTAATGAAGGAGAAGTCGTGAGAGAACAAGATTTACCAACAAAATTCGTCGATGTCAGTTCGTGGATGTGACGGACACCTTATCTAGGTCAGACAATAATGAAAATAATTAGAAGATCTGCTTATGCGTGATATTTTTTCAGGTGAAAAAAACAGAAGCACATCATCATAAGCTTTACTTTTTGAGTCAGAAAATTAAGAAATGAATAAGAATCGGCTATGGTATAGAGCTCGAAAAACAGACGCATTTAGAAGAAAAACAGAAAACGGAAATGGAAATCTCGAACCTTATGGCGATTTAGGGCACAGGTATTGGGGTCATTGATAAACGTGTTTTTCGAATCTGAAGAAGCACATCATCATTAGCTTTACTTTGTGAGTCAGCAAATTGAAAAATAAATAAAAATCGGCTAAGATATAGAGGACGAAAAACAGATGCATTTAGAAGAAAAACAGGAAACGGAAATGGAAATCTCGAACCTTATGGTGATTTGGGGAACAGGTATTTGGGTCATTGACTAAACACGTTTTTCGAATCTGAACAAGCAAATCATAAGCTCTACTTTTTTAGCCAACAAATTGAGGAAAAAACAATGAAAATCGGATATGATATAGAGGTCAAGAAAACATATAAATTTAGGTGAAAAATAGGAAATGGCAATGAAAATAATGATTTTCGTGGCGATTTAGGGCATAGTTATTAGGGCCACTTAATAAACATTTTCGAATCTTAACACGCACATTATCATAAGCTGTACTTTAGGGTGATCAAAAACCTGATTAACCTATTATAATAAAATAACCTAATTAATGTTGATAAGGACAATTGTTGAAACAAAAATTATTATTATTGTTATATAAGTTCCATCTGAAAAAGATTTCATTTCACTTTCCAATGCAAAAATATGAATTGTAAACAAGAAATAAATTTTCTACGTAATAGTTGATTTTTTAACAGAACATTTGAATTTTCACCAAACAGTCTTATTTTCAACTAAAAAGTATGATTTTTTTAAAATTGTTACATTTTCAAATAAAAAGAGTGAATAAAAAAAACGTTAAATTATCAACCAAAAAAGATTTCAGTTGACTTTTCGGCACCAAAATTCGAATTCCAAAAGTTTTGATTATTCAGCACAAAAATATGAGTTTTGAAAGATAAGTAAGTTTTCTACGATGATTCTTGAATTTTCAACGAAAAAGGATAACTTTTCAACAAAATTGTTGGATTTTCGAAAAATCAATAAAATTTATAACTACAAAGATAATCTCCACAAGGACAGAACTGTAAAAAAAAGACATATAAATACAAGGCAAATAAATTACTGACAAGAATATTATATCGGGTTTACCGCGAAATTTTATTTTGAAAATTCTTTAATTTTTCCCTGAAAAATAATTTTTTCTTAATTATTAATTAAAATTTTTTTGAACGAAATAAAACAATCTCAAATTCAAATTGAAGAATGTCATATTTATTCATCTTGACAGTTATTTAAAGTTATAGAAATTCCCGGAGTTTCGCAGGATTTTTTTTTTAATTTTAAAATTTAAGTTTGGCCCTTAAGATAATTTTTTTAAATGAGATTTTAAAGCTTCAGTTCATAATTTTTATGCAATTTTAAACCAGATATTTATGTATCCATTTCAAAGATATTGAAAAAATAAAATAAAAAAAATCAATCAAAAAATGCGAAACCCAATTTTTTCAGTATAAAATGAAAAATATTTTATTTTGTTTCAAATTTTACGGATTTTCGATTTTTAGCAATTTTTAGAAGGTATGTTTGTAGTTTTTTTCACAAAATTACAAATTTTCACACAAGAGCATGAATAAATACTATAATAAAAAAAATCTGAGGAATAATTGACTTTTTGATCATAAATTTTCATACAGCAAAATTAAATATCATTTTCAATATTTAAAGAAAACGCACCTCTTGGATTTGGGAATTTTCTTCATTCACTTGCTGCTTTTGAACAGAGACCTGAAAAAAATGTTTCTTACATAGTGCCAAAATAATAAAGATAATTCTAGAACATTTTAATAGCCTCGGAATAGATTTGAAAATTTTTGCTATTGTTCATACATTTTTTAGAAGTAAACAGTTTTATTGTGCACTAAAATTTTATAGAAGAAAACAAAGTATTCAGTCGCAGCAGTTTTGAAAATGATAAAACTCACGACTTGGCCAGAGATTGGAGATTTTCGAAAAACAAATTCATAATTTTTTTTTTACTTTTACACGATTCAAAGATTTATTGCACATTAAATTTGATTGAAAACTTGTGAAATATTTGCTCGCAGCAAGTTTAAAAATGATCAAACTCAGGACTTAGAGAGAGATCAGGAATTAAAGAAACAAACTAATTCATAAATTTTTTGTGCTTTATGGTTGCTTTAAAAGAATTGACAGAATTATTTTATTTTTAAATTTATGATCAAAAAGTATTTTCTATTCATGCGTTAACTTAAAAAAAAAACATTTGCATTGTCATTTAAAAAATATTCGATTTGACCTTTCAGCACCACAATATAAATGTTAAACAACAAATAAATTTTCTACGAAATAGCTAAATTTTCAATTATTTAAAGTTATGGAAATTTCCGGACTTTGCAAGATTTTTATTTTATTTCAAAATTTAAGGCTGGTCCCGAAGATAATTTTTTTTCTTAAAAATGAGTTTTTGAAGTTTCAGTTAATAATGTACAGATCATTTAAGACCAGATAATTATGTAGGCATTTTCAAGATATTCAGAAAATAAAAAATCAATTGAAAAATACGAAAACCAATTTTTTGCCGTATAAAATGGAAAATATATTATTTTGTTTCAGATAAAAAAATTTTCATTTTTAGCTGATTCGATTTTTACTTCCTCGTCATAAAAAATAAATATTTCAATGATCAAATACATGGGGTGATACCATTCAGAACTACATAGTTATGTTGCGTCTTTAAAAAACAGGATCACCCTTATCAACGCAAGAAAAATTAAAGCAGGTGGGAACAGCGACAAAGCAATGACTCTATCTCCTTGATACCTGAGATCTTAGTGTGGGTCCAGAGGCAAATCCATCACAAACAAACAGGAAATGAGGGAAAGTCAAGATTCGTGGAAGCCAAATGTAATTAATCAGTACGGAGGGAAACTCGGCCCAAACCGGGCACGTCGAGGCGATCCGCAACGCTACACCCCCACGTACCCGAAAGGAGATGAGGTCGTTCTTAGGTATATGCAACTGGGTGAAAAAGTATATACCAAATTTGTCCTTAATCCTCGCTCCCCTATCCGATATGCTTTCTACGAAGCGCCCCTACAGAATGACGCCCGAGAGTCTGAAACATTTAAAGGCAGCCAAAGAAGCTTTCCAGAAGCCGATAACACTGACATGAGTCATCCCGACCCTGGATTAGGATTCGTTCTGCAGAGAGACGCAAGTGCCCGAGGCATGGGTGCCGTCTTAATGCAGGACGAACCCGACGGCAAGCGACGAATCATTTCGTTCTCCAGTGCTAAATTTTCGCCCGCCGAAGCGAGGTATCACTGCAACGAGCAGAAATGCCTCGCTGTCGTGTGAGCGATAAAACGTTACCGACCTTTTCTCGAGGATCGGCCGTTTACCCTCCGTACAGATAGTAAGTCGTTGCATTCGTTGGAACGTCAAAAAGACATGAGGGACAAACTCACCAGGTGGGACCTTCTTCTTAGTCGGTTCCCTCGCTTCATCGAACATGTGCCGGGTAAGGAGAACGAGTTTCCTGACGCGCTTTCCAAGCATTCAAACCCCGAAGAGCTATCACCCGGAGAACCCGACTTAGAACAAATAGATGTTGCTGCCTACCACGCACACTGGGCGCCAGGACGGAGCCCCGGCTGTACCTGTTCTCAGCGCTCCCGCCCGTCCACCATTGTACAAGGAGGTTATCGAGGCCCAGCAGGAGGACGCGACGATATGGGGGCATGGAGATTATTGGTTCCAGAGGCCCTCCAAACCAAAGTAAACTGGGAATATCACGATGCGGCGATAGCAGGGCACAGCATGGAATACGTTTGCCGTCGATCTAATGGGGCCCCGTACCAGACGATGTCACTGCTACATCTTGGTAGTGACTGACCTATTTACTCGCTGGGTAGAAGCGTTCCCGCTGCGCACTTCGGAGGCACCGAAGATTATCAGACTGAGGGAAGAAGAGGTTTTTAATAGTTTCGGGTACCCAAGCAGGGTCCTGAGCGATAACGGGCCGTAGTTTACGGGCCATGCTTGGGTCGAGGCGAGTCGTCAGTGGGGTTGTGAACTTTAGACCACGCCCGTATATCATCCGCGGGCAAACCCCACCGAAAGGCGCAATGAAGAACAGAAAAAGGGACGCAGGCTTCGCTTACACCAGGGCAATCAGCGGATATGGAATAGACAGCTGCCTGATTTGCTGTTCGGGAATTGAATGGGATCTTCAACCTGACCCGGCAGATCTACCACCAGCAGCTCAAAACGAGGCGCGTTTGACTTGCGCTAAAAATTTTACCCAGTGCTGTGATGCCTAGAAGAAAAGCTCAAAGCTGAAATACATCCAGTGGAAAAAAATATACTAAAAAGCACCTCAGCGGTCTTGCAGAGATGTGAAGTCAAAGTTGATGCTGTCGAAAAGGAAAATGCCGAGCTCAAGTTGGGGATCGCAAGGCAGGCTCAACGGCTTGATAAGCTTGCAGGGAGAAAAAGCTCGATACTTTTTGGCATGTATGATGATCCAACGGAAACACCACCTGCGCTAGATGAAGAAGTACGGAATCTACTCGGTACCAAAATGGATGTAACACTTAACCGGGAGTCGATTGATGGAGTTCGCCGCCTTGGTCAATTCAGCTGTAGCAAAATGAGACCTGTTTTGCCTCCACGCTGTTCAGGGTCGTTGTTGTCCTAAAAACATATTTTTTTTAGATCACAGCTAAAGGAAAAATCAATCGTTTTTCGAAATGAAGAAACCATGTAATATTTTGTTTACTTACTTCGCAGCCGTTGGATGAACACCCATAAATCTTAGGATTATGAAAGAAATAACATTTCAGTTAGTAGAAATACTAATAATAATATTAATAATACTAATAATAATTTGAAATAATTCTTCTCATCTGATGAAGGAATAGTAAGGAGTAGTATCCCTGTACGTGAGTAGTGGAGTGGGAATAACCAGCTGCAAATTTCTGTCCAGGATCCTCGGAGGACCCTGGACATGTTTCTGGATGCGCTGAAAATTTCTCCTGATGATTATTTTTTTCGTTATAAATTTTATTATTTGTTGAAAAATTCAACAATTTTCTTAGAAAGACATCATTTTTTTGCAATTTGAACTGTTTTGTTGAAAAATCATCTTTTCGGTTTGAAAATTCAACCCTCTTCGCATGATACTAACCTTTTGTTTAGAAATCATATTTTGTTGATGATATGTCAACTGAAACCTTTTATTGGACGAGAAATATTTTTTCTGAAAATCTGTCTTTTCAATTTGAAATTTCATCTGTTTTTAATAGAAATGTTGCATCTTTCTTTGACAATAATGCAACTTTTTTGTTGAAAATTCAACTATTTCCTAGAAAATTTACTTTCTGTTAAAAATTTGTATTTTTCTGTAGAAGTTTTCTGTAGGGAATTTTTCAATTCGGTAATATTATAAGCTGTCGGGAATTTTTTTATTCGGTAATATTAAAAACTGTCCGGGAATTTTCCAATTCCAGAATTTTATTATTCAGGAATTTTATTATTTAGGAATTTTATTATTTGGAAGTTCTGTTATTCAGAAATTTTACTATTAGGGAATTTTATTTTTCGGGAATGTTCAAATCCAGTAACATTAGAAACTCTCGGGAATGTTATTATTCGGAAACTTTCCAATTCGGAAATTTAATTATTCGGGAATTTTCAAATTTTTTTGTTATATTAAAAATTGTCGGGAATTTTCCAAATCGTGAATCTTATTATTGAGGAATTTCATTATACGGGAATTTTATTATTCCGAAATTTCATTAAGCGGAAATTTCATTATTAGGGAATTTTACGGTGACGAGAATTTTTATTACTTGGGAATTTTCTAATTTGGGAATAAAAATAAAGTTGCCATGAATAAAAATAAAAGAAAATTCTTATTAATTTTCAATTGAATTCCACGTAAGTGATGTTAAGTTTCATTATAAAACAATAAAAAAAAATTTCTGGTCAAGCCAAAAGTATCTTTTTGTGTTCATTTGTTCAAGAAATGCTTTTTTATTCATTATTGCCTTAGAAAGTTGAATTTTCAATTAAAACCGATAGAAAATCATTAAAAAAATGAAGAAGTCAAATTTTTGGTTGAAAAAAGTTTTCTTAGCAAAAAATCTTCAATTGATACAATTGAATTTGAAATCCAAAAAATGTAATTTCTACCAGAAAATACTAATTTTCACCAAAAAAAGATCAATTTTCAACCAGCATAATAGTCAGATTTTCCACAAAAAATTATTATTTAAATATTATTTAGAATAATGAAATGGAAAAATTACATTTTCAGTTGGAAAAAAGATTTTTCAGCAAAAAATTTTCAACAGAAATAGTTAAATTTTAAATCCAGAGAATTCAATTTCTATAAAAAAATACGAATTTTGAACAGACCATATGAATTTGTGTCTAAAAAAGATCAATTTTCAATTTCCATCGAAAAGGATTTGAGTAGACTTTTCTACAGAAGAATACAAATTTTAAACAAAAAATAAATTTTCTAGGAAAAAGTAGAATTTTCAAGAAAATAGTTGCATTTTTGTCCAAGAAAGATGCAATATCTCTACTTAAAAAGATGAACTTTTAAATTAAAAAGACAAATTTTCAACAAAAAAAATATTTTTCAACCAAAAAATATTTCAGTTGACTTATCAGCAACAAAATTCAAATTTAAAACAAAAGCTTAACATTATACGGGAATAGTTTGAATTTTTAACCCAAAAAGACGAATTTCTAACAAAACAGTTGAATTTGCCAAAACTACAATTCAGAATAATATTGTAATAAAATTTAAATCTGTAAGTATAACCATATTATTTTTATTAGTGAAAAAAAATTAATTCGTATTATTTCGCAATTTACAATACCTATTTTAAGGCAACAGATTGAATTAACCTAGAAGTATTCAAAAATAATTGAAAAAAGTAAAACGTGAAGTTCCAAAAAGTTAAGTTTTTTAATCTAATAATTTTTTATTGATTTGTTTTCTTGAAAACCTTATAATTTTACATCAATTTTTTTAAATATTAATTTTCCAGCGAGAAGCACAGACGAAAGAAAGAGCAATATTTTCAATAATTGATCAGATGATTTAAAACTTTCAATTCCACCGTACAAAATCTAAAAATATAAATTATTTAAAACTAATTATAATCTAAAATATAAGCAAGGAAAATAATGAAACATTAGAAATTATCTAACTTCAGTGTTTATTATGTGCTGAAATACAGTTTTGTAAATTCATTTTTTGCTGAAGGGTGTAAAGTGGTCGTTAAGTGACGCCATTAAAAATTAGGAGAATCAATAATTAAATTATTATTATATTGAATAATGAATTATAATGAAAAATAAATATAAATAAATAATAATTAAATTAAATTTAAATTATTAAATTAAATTAAATTATGCATCCGGCTATTTCAAAATTTTTAGTCAGCACCTCCTAATCAGGATTCAGGACGAAAGGTCCATCATTCAACCATTGCATGGTCCTTCAGTTTTTTTACGCACATCTGAAATATTCAATGTTATTTATTATACTAAAATTATTATTTCAGTTGGTTGAATTTATTCCACTCGCTGAAGCAATATTTTAGGATATTTAAAAAATTACTCCTCAGAAAAGAAGAAAATATTCTATGCAACTTACCTGTATAGTGACAATGTTCGTTAAGGCAATCGAATTTCGCTTGAGTCATTTTTGTGTCTTTTTTACCATTAGTAAAGCAAATTGGCTTACTGTTATCGTCCTGGAAAGATATTTTTTTAAATCACAATTCTAGGAAAAATCGATCGTTTTTCGAAATCAAGAAACCATGCAATATTTTGTTTACTTACTTTGCAGCCGTTGGTTTCACACCCATAAACCGCAGGATTCAGGCAGTGGCGTGGGAATAACCAACTGTAAATTTCTGTCCAGGAACCTCGGAGGATCCTGGACATGTTTCTGGACACGAACCTGTACAGGCACTCTTGACGGTTTCACACAGGAATTTGGCAAAGGAAACTGTACATGATCCTGCGGAAGAACCTGCATGCAAGCTCACCTTTGAATGATCATTTACAGTTATGTACAGGTATGTACATGTATGTACAGGTATGTACATGTATGTACAGGTATGTACAGGTTCCTTCACAGAGTGATTTAAGACGCGGGTTCATGTACATGAACTTGTCCAGAATCTTATCAGTGAGCCTGCATAGGAAATAATCCGCGCGAGATCGCTAGTGGTTTGGCTCTCTCGAAACTGAGTTCGGTCTTCAAAGGAACCTATACTCGATCATGCAAAGGTTCCTTTGTCGGTACAGGTACCACTGCAGGATCCTGTACAGTTTTCATTTGCCAAATTCCTACGAAGGAACCGTCCTGCAAGATGTCCAGGTTCCTCCGAGGATCGTGTCCAGAAACATGTCCTGGATCCTCC
>CAKNXH010000474.1:335773-351711 GCA_932178445.1 Andricus quercusramuli
GTCCAGAAACATGTCCAGGATCCTCCGAGGATCGTGTGCAGCAATATGTCCAGGATCCTCCAAAGGTTCCTGTACAAGAATTTTCAACTGGTTGTATGAGTTGTATTGAGGTGATGCTATTCAGTACCATTCCTTTGTGTCTTATCTAAAATAACTCACCGGATCACCTCTTGGTGCGAAGGCTGTCGAAAATAAAGTTGCAATGACTAAAAATAAAAAAAATTAAGAAATAAATTTTTAATTGAATTCCATCTAAGTGACGTTATCTTTGATTGTGAACAATAAAAAATATTTCTGGACTAGCCAAAAGTAGCTTTTTGTGTCCATTTATTTGAGAAATTCTATTTCAATCTTTGGGGTTTAAATGTTTCATGAATTGCAAAAAAGATCATTTCTTGTTTTTAATATTTTTTTCTAAATTGGAAGAAGATCGTCTTTTTGAAATCGATTTTAAGAAGTGTTTATTTTTTAGCGGAATTATTTAATTTTTATACATATAATAGCTAACAAATTATCGATTTAGAAAAAAATTTGATCAAGTTGATCAGATACACAAATTTTAAAAATATTTAAACACTTTAAAACTTGAAAAGATGTCACAAAATTTGTAACAATATATAGATTTTTTAAATTTCCAGATTAATATTTTCAATGTTCTTATGGATTTTGAAATGTTTTAGTATGACGAAGAAATTTTCTCAATATTCCCGTGAAAATTTTTGATAAATCTTCATTTTGAAATATTAATAATAACAGAATATTATAAAAAGATTTTGATGAAAACAAATTTTAACACGCGGATAACAATTGAACAATTAATACTTTAAAAAGAAATTAATTACGTTTAAAAGACTTTTAGAAGTTTTCGAAAGATTGAAAAATAATTAAAAACTTGAAAAGATTTCAAAAAATGTAAAACAAAATTCAGATTTTCGAAAAAGTTAATTTTGCTATTAAGAAGAAAATTCAACATAATAGAGTTTCCACAAAATTGTTGAATTTTTAACTAAAATCGATAAATTATCATGAAAAAATGTTCAAATCAAATTTTCAGTTGAAAAAAAAAAATATTTTTCAGAAAAAAATCTTCAACTGAAATAGTTAAATGTTGAACCAAGAAAATTAAATTTCCACCAAAAAAATACGAATTCAGACTAAAAAGGGTCAATTTTTAATAAAAAATGGAATAAAGTTACATTCTCAGTTGAAAAAGTTAATTTTTCAAACGAAAGAAAAATGCAGCATAATAGTTAGACCTCCCACAAAATTGTTGAATTTTCAACTAAAACCGATGAAAAATCAAAAAATAAAATTTTTGGTTCAAAACAGATTTTTCGGCAGAAAATCTTCAACTAAAAAAAGTGAATTTTAATTTAAAAAATTGCATTCCTATCAAAAAATATGAATGTTCAGCAAAAAAAGATTAGTTTCCAACCACAAATTTAAGAAAGATGCACATTTCAGATGAAAAAGTTAATTTTTCGATGGAACAAAAAATTTTAGCATGATGATTAGATTTTCCACAAAATTGTTGAATTTTCAACTAAAATTGGCAACTAATCATCAAAAAATGGAATATGATTTTTGAACAAAAAAGCTCATTTTTAACCAAAAAGTGGCAGTTTTAATAAAAAAAAAAGGAAATTTCAACCAAAAGGATTCCTTTTATACCAATAAAGACAAATTTTCAATAAAATATATGAGTTTTTAGCAGAAAATGGAAATGTTACATTTTCAGGTGAAAAATTAATGATAGCAAACAAAAAATTTTTTTACATTGAATTTCCAATCAAAAAGATAAACCTTTGAAAAAAAAAATTCTATGAAAGTGTTTTAATTTTTACTCAGGTAGTTGAATTTTTGATTAAAAGAAAAATCAGTTTTCAGCCAAAAAAGGAAAAGTTGCATTTTGAATAGAAAAAAGATCAAATTTCTACCAAAATAGATGAACTTTCAAATCAAATAGATGAATTAAAAAAAAAAGTGAATTTTCTACCAAGAAAGATTTTCCAGTTAACAAAGAAAAAAATGTCAACCAATTTGTTGAATTTTCGAGCCAAAAAGACAAATTGTTTACAAAATTGTTCAATTTTTAACCCAGAAATATTAATTTTTATCCAAAAAAATAATTTTCAACCGAATAATTAAATTTTCTATCAAAATAATTTTGTAAGCCAAAAAGAAAAATGTTCAACAACACAGTTGCATTTTTCAGCCAATAATAACAATTTTTTACAAAATAGTTGAATTTTGAAACCGAAAATATAAATTTTTTAAATTAAAAAAAATCAATGTTCAACCAACAGTAGAAAAGTTAAACTTTCAGTTAAGAAATTAATTTTAAACCGAAAGAAAATGAATTTTCAATAAATTAGCTGAATCTTCAACCAATAAAATGAATTTTTCCCAAAGTAGTTAACCCTTGAACCAACTATATGAATTAAAAATAAAAATTAAAAATATTCATTATTCAACTGGAATAATTAAATTTTTAAATGAAAAATCGATTTTCAACAACAACAAAAACAAGTTTTCAGCCAAAGAGATGAATTTTAGACTAAAATTATGAATTTTCAAAAAAAAAATTATTTTTTGATAAAGTGGTTCAATCTTTAACCATAAAATTGAAATAAAAGAAAAAATCTCAACGAATAATGTAATAGTAGATATTTCAAGCAAAAAGGATGAATTTTTAATAAAATTGTTGAATTTGAAACAAAATATTAAAGTTATCAATTAAAAGTATTATCATCCGGAGAAATTTACTGAGAAAAAAAAAATAAAAATAGAAGGCAAATAATATCTCTCCGTAGCTTAGTGGGTGAGATCATCAGACCGGCAATCTGAAAGACCTGGGTTCGGATCCCAGCGAAGGTTGAGAGAATTTTTTTTTTCTTCAAAATTTAGAAATAGAAATCAATATTCAAAAAATATTAATTTTAGACCAGTAGAACAAGATTCAAATTATTTAAATATTAAATTACTTACGCAGGAAAAAAGCAAATACTTTTGCCACCATCTTGAGGATTTAAGTGGGAAACAATTTTTTTTCGGATCAAGATTTTTTAATGAAGAAGAACTCGTGAGATAAGGTTTACCAAAAAGCTGAATATCTGGAGAATAATAGTCGTTGTTGAGGTCGCCTTATATAGGCAGAATTTTTGATGTCACGAACACTTTATCTAGATCAGATAATGCAAATAATAATAATAATAAGTTCTGCTTATGCGTGATGATTTTTTAGGTGAAAAAAACAGGCCTTTTCAGGTGAAAAACAGGAAAACCAATGTATTTCTTGAAGTTTATGGCTATTCATCTTACAGGTATTGGGGTCACTGAAAAACATGTTTTTAGAATCTGAAGAAACACATCATCATAAAATCTTTTTTAGTCAATAAATTAAAAAATAAAGAAAAATTGGCTATGGTATAGAGGTCGAAAAACATACGCATTCAGAAGAAAAACAGAAAACGAAAATAGAAATCTTGAACCAATGGCGATTTAGGGCACAGGTATTGGGGTCACTGAAAAACATGTTTTTAGAATCTGAAGAAACACATCATCACAAAATCTTTTTTAGTCAATAAATTAAAAAATATAAAAAAATCGGATATGGTATAGAAGAAACGGGAATGGAAATCTTGAACCAATGGCGAATTCGGGCACAGGTATTGGGGTCACTGAATAAACATGTTTTTTGAATCTGAAGAAACACATCATCACAAAATCTTTTTTAGTCAATAAATTAAAAAATATAAAAAAATCGGATATGGTATAGAAGAAACAGGAATGGAAATCTTGAACCAATGGCGATTTAGGGCACAGGTATTGGGGTCACTGAAAAACATGTTTTTAGAATCTGAAGAAACACATCATCACAAAATCTTTTTTAGTCAATAAATTAAAAAATAAAGAAAAATCGGCATTGGTATAGAAGGAACGGGAATGGAAATCTTGAACTAATGGCGATTTAGGGCACAGGTATTGGGGTCACTGAAAAACATGTTTTTAGAATCTGAAGAAACACATCATCACAAAATCTTTTTTAGTCAATAAATTAAAAAATAAAGAAAAATCGGCCATCGTGTAGTGGTCGAAAAACAGACGCAATTAGAAGAAAGCAGGAAACGGAAATGGAAATCTTGAACCAATGGCGATTTAAGGCACAGGTATTGGGGTCACTGAATAAACATGTTTTTCGAATCTGAAGAAACACATCATCGCATTTTTAACCATTTGTCTATTTTTCATTTCGAGTGAATTAATAATTATTAGATTTTTTAAAAATAATTGTTAAAACAAGTTATTATTGTTCTTGACTCAAATTTTTAAATTTTCGTCCACTTTTCAGTCAGTGAACTATTACATCAACTATCACAAAAAGTATGAAATTTAATGAAAACGTGAATATTAAAACCAAAAAGACGAATTTTGAACAATTACGAATTTTTCTGGCATGAAAAAAAAGTTCACCTAAATTGTTGAACTTTTCAGCCAAAAGACGGAATTTCTGTACAAAAGTGGAATTTTCAGTCAGGAAATATGAATTTTCAGCAATAAAAATTAATTTTCAACAAAATAGTTAAATTTTAAACCGAAGAGATGAACCTGAAAAAAAATTCAACATAGTAGTTTAACTTTTACCCACGCAAGTTTTTTTTTAATTTGAAAAGATCAGTTTTCAAGAAAATATTTTAACGCCTAACCAAAGAAATAAATTTTTACCTAAAAATATTAATCTTCAACAATTTAGTTATTTCTTAACAAAGTGGTTCAACCAAAAAAAAAAGAAGATTTTATTTTGATTTCTCAAAATTTAGTTTAAGAAAAGAAGTGAATTTTCTGGAAAGATACTTTAATTTTTAATCTAAAAATAAACAATTTTATTATAACAATTGAATTTTTCATAAAAAGGATGAATAATAAACAAAGAAAATTGAATTTCTACCAAAAAATACAAATTTTCAACTAAAAAGATCAACTTTCAACCAAAAATGGAATAAAGTTAAATTTTTAGTTGAAAAAGGTAATTTTGCAATGTAAAAAAATTCAGCATAATAGTTGGATCTCCCATAAAGTACTTGAATTTTCAACTAAAATCGATAAATTATCACCAAAAAATGCGAACATTAAATTTTCAGTTAGAAAAAAAAATTCCCAGCAAAAAATCTTCAACTCAAATAGTTGACTTTTGAACCAAGAAAATTAAATTTCTACCGAAAATAGGAATTTTCAACAAAATATATGCATTTTTCACTGGAAAAGATCAATTTTCCAACAAAAATAAAATAAAGTTACATTTTCAGTTGAAAAAGTTAATTTTTCGAGAAAAAAAATTTCAGCATAATAGTTATATTTTCCACAGCATTGTTGAGTTTTCAACTAAAACCGATCAATTATCATCAGAAAAGGGAAAAATAATTCAGTTAAAAAAAACATGTTTCGGAAAAAAATCTTTAAATAAAATAGTTCAATTTTTAACCGAGAAAATTAAATTGTCCATCATGAAAATACGAATTTTCAACTGAAAAAGATTAATTTTCAACCAAAGATCTTCAACTGAAATAGTTGAATTTTGAACCAAGAAAATTGAATTTCTACCAAAAAATGCGATTTTCAACAATATATGAATTTTCAAAAAAAAGATCAATTTTCAACCCAAAATGAAATAGCTAAATTTTCAGTTGAAACGGTTGATTTTTTTATTTAAAAAAAAATTCAGCATAATAGTTAAATTTTCCACGAAATTGTTGAATTTTCTACTAAAACCGACGAACTATCAACAGTAAAAGGAAAAATTGAGTTTTCAGTAAAAAATTTAACACAGCAGTTCAACTTTTATCCACGCAGTTGATTTCTTAATTTTAAAATATCAGTTTTCAAGAAAATATTGAAACCTACAACCAAAGAAATGAATTTTCACCTAAAAATATGAATCCTCAACAGAAAAATAATTTTTTTACAAAATAGTTTCTTTTTTAACAAAAAAGTTGAATTTCAACAGAACTGTTGAATTTTTAACCAGAAACGATAACTTTTTTAAAAAATTGTTGAATTTTCAACCAAACGGTTACATTTTCATCCAGCCAAGATGCAATTTCCACAAAAATAGATGAAATTTTCAATTCAAAAAAAAAAAAATGGAAAAAATAGTTGAATTTTGAACCAATAAAGATTTCAGTTTTTTTCCAACAACAAAATATGAATTTTGAACAACAAATAAATTTTCCACGGAATAGTTGAATTTTTAACAGAACAGTTCAATTTTCAACAAAACAGTTGTATTTTCAACCAGAAAAGATGATTTTTTAACAAAATCGTTGAATTTAAAATAGAAAAGATAAAATGAAAAACTTTTTGATTTTAAAATTTAATTTCCAAACCACAAATGAATTGTCTACAAAATAGTTCAATTTTCAACAAAAGATTTTAATTTTCGAAAAGGATTACTTTTTAACAAAATTATCGAGTTGTCAACTAAACTGTTACATTTTTATAAAACAATCCAATTTCTACTGAAAGAAATTGAGGCTTCCGTTTTCGGTACCGATCGTGAGAGAACTCGTTTGTGTCAAGTGTTGCGTTTTTTGGCTTTGGTGAAGGGAATCAGCGTGTGTGGGTGCAGAAAGGGCAGTGAGTGCGGAGAGCAGGAGTAAGGGAAGAAGGGTGAGTGAAGGCAAGTGTGTAAAGGGTGGAAATAAGTTGTGAGAAAGGAAAGTTGAAACGTACAAATTTTGTGTTGAGGTTAGGTGTGGAAAGTGGTTGTCGGGCAGGGGTGGCAAGAGGTAGGAAGGTGAAGACAGGGTAGCGTCGTGGAACAGTGGGTAAGGTTGGATGCTGGGATGCCGACGGTAAGAAGTCCGCAAACGGGCGCCAGAGGGCAGGGAGAGGAAGAAACAAGAGCGGACGAGGTTTTGAGCGCGATAAGTGGGGAGAAGGGAGAATATGACAGTAGCGATGACGAGACATTCGAGACACCGACCAGGGTCGGATCAACTGAGAGAAGGGGTTCAGGCACGAGCCAGAAACGAGGGAGACCGTCGAATTTACAGCGCCTCAACAGGCTAGGTAGCGCAGGCTCTAATAGGAGTCTGGACGAATGGCAAAAAAAGGTGAGCGCGACTAGCAGTGAAGGGGAAGATAAGAGAAAAAGAGAGGAAGGGGAAGATGATCCGGAAAGGGACAAGGATAACAAGAAAGTGAAGATTAAACGAAAAACTCCAGACAGAGATAGGGGGGATGGGGGGATGTTTGAGAAGCTAGCAGCCCTCATAAAAGGATTTAGAGAGGAAACAAGGAAAAGTCTGGAAGATATGAATAGGCAGGGGAAAGAAGTTAGGGGGGAAGTGAGAAAAGTAAGAGAAAAGTGGGAAGAGTGGGATAAACTCTGGAAAGAGGAGAAAGACAAGGTATGGGGTAAATTAGAGGCCATAGAGAATAGACAGAGAGAGATTGACGAGCAGACAAATAGGGAGATAAAACAACTGGAAGAACGGGTAAGCAAATTGGAAGTTAGGAATGAGCATATGGGGAAGGAAACAGAGAGTGCGGGAAGAGTAGAAGGGAGTTATAACGGGCAAAATGAGAATGAAAGATTGAAGAAGAGACTGAGTGAGATTGAAAGAAGGTTGGAAGGGGAAGAAAGGGCGAAGAGAAAAAATAACATAGTAGTCAAGGGATTGAAAATAGAGAGTGAAACAGGGGAAATTGAAATCAAAAATCTGCTGAGAGATATTGGAATTCGGGCAAGGGTAGAAGGAGTTAAGAGATTAGGAATGACGAAGGAAGGAAAAGAGGGAATGTTTGTAGTAAAAGTAGGGAGTGAGGAGGAGAAAAAGAAAATTATGGAGAACAAAAAATTATTGAAAGGAAGAAGGGAGAGAATTGAAGAGGATTTGACTTGGAGGGAGAGGAAAAGGAGATGGCAAATAGAACAGAGAGCATGGATAGAGAGGAAAAAGGGATGCATGGTATGGATAGGGCGAGACAGACTATGGATAAATGGGGAGGAGTGGGTCTGGGACGAGGAGGTAGAAGAAATAAGGAAAAAGGGAAAAAGAGTTGAGAAAGGTAGACGAAAGGAAGAGACAAAAGAGGCTAGAGAGCAAACGGAGGGGTTTCCAAAAAGCAAGGCGGAAGAGACGTAAGGAGGATAGGGGAGGGAAGGGAGGAGAAAAAAGTGAAAATAGCTTTCTGGAATGTGTCAGGCTTGAAGAACAAGAATGAAGGTTTCTGGCGGGAGTTAGAAAAGTGGGATGTGATTATGATGAGTGAAACCTGGGCGGATGAGAAGAATTGGAAGGGGATGAAAAGGTTGTTACCTAGAGGGTATGTGTGGACAATGCAAGAAGCAAGAAAGGAACACGTTAAAGGTAGAGGAATGGGCGGCATGGTAGCAGGGGTGAGAAAAGAATTGGCAGTAAAAGGTAAAACAGAGCAGGATAGGGAAGAAAAGGAGGGAACAATGGTAAGAAGGATTATGATAGGGAAAGTCAAAATAGTGGTGGTTTCTGTATATAGAAGAAGAGGGGAAGAGGAAGGTTGGAGAGTAATAAGGTGGTGGATGGAGGAAAAGAAGGAAGAATTGGTTTTGATAGGAGGTGGCTTAAACGCCTGGACTGGCGAGCAAGGGGGAGGGACTTGGGATGAAGAAAAGGAGGCATATATAAGGATCTCCAAACATAGGGAGATAGACCGGGAGGGGAGGAGGTTACTAGACATAATAGGAGAAACCGGATGGTTTATATGTAATGGCAACATGAAAGGAGATGAGAAAGGAGAGATTACATATATAGGTAAGGGAGAAACAATAATAGACTACATCTTGGCGGAAGAAAGAATGAGTAATATGATATGCAGTATGAATGTAGGGAATGAGATAGGGTCAGAACACTTCCCAGTAATAGCTACACTGAAAGGTTGCGTCCATAAGCGTGGCAGAGGGAGAAAGGAAAGAGGGGGGGACAGGAATACGAAAATGGGAGTCTGGGGGGTAGATAAATTAAAAGTGTTTGAACAGAAGATGGAAAAGGAGAATGTTGGATATGAAAAGGCGGAGGGAGTAGACTCGTTAATTAAAAGGTTGAAAGGGTCGATTGAGAAGGTGAAGGATGAGATAGGTACAAAAGAAGGAAGAGAAGAGGGAAAGAGAGGCTGGTGGGATGAGGAATGCAGGGAGAGTAAGGAGAGAATGAAAGAGTCTGTAAGAAAATGGAGGAAAGGAGAAATAGGGAAGGCGGAGTACAACAGGAGAAAAAGAGAACATGAGAAGATGCTGGAAGGGAAAAAGCAAAGGGGAAAGGAGAAATACAAGGAAGAAGTAGAAAAAGCAATCAAAGAAGGTAGGGTCTGGGATGTGATAAACAGGGAAAGAGGAGGAAGGAAGGGCGTGAATGAAGAAATAGAAATGGATGAATGGACGGATTATTTTAAGGGTCTGCTAGGAGGAGAACAAAATAGGATCAAAGGGGAAAATAGAAAGACAGTCCAGGGAGAAATGGAGGAAGCGAACGAAATAACAAGAGAAGAAGTGAGTGAGGCGATAGATAGACTGAAACGAAACAAGGCCACAGGAGAGGATGGTATAGAGAACGAAGCGATAAAGTATGGAGGAGAAGGGATTAGGGAAGTGATGTGGAGGATATGCAACAAGGTATGGAAAGGAGAAGGGTGGCCGGAGGAGTGGATGACAGGACTGGTAGTACCGCTTGTTAAGAAAGGGGAGGGTAAGAAGGTAGAAGAGTACAGAGGGATCACTCTCATGCAAGGGGGCCATAAAATATACACAGAAATTCTAAGAAAAAGGTTAGAGAACCAGATAGAAGAGAAGCAAAGTATCCCACACAACCAGACACGATTTAGAAAAGGGATGGGGACAATAGACAACATTTACGTACTCAACTACTTGGTTAACAGAAACTTAGGGAGAAAAAGAGGGAAATTAGTCGCTTTGTTTGTAGATTCCAAAGCAGCTTTTGACTTAGTGAATAGAAAAGTGCTATGGCAGGCAATGAAAGAGAGGGGCATAGAAGAAGGGCTGGTGGAGAGGATAAAGGAAATTTCTACTGAAACCAGGATTAGGGTGAAGATACGCGGAGAAAAAGGGGAGGTTTTCTGGACAGGAAGAGGTCTAAGGCAAGGGTGCCCGTTGAGTCCACTACTTTTTAATTTGCTGCTGGCAGACCTAGAGGAGAAGCTAAAGGAGAAAGGGAAAGGGGGGACGATCCTGGGTAATAGCAAACTATACTCCCTAGCATACGCGGACGACGTAGTTCTAATAGCAGACGATGAGAAGGGGGTGAACCTAATGATAAGAATTTTCGAAGAGTACGTGGGAAGAAAAGAACTGACGGTGAACGTAGGGAAGACCAAGGTGATGTGCTTCAGAAATAGAAAGACCAAAATAGGTTACGTTTGGAAGATGAACGGACAAACAGTGGAAATTGTGGAGGAGTTCTGTTACCTAGGTTTTTGGTTTGAGTCAGGAGGGGGAAACGATTTGCAGGTGAGGAAAAGAATCGAAAGTGCGAGTAAAGTAATGGGACAAGTATGTGGTATAGGAAAGAGAAGGTTCAAGGACGATTGGAGAATGAGGGTTTGGTTGTTTGATGCGTTGGTTTGGGCGGTGTTGTGTTATGGAGTGGAGGTTTGGGGATGGAAGGAACATAGGAAAGTGGAAAGCATACATGAGAGATTTCTGAGATGGGTAATGGGGGTTAGTTGGAGTTGTCCTGGATACATGATAAGGGAAGAACTAGGAAGGGAAAAAATGGTAACTAGACAAATTAAGAGAGCCTGGATGTTTGAAGAGAAGCTGAAAAGGGGAGAGGGGAGCAGAATAGCACAAGTATGCTTGAACGAAGTTCGGAACAAGGAGATGAAAGGCAATTTGGGAAATTCAAAATGGGAGGAGGAAAGGAAAAAAATGAGGAGTGTTTGTGATATACAGGAAGGGGTTCTGGATTGGCAGAACATAGAATTAGAGCTATTAGTAAGACAAGGAGAAGAGAGATGGAGAAAGATTATGGATTCGAAGTACAATAGATGGTATATGATGGTCAAAGGGGTGATGGAACCAGAATATTTGCAAAAGATGAAAAAGGAAGACAAATGGAATAGGGTGATACGGTTTAGAATGGGAGAAGGAGTGAGAGCATGTAGATATTGGATGGATGAAGAGGATAATCTGTGCAGAGTATGTGGGTACGAAGTGGAGTCATGGGCACATGTGTTAGAGAGGTGTACAGGAGAGGAAGATGGACAGTTGAGTGTGGATGAATGTGTGAGATGGATCTTGGATGGTAATGGGCAGGGAGTGATGTGGATGAAAAAACTGGAAAAAATATGAGAAAGCAAGGGATCAGGGCAGAGGCAAACGGGTAATCCTGTTTAAAGGAAACTAACTAGTAAATTTTCAAATCGGTCTAAATGAACTTTATGGTAAGAGAAAACGGAAGCCCGGGGAGATCGCTCATTGTCTATAGTCTATATTTTAAGAAGAGTAGCATTAAGATTATTGTTGATAGATAAGGCGATGCATTAGGAAATAAGTAGCGAGTAAGTTAGAGTAAGGATGAAATGTAAACATATGTACAGGGAGCGGAGGCCCTCGAACCCGTAAAAGGGAGAGTTCAAATATACATACATACTAAAAGAAATTGAATTTAAAATTAAAAAGACAAATCAAGAGAAAATTAGTTGAATTTTCATTTTAAAAAATCAGTTTTATTTTTAAACATAAAAATATGAGTTTTGAATTAAAAGTAAATTTTCTACGAAGATACCTGAATTTTGAACGGGACAGGAAAACTTTTTAACAAAACGGTTGAATTTTCGAATAAATCATGAAATTTATTTAAATTTATTCAAATCATTTCATTCAAATTCATTTAAATAGATGTATTTAAAGTTATAGAAATTCCCGAACTTTTGGAAGATTTTTTTTTCATTAAAAAATGTATGTTTGGTCCCTGAGATATTTTTTTTCTTAAGAATAACTTTTTAAATGTTCAGTTTATAAATTACAAATAATTTTGAACCAGATAATTATGTATGCATTTTCAAGATATTATGAAAATAAAATAACAAAAAATCAATAAAAAAACGTCAAACCCAGTTTTTTTCCTTACAAAATGAAAAATATTTAATTTTGTTTACGCGTTTTTTTAAGTTACGGCAGAGTAAATGACATTTCGAAATGTTTACGGATGGAAAATTGTTTTTAATTATAGCTACCATAAATCACGTTCCAGAAGCATCTTCTTGTCATTTGCTGATAAAAATATTTGAGAGTGGCCTCTGACAAAAATAAAAATAATCTTTTTTTCCTGGTAAGAAATGTTTATCATTTTTTAAGTCTCCAGTAGAAAACTCTTTCCAATCTCTTTGAATGCTTATTTCTTATTATTACTTATTTATTATTAATTCTCTTTATATGTTATATATAATTAACATTTTCATTAAATTGACGATAATTTAGTATTGAATTCGTTTCTGAATTAAAAGAAATAAAAATTTCCGTAGAAGTTCATAAAAAATATTTCCAGCAAGAAGTAGAAAAGGATTTTTAATAATTTTTAAATCCCAAGGAATTCTCAATAATATTTTTATAAAATTTCAAAATATTTGGTAATTATAACCATCGAATTCGTATAAGCAAAAAAATAACTTAGTATAAATCCAAAATTAAAAATTTGTTTTAAGGTACTAAAATAATTATTACGACTTTGATGTAGGTTGAAATTAAAAGATCCAGTCAATTTCTCAAAATTTGATGACTTTTCCAGGTTTTTCAGGTCTTGTTGCAATTTTGATAAAATGATTTTCGAGACTACCCCTACTAAAATTATTCTATGATTCCTGTAGATTTGAAATAAAAAATTATTTTTGGTCTGGTAAATTTGAGAAACCTTTTGGGAAAGCACAGATAATTATCAGAAAAGTCTGAGAAAGCTGAAATGACTGTGAAAGCTGGAAATAGGGATTTTACATACTCAAGTGGTAGTGACCTTCTTTGGTCAGCCATGCCCTTAAATATAATATGATGCAACACCGCAAAAAATGCGGGACCGAAACTTTACAAGAATTTTGAAAATTAATGCATTATCTAAATTCCCGTATATTTTTCAAAATTTCCAAAATGTTTTAAATTTCTGAAATGTTCCAATTTCGAAAATTATCCAAATTATCAATATTTCTGAATTTTTCAAGAAGTTCAATTTTCTCAAATTCCCTAAACTTTCTAAAATTTGTAGAAGTATCTAAAATTTGTGATATTTCCTAAAATTTGTAAAATTTTCTGAATCTTGTGAAATATTCAAAATTTGTAAAATATTCAAAATTTTCAAACTTACCAAACTTGCTAATATTTCTGAATTTCACGGAATGTTAAAAATTTCTAAAATCATTCAAGCTTCTAAAATCAATATGCAACATTTTTAAATTTCTAACGTTATTTAAATTTCTAAAGTTATCAAAATTTCTAGAATGTTCCAAATTCTTTAAATTATTAAAGTGAAATATTATATTTAAGGACACGGCTGACCAAATATGGTCACTACCTCTTGAAAAGGAGTCGCTTACGATGAATAATGCAAGAAAGATGCGGTTTTTCCTGAAATTTCTGACTATTTGTCCAATTTTCAATCGGAGTGACTTAATAATTGATTAGATTTGGCAAAAATAATTTTTTAAACAAATTATTATTGTTCATGACTATCCTGATATATAGGTGCCTGATAGTTGCGGTTTTTCGGCAATTTTTACCTTTCTGTTTTTTTTTAACTTAGGTAGCAGCTAATTAAAGTTAACAGAAAAGTTGTTCGAACAATTTAATATTGTTTATAACTATATTTTTTTATATAACTGCTGGAAAGTGGTGGTTTTTTCTAAAATCTTTAACTTTGCATCGCCTTTTTATTTATCAACAAATAATAAGTCAACCACAACAAAAATGATTTTTCGACTGGTATTGTTGTTTTATGTTAATTATTTTTGCTCCTTTCCCAATGCTTAAGACAAATTAATTTGAAGAACAAAAGCTCTTTTACAAGAGGCAGAAATCAATATTAAATTGTTTAAACAACTTTTATTAACTTTATTTAATTATTATATATGTATATATATGAGGATATTAATAAACAATAATAATTTGTTTAAACAATTCTTTTTGCTAAATCTAATTAATTATTAAGTCGTGGCTAAAGAAAAATTAGACAAATAGTTGAAAATTCCACAACAAACCGCAAAATTCTAGCAATTACGCAAAGAGAATATTATTAACAATGATAATGAATTGTTTAAATAATTATTTTGTTAACTTGAATTCATTATTACTTCACTCCAAATGGAAATCGGACAAAAAGACAGAAATTTAAAATACCGCATCTTTCTAGCATTATTCAAATATAATATTATTATTAATTATATAAATTGTTTAAACAATTAATTTTTTCGACTTTAATAAATAACTTATCTTATTTGAAAATTTGACTAAGAGTGATTTTTTCAAACTGCGATTCTGTAGCATTTTTCCAAGAGATTATTATTAAAATTAATAATAAATTGTTTAAACAATCACTCTTGTTAACATTAATGAACTATTACTTCCCTCTCATTGAAAATTGGAAAACAAATGGAAAATTTGTGAAATATCCGCGTCTTTCTAACACCATTCTATGAGAAAATTGCTGAAAACAATAATAAATTGTTTAAACAATTTATGTGAACATCTGTTTATCAGTATCAAATTACCTTTCATGTGCCAGAAATTATTTTCACTGGAAAAACCGCAAAAAAAAATCAAAATTACCGCGGAAAACTCGCAAAACCCATTTTTTCACTTATGGGGTTTCTTTGGGACCCAATGAAACAGACTTATTGTGTTGGTACTTGGAAAGTGATATTTTATGCGTATTCTATGGCTAATTGTGAAGAGAAACGTTGAATTTCAACTCGATTGAGATAATATTGAGGATTCTGAATAAGATTTACAGAAACGTTTTCTTTTTATTATTGGAAATACATGTTAAACTTCATGGTGCTTGCGGCAACCCTAAATATCATTTTTTTCGAAACAAAAAAAAATGGATTTATTTTTGTGTAACAAATTTGGGGGGTGTCCCCATAAAAATTTTAAACAAAAATTTTTTAACCACCCTATTGTACACTCATAAGGATGACTTTTTCAGGGGTTTTAGGTCTTGTAGCATTCACGATAATATGATTTCCCAGATTCATAAAAAAAGAATTCGAATGCATTGATATCAAAAGAAACCCTGCAAATGCATAAACGGTGTAATTGAAACTTGGGGGTGACTTTTGGACAAGGAAGAGCTGGAAAAGGGGATTTTACACTCATCGGTGTATTTTGGGGCTGGGACAGCTGGGCAGAAATAATTAAAACTATGGGGTGATTTTTGGGATTGGGGATAGCTAGAAAAGGGAATTCCGCACTCAAATGTGATTTTTGGGGCTGGAGAGAACTAAAAAATAAAATTTTACATAATGATGATTTTTGGGGCTCGGGAGAGATGGACAGGGATAATTTAAACTTAGGGATGATTTTTGGGAATGGACATAGCTGAGGAACGTGACTGTTGGATCGAAGGTGAGTTGGGTAGGAATAATTGAATCTGAGGGGTGATTTTTGGATTTGAGTATAGCTGGAAAAGGGGATTTTGCACTAAAAGGTGATTTCTGGGGCTAGGAAGAACTGAAAATGAGGATTTTTGGGGCTGGGGAGAGTTAGTGAGAAATAATTCAAACTGAGGGGTGATTTTTGGGATAAAGAATAGCTGGAAAAGGGGGATTTGGCACTTACAGGTGATTTTTGGCACTGGATAGAACTGGAAAAGAGGATTTTACATTCCATGATGATTTTTGGGGCTGGACAGAGCTGGACAGGGATAATTTAAACTTAGGGATGATTTTCGGGACTG
>CAKNXH010000474.1:351721-366263 GCA_932178445.1 Andricus quercusramuli
GAGAGCTGGGTAGGAATAATTGAAACTGAAGGGTGATTTTTCGAATTGATGATAACTGGAAAAGGGGGATTTTGCACCTAAAGGTAATTTTTGGGGCTGGGGAGAACTAAAAATGAGGATTTTACATTTAATGGTGATTTTTGGGGCTGGGAAGAGCTTGTCAGGGATAATTGGAACTTGAATGTGATTTTTGGGGCTGGGGAGAGCTGGGCAGGTATAATTGGAACTTAGGGATGATTTTGTGGATGAGCGATAGCTGGAAAAGGGGGATTTTGGACTTAATGGTGATTTTTGGGGCTGGAGAGAACTGGAAAAGAGGATTTTACATTCAATGATGATTTTTGGGGCTGGACAGAACTGGAGAAGGATAATTTAAACTTGGGAATGATTTTTGGGACTGGGCATAGCTGAGGAAGGTGATTGTTGAATCGAAGGAGAGCTGGGTAGGAATAATCGAAACTGAGGGGTGATTTTTCGAATTGATGATATCTGGAAAAGGGGATTTTGCACTTAAAGGTGATTTCTGGGGCTGAGAAGAACTGAAAATGAGGATTTTTGTGCTGGTGAGAGCTGGTCAGGAATAATTCAAACTGAGGGGTTATTTTTAGGATGGAAGATGGCTGGAAAAGGGGGATTTTGCATCTAAAAATGATTTTTGGGGCTGGGGAGAACTGAAAATGAGGATTTTACATGTAATGGTGATTTTTGGGGCTGGGAAGAGCTTGTCAGGGATAACTCACACTTAAATGTGATTTTTGGGGCAAGGGAGAGCTGGGCAGGGATAATTGGAACTTAGGGATGATTTTTCGTACTGAGAATAGCTGGAGAAGGGGATTTGGCACTTAGAGGTGATTTTTGGGGCTGGGAAGAACTGGAAACAAGAATTTTACATTTAGTGATAATTTTTGGGGGCGGGGAGAGCTGTAAAAGTGAATCTTACATCTGGAAGTGATTTTTGGGGCTGGAGCAAGCTTGGTAATTGAAATTCAGCGGTAATTTTTGGGACTAGTTCAAGCTGGAAAAGGTAATCAAAACTGTGGATAGAAGAAAATAAAGGTGATAAAAACTTAGGTGTAATTTTTGAAGTTGGGGAATGCTGGACAAAGGAATTTTATACCTATAGTGATATTTGGGGCTGGCATAAGCCGTAAAAGGGGATTTTTCATTTGATGGTGATTTTTGGGGCTAGGGAGAGCTGCGAAGACATAATTGAAATTTAGGGGTGATTTTTGGGGCTGGGGAGAGCTGAGCAATGATAATTGGAACTGAAAGGTGATTTTTGGTGCTGATGAGAGCTGGAAAAGGGGTTCCTACATTCAAAGGCAATTTTTTGGTCTGTGAAGAGCTGGGCAGGGATAATTGAAACTTATGGGTGATTTTTGTGGCTCTGGAGAGCTGGAAAAGGGGGATTTTACACTTAAAGGTAATTATGGGGCTGGTAAGAACTCGACAGGGGCAATTAGAGCTAAGGGGTAATTTTTAGATTTTGGGAGTGCTGGACAAGGGGATTTTACTCTCAGGAGGGAATTTCGGGACCGGGAAAAATTGGACTAGGGTTGATTTTTGGGGCTTCGCAGACCTGGAAAAGGGGATTATACACTTAGGGTGATTTTTTTGGAAATTCAGATTTTTTACCATCCTGACCCTGAAAGTTTCGATTTTTTGTATTAACAAAGAAGGTTTGAATCAACACCTTTCATATGATGTACTTCTAAATATAATAGTTTAATTATCATGTTATATTAATTATTAGTATCAATCGTCAAGTCCAAAATTTGTTTTAAGGTACTAAAATAATCATTAAGACTTTGAGGTAGGTGAAAATTAAAAGATTCAGTCAATTTTTAAAAAGTGGTTAAAAAGAGGTAGTGACCTTCTTTGGTCAGCCAGGTCCTTAAATATAATATGATGCGACACCGAAAAAAATGTGGGACCGATACTTTCCAAAAATTTTGAAAATTTTTGTACTATGTAAATTCCCGTATATTTCTCAAAATTTTCAAAATTTCCAAGATGTTTGAAATTTCTGAAATGTTCGAAATTTCGAAAATTAGTTATCAAAGTTATCAAAATTTCAGAATTTTACAAAAAGTTCAATGGTCTGAAATCCCCAAAAATTTCTCAAATTTGTGGAAGTATCTAAAATTTGTGATATTTTCTAGAATTTGTAAAATTTTCTGAATCTTGTGAAATATTCAAAATTTGTAAAATATTCAAAATTTTTAAACTCACCAAACTTCCTAATATTTCTGAATTTCACGGAATGTTAACAATTTGTGAAATAATTTAAATTCCTAAAATGAATGTGTAAAATTTTTAAATTTCTAACTTTATTTAAATTTCTAAAATTATCAAATAAGTCAACTGAATTATTTTTTGAATGGAAAATATTTTTTCTGAAAATTTTTCTCTTTAATTGAAAAGTTCATCTTTTTTAGCAGAGATATTTCATCTTTCTGGGACAAAAATGCAACTATTTTGTTGAAAATTTAACTATTTCTTAGAAAATTTACTTTTTGTTCAAAATTTGTATTTTTTGTAGAAAAGTCTACTGGAATCCTTTTGGATGAAAATTCAACTTTTTTTTCGAAAATTTGTCTTTTCGATTTGAAAATTCACCTGTTTTAGTGGAATTTTCATTTTTCTTGGACAAAAATGAAACTGTTTGACTGAAACTTTAAAAATTTCGTTAAAAAGTCATACTTTTTGGTTCAAAATTCGACTATTCAGTAGAAAATTAATTTATAGTTTACAATTATTATTTCGGTGTTGGAAGGTGAACTTGAATCTTCTTGGAATGAAAATTAAACTATTTTTTTGAAGTTTTTATTTTTATTTTATAATTTTTAAATTAAATATTTCATTTTTCTTGGATAGAAGTGTGACTGTTCAGTTGAAAATAGAACTCTTTTTTGAAAATTTATCTGATTTCAATATTCACCTGCTTTACCAAGAAATCTTTCTTGGATAAAAACGCAACTGTTTCGTTCAAAATTCAACAATTTTTTTGAAAAGTCATCCTTTTTGGCTAGAAATTCAACTGTTCTTTTGAAAAATCAGCAATTTCGAAGACTATTTACTTTTCGATTAAGACTCATATTTTTCTACTCAAAATTCAACTAAAATCTTTTTTGATTAAGAATTCAATTTTTTTTATTTTGTCTTTTTTATTAAAAAACTCATCTTGATTAGTGAAAATTGCCTCCTTCTTTGATAAAATTACAACCGCTTGGTTGAAAATTAATCAATTTTTTAAAAAAAATCATTGTTTTTGGTTGAGAATTCCACTTTTTTGTTGAAAATTCAATTGTTTTATTTAAAAAATTAACAATTTCGTAGATTTTGATTTGGGAATTTAACTGGTTTACTACTTTGTGAACATTTTTTAAAAATAAAAATTCATCTGTCTTAAGAGAAAGTTCATCTTTGTTGGATAAAAATGCTTTTTTTAGTTGAAAATGAAACTATTTTCTCAAAAAGTCACACTTTTGGTTGAAAAGTGTTCTGTTTTTTGAAAATTGAGGTATTTTTTAGAAAATTCACTGTTTGTTTAAAATTTATATTTTGGTGTTGATAAATGAACTGGAAGCTTTCCTGGATGAAAGTTCAACTTGAAAAAAATGCATCCTTTTTGATTATAATTTTTTTTTTTATGAAAAGTTCAATTTTATTCGTAGAAACTTAGTTTTTGTTAAAAATTCATATTTTGATCTTAGAAAGTCAACTGTAATTTTTTCTGGATAAAAATTCAACTATTTAAACAAAATTTATTTTATTTTCAGAAGAGAATTCATCTGTTTCAAGAGAAATTTCATCTTTTTTGAATAAAAATGCAACTATTGGGTAGATGGTTCATTAATTTTGTCAAAAGTCATCATTTTTTGTAAAAAATCCATCGTTTTGGATTGAAAATTCAATTCTTTCATCGAAACTTATTTCTTGGTTGAAAATTTATATTTTGATCGCGAAAAGTCAACTGAAATGTTCTCAAACAGAAAATTTGACTATTTTTTTCAAATATTTCAATTTAAGATTTCAAAATCAAAATTTCTAATTCAACTATTTCATCTTTTTGATTTATAAATTTATCCGCTTTGGTAGAAGTTCCGACTTTTTTATGAAAATGCAACTTTTTGTTCAAAAATTATTCTTCTTTGCTCAAGTATTCAACTATTTTATTTAAAAGACGATGTTAAATAACTTTGTTAGGGAATCTTTTTTTTTTCTTTTGAAGATTTATTTTTTTATTTGAAAATTCATCTCTTTGGTTGATCCGGACAATTGCTCAGAACATTGTATTAGAAATTTTTAAAGGTTTAATTAAATGAAATTAAAAATTTTGGAAAATGTTACCATTACAAAGCATTTGCTATGAGGGAGCAAAAAGACGGAAGAAATAAAAAAGAGAAGGAATGGGATTTGTTTGGTAGTCTTCTCATTTTTTTTTTTTTTTTTTTTGTCCGAAGAAACACATTTTTTTCGTTTTTAGGAGTAGCAATAGGAGAATTTTGTGGTGGTTGTCCAAATTTAATCCTTGGATATTTGTTTTGTTTTCAGGAATTCTATAGATTAATATGAGTACTGGACGTTAAATAATATTTTGAATTTAATTTTAATCTAATTTGAAATTTTCGAATTTTAGTTTCATTTTTATTCAAGAAAGATGAAATTTATACAAAAATCGATGAATTCCTAAATCAAAAAGACAAATTTGAAAAAAAATTGAATTTTTATCCAAAAAAGATTTTAGTTCGACTTTCCAACGTTAAAGTCTGTGTTTTAAAAAAGAAGTAAATTTTCTACTAAGATGCTTGAATCTTCAATCCAAAAAGATGAATTTTCAACGAAACAATTGAATTTTTAATATTAAAAGATGTTTTTTTTTTAATTTTTTAATTTTTAACTAAGACTTGGACAAACACCATAAAATGCTCCTATTTAAAAAAAAAATATTTCTCAAAAAACAATTTTCTTGACAAAAATAAAAAAGTGGAAAGAAAAAAAACTTGGATCACAGTTTTCAAGGATTATGAATGTTTTTATACTGTGACTTGATAGTGATAAAAATATAAAACACGAAAGAAATGAAAAAAAGGAGGAAGTGGATTTGGTGGGTTGCCTTCACATATTTCTGTCCTCTTTCTTATTTTTGTCCGAAGAAAAAATTCTGTTTTTTGAAACGACGTTGAATAGGATTTTGAATTTGATTTAAATCTCATTTAAAATTATTGAATTTTTAATTTTTAAATAAAAAAATCAATTTTCAAAAGAAATACTTGAATCTTATCTAAAAAAGATCTCAGTTGACTTTTCAACACCCAAATATGAATTTTTCTTAAAAAGATATATTTTATATGAAATAGTTTGATTTTTAACAAAAAAGTTTGAATTTCAATGGAACAGTTGAATTTTTAGTAATGATAATATTATAGGACTTTTCTATAATATTTTTCCGATAAGAGGGGATGACAAAGTATTGTGAAAGATTGCAAGGGATTGCAAAGGATTAGAAAATAATTTATTTTTAAAATTAAATTCATTCAGAAAAAAGATTAAAAAAAAAAGTGAAAAATCCTTTCGCTTCGCTGGGATTCGAACGCCAGGTCAATTGATTGCCGGTCAAGTGCTCTCCCACGTCAGAATATATGAATTTTTTCATTAGAACTATATTAAATTATTATTTTTGTTTATAAACAAGAAGAATTTATTAAACAATTATTTTCAACAAATTTAATTGTATATTAAGTTACCCACGCGAAATATAGACAAATAGTTAAATGTTTTAGAAAAAACCGCAAATGGCTACCAGTGAGGAAAAATAATATCATTATCAATAATAATCAATTGTTTAAACAATTACTATTGTTCACTTGAATTAATGATTGCTTCACTCTAATTGAAAAGTGGACAAAAAATTGGAAATTTCAGAAAAAACCGCTAATCCTAGCTTTATTCAATGAAATTATTTTAACCAATAAAAATAAATTGTTTACCCAATTCTTTTTGTTAACATTATTTAAATATTACTTCACTCAGTATGGAAATTTGCAAAATGTAGGACAGTTTTTAAAAAACTGCAATTTTCTAACTCTATTCTAAAAAAATTGCTGAAAACAATAATAAATTGTTTGAAAAATCTATTTCAACATTCAATCACTAGTTGATATTTCAGATTGTTACATTAAAACTTCGAAAATTACAATGTTAATTGTTCTATTCAAGAAATCTTTAATATGTGAGTGAAATTATTGAATTTTTATGCATAAATAACAATTGAACAATTAACAATTTCGAAAAAAATTGAGTTAGTTTAAGAAATATTTACAAGTTTTGACAAGATCCAAACTTAATTTAAAACTGGAAAAGATTTCAGAAAATAATAAACTGAATTTAGATTTTTGAAAATTTCAAAATAAAATTTCGAAGCTTTTAAAGGATCTTTTCAATTTATAGATTTAAAAATTAAATTTCAAGCAAGTATTGATTAACAGTAGAAACAGTCAGTGTAGACAAGACAAGGGACACCTGTTCGACTTCTTCACAAAAAATCTCATTTTCCTATTCATAGATTTAAAAATTAAATTTTGAACAATTAATGATTGGCAGCAGAAACAGTCCGTCTAGACGAGACAAGGGACACCTGCCGGCTTCTTCACCCAAAACCTCATTTTCAAATTTATAGATTTGAAAATTAAATTTTAAGCAATTCATGATTGGCAGTAGAAACAGTCAGTCCAGACAAGACAAGTGACACCTGTCCGACTTCTTCACAAAAAATCTTATATTTCAATTTATAGATTTGAAATTCAAATTTTGAACAATTGATGATTGACAGTAGTCATTGTCCAATCTATAGATTTAAAAATTAAATTTTAAACGATTAATGATTTGCAGTAGTAACAGTCAGTCCAGACAAGACAAGTTTCACCTGCGCGACATCTCCAAAAAAAAACTCATTTTTCAATTTATAGATTCAAAAATTAAATTTTAAATACTTAATGATTGACAGTAGAAACAGTCAGTCAATACAAGACAAGGGACACCTGTCCGACGTCTTCACGAAAAATCTCATTTTCCAATCTTTAGATTTAAAAATTAAATTTTAAACAATTAATGATTTGCAGCAGTAACAGTCAGTCCAGACAAGACAAGTTTCACCTGCCCTACTTCTTCACAAAAAATCTTATATTTCAATTTATAGATTTGAAATTCAAATTTTGAACAATTGATGATTGACAGTAGTCATTTTCCAATCTTTAGATTTAAAAATTAAATTTTAAACAATTAATCATTGGCAGTAGTAACAGTCAGTCCAGACAAGACAAGTAACACCTGCCCGACTTCTTCACGAAAATTCTCATTTTCCAATCTTTAGATTTAAAAATTAAATTTGGAACAATTGATGATTGACAGTAGAAACAGTCAGTCCAGGCAAGAAAGTAACACCTGCCTGACTTCTCCACCAAAAATCTCATTTTTCAATGTATAGATTCAAAAATTGAAATTTGGACAATTAATGATTGAAAGTAGAACCAGTCCGTCTAGACAAGGCAAGCAACACCTGCCCGACTTCTTTACCCAAAATCTAATTTTACAATTTATAGATTTAAGAATTGAATGTCAAGCAATTAATTATTGACAGTAGAAAAAGTCCGTCTAGACAAGGCAAGCGACACCTGCCCGACTTCTTCACCAAAAATCTCATTTTCCAATTTATATACTTATAAATCAAATTTTAAACCATCAATGATTGACAGTAGAAACAGTCAGTCTAGAGAAGACAAGTGACACAACATTTAATACGATTTCCAGAATATTCATAAAGAATCTGAATGATTTTAAGGTACATTTTTTTACTTTTGCTAATCATTCTAAATATCTGTCATCCTAAGTCGAAAAAGAACAACTTTTTGGCTGCAAAATCTGTAAATTTCTGTAGATTCTTGTAGTTTTGAATTCTCGTAGAAAATTAAAATTACAATAAAATACAGCAGTGTACAAAAAAATACACACAACAAAAAAGTAATAGTTTCATTTTTAATAAAATAATTAAAATTCCAATCAAATATTAAGAATAAATATAAGTTGTTCAAGGCGGTTTAGTTAGAATTCATTGTTAGTTTCTCTAAACTTATGGGAAAGGAAAGAAAGTGTTTTCAAAATTCAAAAAAAAACCTAAACCAGTAAACAAATTTAAAAAAAAACTGAAAATTTTAGAGATTTCCCAGAAGGGGATAAGAAATCATTAAAAACAATTAAATTATATAAAAATTATTTTAAAATTATTTTTCTCTTAAATCAAGAATTGAGAAGAATTGAAAGTTGGAGAAATTGCAGGCTTAATGTTTATAATCTTGAAATTATAACTCATTACATTTTTTTTGATAATAGTATTTATTAAATGCATTAACATAACATTTTCATACATGTATTGAATTAATCTATAATTCGCAGAAGCAAAAGCATTTATTTTCTTGTGTTACAGTGGATAAAAATATTTTTTCTTATTATTTCACACCATCTGACATGTGAGTCCAGCTATTCCAAAATATGAATTCAGCACCGCCGATTTAAGGATATTAATGGATATTCGTACATTGTTCTCTAGGAACAGCCCTGACCTCTGAAACATTTATAAATATTTAATTTAGTGGAAATAATTATGTATATTTCTTGGAAAATCTGACATTTCCGATCCAAATTCAAAGTTTTCAAATTCATTAATTTAGTTTTAACAAAAGAATGTCTTTTCTACTATAAAAGATGGCTTTTTAACAAAATACTTGAATTTTGAACAAAATAATTAAATTTTTAACATAGTAGTTAAATTTTCAACTTCAAAATTTCAATCAACAAACATGTAATTTATACCAGAAAAGTTTTTTAAAACCAAATAGACGAATTTTCAACAAACTCTCAAAACAAAAATCTACAAAAATTGAATTTACAAACAAAAAATATGACTTCAGCAAAAAATTATATTTCCACGAAATTGATGCATTACCTAACAAAAATGAAATTTTAAACCAACCCAATTGTTTTTTTTACCAGAAAAGGAGAATTTTCATCTAAAAAATATCAATATAAAGAAAATGGAAAAGTTACATTTTCAGTTAAAGAATTAATTTTTAACAGAAAAAAAGGATTTTCTACTGAACAGTTAAATTTTGAACCAAAGACGTAAGTCTTCAATCAAAAAAATAAATTTTTAGCAATGTAGTTTAACTTTTACCCAAGTAGTTGAATTTTAAATTTAAAAAGATTAATTTTCAAGAAAATATTTAAACTTTCCACCAAAGATATGAATGTTCAACTAAAAATATAACTCTTTATAAAATTTATTTCTTAATAAAGTGATTTACCCAAATCTTTCAAACAAAATAGCTGAATACTCAAGCAAAAAAAAATAGTTGAATTTTCTTCAAAAAAAGGTTTAAGTTAACTTTTCACGATCAAAATATGAATTTTTAACCGAGAAATAAGTTTCTACAAAAAAAATTGAATTTTAAATCCAAAAGACGAATTTTCACCCAAAAAGGATGACTTCAACAAAATTGTTGAATTCTCTACACAATAGTTGCATTTTTATTTAAAAAAAAAATTTCTTTCAAAAAGGACAAAAAATATGTTTCTACGAACAAAATTGAATTTTTCATCCCAAAAGACGATATTTTTCAACCAAAAGGGACGAATTTTCAACGAACTAGTTGAATTCTCTATCGAATAGTTGAATTTTTATCCAAAAAAGATGAAATTTGTCCAAGAACAGATGAATTTTTAATAAAAAATTGAAAAATTTTGTTTTTAAGTTGAACTCATCCAGAAAAGCTTTTAGTTCATTTTTTAACACCAACATGTGAATTTCAAACAAAAAAGAAATTTCCTACGAAATAGTGAAATTTTCAACCAAAAGTATGACTTTTTTAACAAAATAGATATATTTTCAACCAAACAGTTGCATTCTTATCCAGGAAAGATGAAATTTCTCTTGAGGCCATGTAAACGTAAACTCAAAATTTTTTAAAACATTTTTTTCAAAATCAACTTAAGTTCTCACGAAACACGATATCGAGTTGAAAATTTGGGAAATAATAATAATAGTATCGCATTTCCTGTGAACGTAAGTTGATTTTGAAAAAAACGTTAAAATTTTTTTTGGGATTACGCTTACATGGCCTTAAGAAGTATGAATTTTTAATTAAAATAAAAAAAAATTTCTACAAAATAGTTAAATTTGTAATGAAACAGCAGAATTTCCAACCAAAAAGGGTGACTTTTCATCAAAAATTTTTAAATTTTAAACCAAAAAGTTGCACTTTTATTGAAGAAAGGTGAAATATTTCTTCTGTAACAGATGAACTAAAAAAAAACTTCATAAAAATAGTTAAATTTTCATCCAAAGAAGATTCCAGTTCACTTCGCGACACAAAATAAAAATTGTAAACTATAAGGTAATTTTCTGCTAAATAGTCAAATTTTTAACCAAAAAGTATAAATTTTCAACAAGATTGCTAAATTTTCGACCAAAAAGATCCATTTTTGTCCAAGAACAATGAAAAATCTACTAAAACAGGTCAATTTTCAAACAAAAAAGACACATTTTCAAAAAAAGAGTTGAATTTTCATCCAAAAAGATTTCAATAGTCTTTTCAACAGAAGAATACAAATTTCAAACGAAAAGTAAGTCTTCTAGGAAATAGTTGAATTTTCAAAAATGGGATGCATTTTTGGCCAAGAAAGATGCAATATTTCTACTGAAAACAGATGAACTCTTGAATTAAAAAGACAAGTTTCCCGAAAAAAATATTTTTCATCCAAAAAAGATTTCAGTTGACTTATGAGCAACAAAATCTGAATTTAAAACAAAAGGTTAATATTATATTATATTATATTATACAAGAAGAGTTGAATTTTCAACCCAAAAAGACGAATTGTTAACAAACCAGTTGAATTTGCAAAAAAAAATCATGTCTTCTTAAGAAAATTGTTAAATTTTCTACCAAATAATAAAATTTATAACTCGGAAGATAATCTTCAGGGGAGAGTCTTTGCGAATTTGCAAAAATTATGTACATTGGTGAAGGACCGCTTCCCCCCTAACGTAAAGAATCTTTAAAAAATGTCTCGACCCCCCTGCCACCACTTGAGCTGTTACGTAATTTAAGTACGGTCCCTTAGTAGAATAAAACAGGTCCAAAAGCGCGGGCAATAGGGTCAGTCAGCACTCAACTCTCAACGCGGTGAGCGAGCCCCACTCCGCTGAGTTTCAAACCGCGTGAGGCAGCGCTCCAATCATAGCTGCCTGGCGTCACTATGGTAACAACCACCTCCACCGCGCGACCGAGAGTGGGGACAAGACGTTATAAGGCCGTGCAGTACCTGCGAGCGGCACTCGCCCGGCAGCTAGTCTGCCAAGCTATCCTCTAATCCTTTGGATCTTTCAGGCATCCGCCAGCTTTGACTGGAGTGACCCTAACCTTCGCTAGCTCTCCTAGTGCTCGAGCGGCATAACCCAGGTCCTTTGCATTAGGCAGCAGGGTTACGTTTTTTAGTTGGTCCTTAATAGCATCATTATAATTGCAATATTAGGATCCGTATGCATATATATCATCATGTCAGCTATTTGTAAAAGCGATAATTTAAAAAATAAAAAAATCCTAAAAAAAATAAAATATGTATTCATACAACTCACCTCCTATTGTGCACTTGTGTGTTCCCCAGCAGTCCCATTGCTTTCCACTGACCTTTTTGAGGCCTCCGTAGCCACTCACACAATATTTATAATCTTTATATCTCTAGGAATATATATTTTTTTAGATCGCAATTTTCGGGAAAATGAGGTATTTTCATATGTGAAAAAGAACGTGTAATACTTTATTTACTTACGGGGCATGTCTTGACTGGACAACCAAAATCATTGTCAGGTACCTGATGAGAGAAATATCTTTCTCAAATTATATAGAATTTAGTGAACTAGTAGTTTTATCACGAGGCCTAATAATTAGGAAAGTACGTTTTTGTAAATTTTATTCAGAATTATCAAGATTAGGTGAATGAACAAAATATAGATAAATAATTACTTTTTTTATTATCACCCCATAAGTCTGTTTTATGGGGACCCAAAGAACCCCATCTGTGAAAAATTGAGTTCCTTCGAGTTTCTGGCACTAGTTATGATTTTCTGCATTTTTTAAAATACAAATGGTTTTAAACAATATTTCAATTAGATCCAGGCAATAATCAATTAACAGAAATAACTGTTTAGACAATTTATTTTTAATTAAAGGAATATTCTGTTAGAATAATACTAGAATTTTTAAGTAAAGAAATTATTCTAACAATTTATTATTATTTTCAATAATTTATTTTTAATAATGTTAGAAAGTTACGGGTTTTTCTAGAATTTTCAACTTTTTGCCCACTATTCACTTAGAACGAGATAATAGTTATTGGAATTTAACAAACGTAATTGTTTGTAAAATTTATTATGTTTATAACCTATCTTAGAGTAAGGCTAGAAAGTTGCGGGTTCTTCTGAAATTTTCAGCTTTTTCTTGTCTTTTTCTTTTGGAATGAATAATAAATAACATTTTTAATGTTAATTTTCAAAAATTTCCACACAAAAAAAATCAAATTTGTCAAAATTTGTCATGAAACAAAAGATAGTTCACCTCAATTGCTGATCCTTCAAGCAAAAATACGAATTTTGTGTACAAAAATTGAATTTTCAACCAGAAAATATGAATTTTAAGCAAAAAAATTAATTTTCAACAAAATTTTTGATTTTTTAACAGATATATTTTTTAATCGAAAAGAAAAATTTTCAAGAAAAAAAATTGAAGATTCATCCAAAAAAGAATTTAGTTTGAGTTTTCGAAATCAAAATATAAGTTGCAAATGAGAAGTAAATTTCACAAAAAATAATTTAATCTTAAACAAAAAATATGAATTTTTGACTAAGAAGGATGATATTTTGAAAATTTGTTGAATTTTTAAGGAGATATCAAAATTTATAACTAAAGAAAATATTCTTATGAAGGAAGCAACTTCATTTTAGAAATTGCTTAATTCTTCTGTAACCAGTTTTTCATGTTCCCTGACAATATTTTTCCTTTACCTTTTTTTAAATTGTTCTTGGCTATGTTCGTTTTTCATTCACCAGGTTTCGTTGGCGCGATGAATTAAATTAATGTTAAATTTACGTAAACTATAGTAGTATGGCTAGGAGAGTTTTCAGCCGTATGCCGACTGAAGCCGGTAAGGTAGGAACCCTACTAACTGTTTGACCGACCGTCGGCAACTGGATTACATTTAACTGCTCTACAATAAAAAACATTTCCACCACATACTTGTACTATGGAGCAGTTAAATGTAAGCCAGTTACCGACGGCCGATAAAACAGTTTTACCACATACTTGTATTGTAGAGCGGTTAAATGTATGCCAGTTACCGACGGTCGGTAAAGCAGTTAGCAGGATTTCTATCTTCCCGGCCTCGGTCGGCATACGGCTGAGAACTCTCGTAGCATTACTACTAACTATAATGTAGGAATTTGAAATAACTGTTCTCATCCTGAATAACTTACCGGCAATGGATCACAGGTGGCCGAGTGTAAAGTTGTAATGACTGAAAAATAAAAATAAAATATATTCATAAAACAGGTGAATTTTCAACCAAACCATTGCATTTCTAACCAAAAAGGTCGTATTTCTACCAAAAAATATTCATTTTTGCCAATTAATATAAATTTTTAACAACACACTTATTGTCTACTGAAAAAATTCAAAGTACGTGTTTTGATAACATTGTTTCTAAAAAAAGACGGATTTTCAAAAAATAGTTCAATTTTCCCCGACAACAAATAATTTTTCAACTAAAAATAAAATAATATAAAAAATAATATAAAATTAGAATAGTCTAATTTTCAGTAAAAAAATTAATTTTCAATAAAGTTGAAGTAAATTTTTAAAGAAATAGTATAATTTTCAACCAAGAAGATTAAATTTCTATCAGAAAAAAATAAATTATCGAAAAGAAATCCTCATTTGCGGCCAAAAATATCAATTTTCAAATGTTCAACCAATCAGATTAATTTTTAACAAAGTACATGAATTCGCAGCCAAATATTTCAAGTTTTAAAGTATTTCGACCCGATTACGTAGCATTTCTAATTTGTGAATTATCTGCACCATTAACTTTGTATACAGAATTTCTAAATAAATAATTTCACCTTATCATAAAATTTACTACTAAATGTTTCTGAACATTATTTATGGAAGATAAAATTTAAATTGCAAATAATTGTTTGAAGAGACAAGAAAAATAAAATTATAGGCAAAAACTTATTTTGAAGAATTCGAAAAAATTGGAAGTTTTTTAATAATTATGAAAGACTTGAGGAGATTAAATTTTTTCAAGATTTCTGGGAAATTTTTAAATGGTTGAGTTCTTGTTTTAAAACAATAATTTTATGTTTCAAAGATTTCAAAATATGTGGAAAAAGAATATGCAAGATTTTGAGACATTTTTTTGATTTTTCAGT
>CAKNXH010000474.1:368999-388111 GCA_932178445.1 Andricus quercusramuli
ATTTACAATTTACAATTTACAATTTACAATTTACAATTTACAATTTAAAATTTACAATTTACAATTTACAATTTACAATTTACAATTTACAATTTACAATTTACAGTTCACAATTTACAGTTTACAATTTACAATTTACAATAAACGATTTAAAATTTACAATTCACAATTATTTATAATAATTTAAAAAAATCATAATTAATAAACTCCCAAAACTATATACATATTTCGAGTTGATTGAGCATTTTGTACCTATTCATCAATTTAATTTTGATAATTTTCAATAATTTCTCTTTAATTGGTCTTCAGCCTTAGGACCCAAAAACCTATTTTTCGGTTTTTATAATTTCTGAATAATGAAGATTTCCCCTATCAGATGAAAAAATCCCCATTGCTTCAGGATTAATATATATGTTATAACATAAGTTATAAAAAAAATTCTTCAGGAATGCAGAATTTGTATACTTCAATTATGTAATAAAACTGCTTCACCGCTAATTATTTTTTTTATGTAATTACTTACTCAGAAAGAAAGCGACTGCAACTTTTACCCTCATATTGTAAATTGAAATGTAAAACAATTTTCTTCGGATGGAAATTTTTTTAATAAAAACGAACTTTTGAGATAAGATGGTTTTCCAAGAAACTGAATATTTGGAGAATGACGATAGTAGTTTTCACAGTCGCCTTATATAGGTAAAATTTTCGTGGATTTTGTGGATCTAAGGCACATTATCTAGACCAGACGCTAATGCAAATCATCCAAATGTACCATTATGAATAATATTTTTTTAGGCCAAGAAAACAGATCCGTTTCTCAATATCTTGAAAATACCTTTTTTTGTCGATGATTCATCATTTTATTCAGAAAATCTTTTTTCTTAAAAATGTAACTATTATTTAAACATTTGTTTGAATTATGTTTTTAACTGAAAATTCCAAAATCAATTTTCGGTTATTTAGTTGAAAATCCAACTATTTGGTTGAAAATTACTGTATGGTATTAAAAATTAATTTTTTTTTGTAGAAAATTATTCTCTTTGGTTCGAAATCAGTTTATGTATTGAAAATTAATTTTTGATGTGAAAACTCAACTATATCATGTTTTTCTTTTAACATAAATCTTCTTTAGTTTCAAGTATTTTGTTCAAATTTCGTTTATGTTGGTTGATTCAAATATTTTTTTATTTAAATTAAAATATTTTTTTCTTAGAATATCAACTATTAAATTTTGCGTTAAAAGTTCATCTTTTCAGGTTGAAAATTCCAATACTTTCTTGAAACGTAATTTTGTTGTTGTTGGAGATTCATAATTTGAGTTAAAAATTTATTCTTTTTTGGGTTAAAAATTAATTTCGTTAATAGAAAATTCAACTAATATCGTTGAACATTAAACTGATTGTTTCAAAATTAACTTTTTCGTTGAAAATTTTTTTTTTCAAAATTTAACTATTTTTTGAACATTTGTTTCAACTACGTTTTTAACTAAAAATTTAACAATCCATGTTTAGTTGAAGATTTATGTTCTTCAGTTGAAATTTCATTTACTATATTAAAAATTATTTTTTTAGGAAATTAATCTTATTGGTTCAAAATTAGTTCTTTTATTGCAAAATATTTTTCATGTGAAAATTTAACCATATATATATATAAAAAACTATATATTTTAAATTTTTTATATATTTTTAAAAACTATATATGGTTTTTTGGTTACCTATTCGACTATTGGGTGGAAAATTCCATTAAAAATTGAAATATGTGTTTTTTTTTTCAAATTCATTCTTTTTTGGTGGAAAATTGTGTTTTTTTTTTAAACTAATTTTTTCTTCATTGGAAATTGGGGTCTCTTACTGTGAATTTACTTTTTTAAATAAAAAATTCACTAAATTTTTCGTCGAAAATTTATTTTTATTAGACATTTTATTTTTTTCGTAAATAATTTATTCGTTTGGTTGAAATTTGAACTATTTCCCTAAAAATTTATTTTATTTGCTCAAAAACTTATTTCTCCAACTGAAAATTGAAGTATTCTATTTTTTGTGAAAAATTGTTCTATTTCGATTGAAAATTCATCTATTTTGTTAAACATTTATCTTTTCTGTAGAAAATTATAAATTAAGCTTTTTTGTTGAAAATTTTATTAAAAATTAAAATATTGGGTTAAGCATTCATGTATTTTGTTGAAAATTGTTTTTTTTTAGCTAAAAATTTAACTATTCCACTTCTTGTCAAATTTTTTTCTATGGACATTTAATATTTTTGATTGAAAATTCATAATTTAGATATAAAATTCAACTACTTCGTTACAAATTTATTTTATTTGATTAACAACTTATTTTTCTTATTTGAAATTGAACTATTCTATTTTTTGTTCAAAATTTATCTTCTTCAGTTGAGGATTCATCTATTTTGTTAAAAAGCTGTATTTTTTTGGTAGGAAATAATTCTTTCCGGTTAAAATTTCATTTCTCTGGTTGAAAATTAGTTTCCGTTTTATTGGAAATGATTTTTTTTTCAATAAAAATTTAACTTTTCAATTTTTCGTCGAATTTTTTTCATATTCATTTAATCTTTTTGCTTGAAAATTCATTTTTCTTGTCGAAAATTTAACTATTCCGTTAAAAACTTATTTCATATGGTCAACAATTTATTTCTCTAACATTAAATCAAACTATTATATTTTTTGTTGGAAATTTATCTTTTTTATTTGAAAGTTCATCTATTTTGTATAAAATTTGTCTTTTTTGATAGCAATTTAAACTTTTTGGTTGAAAATTTAACTTTTTAGTTCAGAATTTTATAAAAAATTAAATTTTTGTTAAACGATGCCAGCTACGAAAATAGATAAGAAGACAAAAGTTATATACACAGCAAAAGAGGCACAAATTTGTGATTGATCATTTTTTGATAGGATCCATAGTTTTTGTTCTATTCGTAAAAAACTACATTGAAAATAAAAAAATTAAATTTTTGGACAAACGATACAAGCTATAAAAAAGCAAATAGACGAAAGTTGCTCTTCCAAAAAAAGTAAGAACTCATTTGGATAGGACGAGGATATTTTCTTTAAAAAAATAAGATTAAAAAAAATTAAATTCATGGGAAAATGACACAAGCGACGATGAAGATAAAAAAACAAAAGCTGCTCAAAAAAAAAAAAAAAATGTTCGTTAAAGCCGAAGGAGCTTTAACAAAGAGAATTCACGATCACTGAATTACAGTTGCCGATGCGTTAATCTTTGATTTTAAAAGGCCTGCGCATAAATTTTGGCTTGAAAATCAACAATTTGATTGCCAATTTTGATCCCTTTCTGGATTAAAAATCTTATTTTGTTGATAATTCAACTTTTTTCTTTAAAAGTTTGCCTTATTTATTGCAAATTTGTTTTAAACCTTCATCTTTGTTGATGGAAATTTCATATTTTTTTGTTAAAATTTGAACAACTATTCATTCAAATTTTGGTTCCTTCAAAATATATTTCTTTTGATGGAAATATATTTTTTTCTTTGTTAAAAAAACAACTGGTCAAAAATGTATCTCTTTTGGTTAAAGATTCAATTATTTTGTTCAGGATTGGACTATTTTGATAAATTCAGGTATTTCTATTTGAAATAAAAATATTTTTTTGTTAAAATATCTACTATTACATTCGGCGAAAAAAACCTAATTGTTGATTTTTCAACCTCGAAATTACTTTTTAAAAGAATTATTCAACTTTCTAGCAATTAGACTTAATTTTAACAAATTGTCAACTCTTGTCCGAGTACTTCATAAAAAATCTAATTTTTCAATTTATAGGTTTTAAAATTAAATTTTAAACAATCCATGATTGGCAGTAGAAACAGTCAGTCTAGACAAGACAAGTTCGAATTAAACTACTTGATTTTTAGAAAACAATTTATCTTTTTTATTTGAAAATTCTTTATTTTTGTTGAATATTACTTTCTGTTCTGAAAATATAGCTAACTATTCTGATTGAATATTCTGTAATTTTAGTTAAAAATTACTCTTTTTTAATGAAAATTTAATTATTCAATTTTTGATTAAAAATTTGTCTTTTCTGGTTAAAAAATCATCAGTTTGGTTGAAAATTAATTTTTTTCTAGACATGTAACTAACTATTCTAATTTAATATTTCATTATTTTATTTGAAAACTGATCTCTTTGGTTAAACCTTAATTTTTTAAACTGGAAATTTAACAATTGAATTTTTAGTTGACAATTGATCTTTTTGGATGAAAATTTATCTTTTTATTATTATTGTGTTTTCTTTTCGAAACTAAGTTTCCTTCTATCGAAAATTAGTTTTTTTATTGGAAAATTATTTTTTGACTAAACAATTATCCAAATTTGTCGTCAAACATTTATTTTTATGATACATTCAATTATTGCTTGGTAAAAAATTCATTTCTTTGGTTGAAAATTCATGTATTATATTAATTTTTTTTTTGTATAAAATTTGTATAGACATTTGATATTTTTGAATGAAAATTTATCTGTGAGGTTGAAAATTTAACTTTTTCGTTGAAAATTTATTTTATTTGGTTAACAAGATATTTTTTAATTTAAAATTGAACTAACACATTTTTTGTAGAAAATTTATCTTTTTCAGTTGAGAATTCATCTATTTTATTGGAAATTCGACTTGTTTGATAGGAAATTATTATTCTGGTTAAAATTCCATCTCTTTGGTTGAAAATTAGTTTCTTTTTTATTGATTAAAAAAAAACATTTTCAACAGAAAGGTGAATTTCACTTTAACAGATGAGACATATAAATAATATCCGATGTTCATTTCCTTTTTCGAATTGTCAACTAAAAGTGTATGGCTCATGATGATTTGTATGTTTAAATTCGAAAATCATGTTTATTGGATTACCCCCATAAACATGCATTAAATTCTAATAAAATTCAACATTTTTATTGTCATTTCCTGTTTTTCTCCTGAATAGATCTACTTTCTTGGCCTAAAAAAATATTACTCATAATCATGTATTTTGATGATTTGCATTAGCGTCTGGTCTAGATAATGTGTTGATAAAGAGTTGATCAAATGACCAGTCGTGAGACAGTACTAATTCACTATCCACACATTTATTTTTTCGTACTTTCGGACTACCTACGAGCGAGGCTAGGCTACAAAAACAAAGCGAATTGGCTAGAAATCCCAATCTGGATTTGAATTTAATACCAAGGATTTAAAGAAGAACGTCAATTGAGGATGAAATCAATTATCCCATCAACATTTCGCTCTTTTTGGACGTATATCCTTATGGCCCTCGTGATCTTTCAACTCGTAGAATTTGTCCACAATGAAAAATATGCACCTAAGAAATTGTGCGGTGCAGATCTTGATACATATCTTAAAAAACTGTGCAAGGGCAGCTACACAGGACATCCTGCAGAAGGAGCGGGATTCGGAAAAGACGATTGTTGCAAAGCGATTTGCTCAGAATCCTATCTGAAAGTCTTCTGTAGTTAAGGTAAGTACGAACCTTGAACTATTTCAAGAATCAAATTTCAATGACGTAATGTAGCACATGGGAACGTCAAACCTCCGTGAACTGTCACTGCACTTTGTTCGTGTTGTTTATTTATAACATCAATTATGCCGAAGTGTATCGATCCGGGGTGTTAATCAGGTTCCAAAAGTGAACGCAGAGAACCTGAATATGAAAAAATTAATATTTTCGTTGAGATTTAATATTGAAAAGGCGCGAGGACGCTCGAAGTCTGAGGAAGGCAGCACGGAGTACGGTGTCCCCACCGCTCCGTTGCGACTCCCTTGCGAGAGTCAGGGGCCAATCAGAGCCCGGCAGCTGCCGCCTTCTTCGGTCGAGGGCGTTCCTACTCGCGCAAATAAATGCCGGCGCTCTGAGTAGAGTCGTCACTCACTTCTCGTCTCAGCACCAGCTCGTGTTAAGACTTGAATTTTGCGGCGATAGCTACTCTGGGCCTCCTCTGCTCTTTGTAACTACCGCCAATAAACCAAACATAATTCTCAGCGAGCTCTCATCTCTCTCTCTCTCTCTCTCTTACCTCTCACCATCCTCGCTCTCTCTCTCTCTCTCTCTCTTCGGTGATCCTGGGTTTGCCCTAGGTCTTCGGGATCACTCTCTGTACTCTCTCTCTTTTCTTCAGTGACCCTGGGTTTGCCCCAGGTCTTCGGTGTCTCTCTCTCTCTCTCTCTCTCTCTCTCTCTCTTCTGTGATCCTGGGTTTGCCCTAGGTGTCCGGGATTACTCTCTGCACTCTCTCTCTTTTCTTCAGTGACCCTGGGTTTGCCCCAGGTCTTCGGGGTCACTCTCTGTCTTCCTTCTCCCTCTCTTCTGTGATCCTGGGTTTGCCCTAGGTCTTCGGGATCACTCTCTTTTCTCTCTCTCCTCTTTTCTTCTGTGATCCTGGGTTTGCCCTAGGTCTTCGGGATCACACTCTATTCCTCTCTCTTCCTTTCTTAAACTCCTTCTTCTCCCACCTTATGGGTAAGAAAAATCGAGTCCATCCCAACCGGCGATTGCGAAAGACCGCTGCTCTCCCCCGACGCCTTCCTCAGATCCGATCCATCGAGATCATACCACCTGAATCCCGCTTCCTCATAAAATATCCTGAACCTCTTCCAACCCCAGCTTCGGGCCACCTTGACCTTTCAGGGCGTAACGAAGATCCGGTTGCACCCGGCACCCCTCCTCGGGTCATTCCGATCATTGTGATCGACTCTTCTCCCTCCTCCGACTCTGAGGATACTCTCATCCTCAGCGCTGACGAGGTTTTTTCTCCCACGCTTCTCTCACCTCCCCCAAAACGACCACGACTGACGCGACGTAAACTGGAACTGTAGACGAAACCGACTTGACGGGACCTAACTCGGGTCGACACTGGCGACGGGACGTCATCCTTAAAAAAAAAAATAAATAAATAAAAAGGTGCTTGGTTGCGGACCCACCAAGGATCGCGGCCCTCCGTCTCCTGACGTGAGTTGGCCCATCCTGGAAGTGGCCCACCGTCAGACCCGAACCACGTCAGCCTGCGGGCCGCCGTTCATGGACGGTCTTCAAGCCTACCGGTACCTCCTCTTCAAATTATTGAAATTCTTTGATTCTTTAAAAGTCACTCGAAACTTTTTAAAGCTGACGAAAATGTCTTAACGTCTTTTAAAATACACTAAAAGTCCTCAAATCCTTCAAAATTTTTTGAAATTCCTCAAAATTACTGAAATCTCTTGGAAATGCCTTGGAGTCTTTTCAAATTCCTCAAATATTTATTTTGATTATTTTTAAATTATTTGAAAGTTGAAACTTTTTAAAGCTTTCGAAAATGCCTTAAAATCTTCTAAAATACTCTAAAATATTTCAAATCCTCTGAAATCAATTAAATTACTGGAATCAATTTGACACGCCTAGGAATCTTCTAGAATAATCTAAAAGTATTCAAACCCTTACAACTTTCTTAAAATTTCCTGAAACTTTTTAAATCTCTTTAAAATCAAATGAAAATTCTAAAAATATTAGAAATTCTCTGAAATCAAGTACTGAAATAAATTCAAAATTCCTTGGATTCTTGAAATTTTTTTAGTCTCTTCAAAATCAAATGAAAATTTAAAAAATAGCCTAAAATATTTGAAATCCTCTAAAAGCAATGAAAGTACTGAAATCAAATGAAAAATACTTGGAATCTTCAAGAAACCTCTAAAAGTTTTTGAATCCTTTAAATTTCTTTGAAATTCCTTCAAATTGTTGAAATCTCTCGGAAATACATTTTATTCTTTTGAAATACCCCGAAAAATTCCTAATCTTGAAAAATTCCTTCAAAAATCCTAAAATGTTTAAAACGCTTCAAAATCTTTAGGCATTCATTCAAATTATTGACATCTCTTTCAAATGCTTTGGTTTCTTTTCAAATGCCCCAAAATATTCCCAGTCTTTAAAAATTCCTTTAAATTATTAAAATAAATAACAAATTCCTTGGAATTTACTGAAATTCTTTCAAATTGATTTTTCAATTTGATTTTAATTCGAAATCTTCTGGAATCAATTGAGATTTTTTTAATCAAATATTTCAAATTCTTCGAGCTCTTTTGAAATTCCTTGCAATTGTTTCAAGATCTTGAAAATTCCTTGGATTAAAAAAAAAATACCTTATAGTCTTTAAACTACAGCCTACAGCAAGCAAACGTTACCACCGTTACTCTCGAAAATCGTCATGATCGAAAACGACAATATCGTCTGGAGATTTTATATTAAGGATCTATAAAATTACGCTTTTTTGAGTAGTCGTCCTGATTTTTCATCACACCTTCCTGAACAAATAAGCAAATTGTTAAATGTGTGTAATAACGATTGTGAAATATGTTCTTTTTTTTTGCAGGGAACAGCAACTTTATCCTGAAGATGACACTCGTATGGCTATGGAATTCACTGAACATTATATTTAACCCCCAATAAACACAATTTCTAATTCAACGTTTGAAAAACAGAAAAATAAATCTATTTTTTTTAGTGATATTTAGGGGTGCCGTTAGCCCCATGAAGTGTTACATGTATTTCCCATAAGAAAAAAAGACGTTTTTGTAAATCCTATTCAGAATCCTCAATATTATCTCAATCGAGTTGGAACTCAACATTTCTCTTCACAATTAGCCATAGAATACGAATAAAATATCACTTTTCAAATACCAACACCATAAGTCTGTTTTATGTGGTCCCAAAAAAACACCATAAGTGAAAAAATGGGTTTTTCGAGTTTTTGAAGCTAATTATGATTTTCTTGGGATTTTTTGAATGCGAATTGTTTCTTATACATGAATTATTACTTTACTTATTATTACTTTACTAAATTTGAAGTTTGGAAGATTTTAAAATTTGTGAAAAAAGAATATGGAAGACTTCAAGACAATTTTTTTTCTTCAGGATTTAAACAATTTTCAGGTAAACCGAATTTGGCAGGGTGTCAAGAAAATGAAAAAATGGTCTTAAGATTCATGGGATAATTTGTTATAATATAATATAATATTAGGTGCCTGATAATATGTTAAGTGCCTTTTTTTGACTCATTTTATTTTGTAATTGACACAGTATATGTCAAATTTTTATAGAAAAATGTAGAACAATTAGTTTTAAAAAAGCTTAATTGTGATGGATGTTAATGTTTAAAGATATCATTATGTATGCATCTTTAAGATATTGAGAAAATGAAAGTAACAAAAAAATCAAAAAAAATGTGAAACTTAATTTTTTTCTGTGTTAAATTGATTTTTTTCTGAACCAGTATGGAAACAGTTTTTATGTTCAACATTTTTACGATTGAGAATCATTACATTTTTTTAAATTTGTTTCTGAAGTGGAACAAGCACATTGTCTCAAGCTGTACCTATTGAGTCAGAAAATTAAAAATATTTAAACTCAGATAAGATTTAGAGCTTCTCCCTTTTTGAGTCTTTAATTTTTGTTTTCGCCAAAAAATCAATTTTTTTGATAAAAATTCAAATATTTGGTTGAAAATTAATATTTTTTATTGAAGGATTCAAGTATTTTGTTGAGAGTTTGTTATTGTTGGTTAAATCGAAAAGATTTTACACTTAAATTAAAATATATTTTCTTAAAATATCAACTATTAAGTCTTGCATTAAAAGTTCATCTTTTTAGGTTGAAAATTCAATAAATTGGTTGACAATTTTGATCCCTTCCTCGACTGCAAAGCTCATTTTGTTGATAATTCCACAACGTATTTCTTTTGATGGAAATTTTTTTTTCTTCGTTGAAAAATCAAGTGGGCAAACATTTATTTCTTTTCGTTAAAGATTCAACCATTTTGTAGAAAATTTGAATATTCTGATGGATTCAAGTATTTTTATATGAAAAGAAAATATTATTTTGTTAGAATATTCACTATTATTACATCCGTTGAAAACACCTAATTGTTGAATTTTCAACCTAAAAATGACTTTCCAACAGCATTGTCCAATTTCCTAGAAAGTAGATTTAATTTAAACAAACAGTCAACACTTGCTCGACTTCTTCATGAAAAGACAATGATACCTGTTCGGATTCTTCATCAAAACTCTTATTTTTCAATTCATAGATATGAAAATTAAATGTTAATCAATCAATGCTTGACAGTAGAAACAGTCAGTCTAGACAAGACAATTGCCACAGTGCGACTTCCTCATCGAAAATCTCATTTTCCAATTTGGATTTGAAAATTAAATTTTGAACAATTAATGATTGACAGTAGAAACAGTCAGTCCAGACAAGACAAGGGACATCTGTTCGACTTCTCCACCGAAAATCTAATTTTCCAATTTATAGATTGACAAATTAAATTTTGAAGAATTAATGATTGACAGTAGAAACAGTCAGTCTAGACAATACAAGTTACATCTATCCGATTTCTTCACCGAAAATCTCATTTTTCAATTTATAGATTTAAAAATTAAATTTTGAACAAATAATGATTGACACTAGAAACAGACAGTCTAGACACTACAAGTTACATCTGCCCGATTTCTTCACCAAAAATCTCATTTTCCAATTTATAGATTTAAAAATTAAATTTTAAACAATCAGTGATTGACAGTAGAAACAGTCAGTCTAGACAATACAAGTTAAAGCTGTTCGATTTCTTCACAAAAAATCTCATTTTCCAATTTATAGATTTAAAAATTAAATTGTGAACAATTAATGATTGACAGTAGAAACAGCCAGTCCAGACAAGACAAGGACACTTGTCCAACTTCTTCACGAACAATCTCATTTTCCAATTTAGATTCAAAAATTAAATTTTAAACAATTAATGATTTACAGTGGAAGCAGTCAGTCTAGGCAAGACGATGGACAGCGATTAATGATTGACAGTAGAAAGAGATCGTCTAGACAAGACAAGATTCTCAGAAATTTCAAGGGATCGTCAAAGTTTGAAGGGATTTTAAGGGGTATCAAAGATGTGAAAAGATTTTTAGGATTTCAAGGGATCATACAGAATTTCAGAGAATTTCTAGAGAACTATAATGAGTAAATGAAATGGAATGAATTCTTAAGATGCTCGTACGTATTCTGGGATTTATATTTTCATCTAGGAATTCTAACGTATTTCTACGAATTTCATGGAGTTTTTCAGAGGAATTGTTAACCAAAAACATGAATTTTGAACGAGGAAGAATTATTCAATACCAAAAAGACGAGTTTTTAACAGAAAAAAATTCATATTTTGATCTTGAAACGTCAACTGGAATTTTTCTGTATGAAAATTCAACTATTTTCTTTTTAATCTTTTTTTCTTCTTGAATAAAAATCCATGTGGTTTAAGAGATCATCTTTTTTTTGATAAAAATGCAACTATTGGTATTTTTTTTTTAAATTAATTTTTAACTTGAAATGTGAATTTTTCGTTTTTGCGTTTTTTTTAATGTAACTTGTTTTAAATTGTTTAAACAATTTAGAATGGTTTTTAGCAATTTAATCTTAGAACAGAGATAGAAAGTAGCAGTATTTTCAAAAATTTTCCACTTTTTGTCCAATTTTTAATTAGAGTAAGTGAATAGTTAATTAATGTTCACAAAAATGATTATTTAAACAAATTATTATGGTTTTCAGCAATTTTCTTTCAGAATGGAGACAGAAAGTCGAGATTTTTAAAAAAATGTTCAACTTTTTGTCCAATTTTCAAGTAGATAGAGGTGATGTTAACATTAGTGTTTATTCATGTTAACAAAGATAATTTTTTAAAGAATTTATTATTATTTTTAACAATATTCTCTTAGAATAATGCTAGAAAATTGCAATTTTTTCTGAAATATTCAACTTTTCGTTCACTTTTCACTTGGATTGAGTTATTTCATTGATGAAAGTTGACATCATTTGTTTAAACAATTCATTATTATTATTATTGATATTCAATTTGAACAATGCGAGAAATTTGCTTTTTTTAAATTTACAACTATTAGTCTACTTTTTACATGGGGTAAGTTAATAATTAATTTAATTTAGAAAAATTGATTATATAAACAAATTATTATTGTTTTTAACTATCTTCTCTTTGATGATTGCTGAAAAATTTTAGTTTTTTCTGAACCATCCAGCTTTTTTCTCGTCTTTTTTAAATCGAAAATTCAACTGTTTTGGTAGAAAATGAATATTTCTAAAAATAAAAAATCGAATATGATTGAGAGGTCAAAAAACAGATAAGGTTTAACAATTTTGTAGAAAATTCAACTGTTTTTGAAAATTCATCTTTTCTGGTGGAAAGTTAATTTTTTGGTGAAAAATTCCAGTATTATAATTATATTTGAAATTTTTTTCTTTTACGCTTAAAAATTCAAACATTGGGAGAAAATTTTGGTTTTCAATAGTTTGCTGATTGGGAGAGCCTATTTGTCTTTTTAGCAATTTTATTGAGTTGAAGGGTTAACCTTTTTATTTTCTATTTCTTTCGGGAATTGAAAGGAGGAAATTGTTTATTTCAATTGAGTTGGAAGGGAGGAAATACTGCTGAATAATCGTTTTTTGAATTAAAAAATTCTAATTTTTACGTGTCAACCTCTTCTTTTCTCAGATGATGCAAATGCACATTTACTTCGTTTTGCATAATATTTGAAATACTTAAATTATAATTAATTAAAAATTTTAAATAGGAAAAGTTGTCAACTATATTCTTGATAATTTGTTACTCTTTTTTGCTGAAAATCAGTTATTATAACTAAGAATGTAACTTTGTTTTATTTTTTGTTCAAAATTCATCTTTGCCAGTTAAAAAATCATTTATTCTGTTAAAAACTCGTCTTCTCAATATAGAATAATTCTTCTCCGTTCGGAATTCATGTTTTTGGCTAACAATTCGTACATTTTGAAATCTTCAATATCTTCTAAATTTTCTTTCGAAATTATCAAATATTTGAAATTCTCTGAAAACCCTCATAAAATCACATGGAATTCGTACATATACGTTGGAATTCCTAGATAAAAATCTAAATCCCTAAATAAGTACGAGTATTTTAAGAATTCATTTCATTTCATTTACTCATTAAAGTTCTCTAGAAATTCTCTGAAATTTTTTAAAATTTCGATTTTTGAGATGGCATTTGGAATTTATTTTGCTTTGCTTCAAACTAATTTTCTGAATCAAAGGATTCGTTCTCAGAGTCCTAGAGTAAACACTCAAAAAAATATTTTCATTCAAGGCGCTCGCTTATCCGCTATGGAAAAAATGCTATGCTTCACAGAGTAAAATATTTGTTTCAAATCAAAGAAGCTATTTCCTCAACATCAATTTTTATTTCATTCAACCAAGAATAAATTAGAAATGAGAAAAAAGATTTTGGATAAAAGACAAATTCTCAACAGGACGGAAAGGAATTTCTCTGTAACATAGAAATGTCTATCAATCAAAGAATCTTTTTTCTTAGTGCTAAATTATAAACACCCAGGAAAATTATCATATCAAAAAAAAAAACATAAATTGGAAAATGAGATTCTTGGTAAAGAAATCGTACAGGTGTTTCTTGTCTTGTCTAGGCTGATTATTTCTACTATCAATCATTAATTGTTTGCAATTCAAATTTCAAATCTGTAAATTAAAAAATTAGATTTTTGGTGAAAAAGTCAGACAGGTATCACTAGTCTTATCTAGACTGACTGTTTCTACTGTCAATCATTGATCGCTTATCATTTAATTTTTAAATCTATGATTTGCAAAATGAGATTTTCGGTGGACAAGTCGGAAAGGTATTCCTTGTCTTGTCTAGGCTGACTGTTTCCACTGTCAATCATTAATTGTTTAAAATTGAATTTTTAAATCTAAATTGGAAAATGAGATTTCCAATGAGGAAGTCGGACAGATGTCCCTTGTCTTGTCTAGAACGACTGTTTTCACTGTCAGTTATTAATTGTTTAAAATTTAATTTTTAAATCTATAAATTGAAAAATGAGATTTTTGATGAAGAAGTCGGGCAGGTGTCCTAGTCTCGTCCAGACTGACTGATTCTGCTGTCAATCATTAATTGTTGGAATTCAATTTGAAATCTATAAATTGGAAAATGAGATTTTTTGTGAAGAAATCGGACAGGTGTAGCATGTATTGTCTAGACTGACTGTTTCTACTGTCAATCATTAATTGCTCAAAATTTGATTTTTAAATCGATAAATTGGAGAATTAGACTTTCGGTCGAGAAGTCGGACAGATGTCCCTTGTCTTGTCCGGACTGACTGTTTCTACTGTCAATCATTAATTGTTTAAAGTTTAATTTTTAAACCTAAATTCGAAAATAAGATTTTCGATGAGGAAGTCGGACTGTGGCAATTGTCTTGTCTAGACTGACTGTTTCTACTGTCAAGCATTAATTGTATAAAATCTAATTTCTAAATCTATAAATTGGAAAATGAGATTTTTTGTGAAGAAGTCGGACAGGTGTGCTAGTCTTGTCCAGACTGACTGATTCTGCTGTCAATCATTAATTGCTCAAAATTTGATTTTTAAATCGATAAATTGGAGAATTAAACTTTCGGTTGAGAAGTCGGACAGATGTCCCTTGTCTTGTCTGGACTGACTGTTTCTACTGTCAATCATTAATAGTTTAAAGTTTAATTTTTAAATCTAAATTGGAAAATGAGATTTTCGATGAGGAAGTCGGACTGTGGCAATTGTCTTGTCTAGACTGACTGTTTCTACTGTCAAGAATTAATTGTATAAAATCTAATTTTTAAATCTATAAATTGAAAAATGAGAGTTTTGATTAAGAATCCGGACAGGTGTAATTGTCTTGTCGAGACTCGCTGTTTCTACTGTCAACCATTGATTGTTTCAAATATGATTGTTTATCTTATTAATTAAAAAATGAGTCTTTTTATGAAGAAGTCGAGCAAGTGTTGACTTTTGTTTAAATTAAATCTACTTTCTAAGAAATTGGACGCTGTTGGAAAGTCATTTTTAGGTTGAAAATTCAACAATTAGGTGTTTTCATCGGATGTAATAATAGAGAATATTCTACCAAAAGAATATTTTCTTTTTAAATAAAAATACTTATAATTACTTAAATTATAATTAATTAAAAATTTTAACTAGGAAAAATTTTTCCTAGAAAAAATTGACTTGTATTAAAACATGAAAGGAGATCTTTTTTGTGAATGAATTTAATATTAAACATTTCAATATAACAGTATTTATTGAGTGCTGAATTACATTTTCATACAATATATTGACGCATTAGGACGCATATTGACGCAATAGGACGCATATTGACGCATATTGACGCATGTTGACGCATATTCATTTTCCCGTATTGAAGTGGATAGAAATATGCTTCCTTATGATTTTAGACCACCTGAGATACGGGTCCGGCTGTTTCAAAATATGTTCTCAGCACTTACGGTTGAGGATTCAGAGGAGATGCATGACAATCGGAATAAGGTTGTATTTTGAGAGCTGAAATAGTTATTAATATTGAATGTAATGAGAATAATTATAATTCTTTAAAAATATGACAGTCCGAAGAAAATGTAACATGTGCGGTCTGTGAGACCGCACGGCCATATATAAAGGTTGAAGAAACATCCAATGCAGAAAATTTTTTTTCCCAATCGAAATGGTCTCATTTTAATCAGTTTAATAACAGCTATTTGTAAATGTGTTATTTTGAAATATTTAAAAAAATGATCCTAAGAAAAGAAATAAATGTATTTTTACACAACTCACGTTTTGTTAAGCAATTGTGTTCTTTGAAGCAGCGCCATCGGAGTAGACTTATGAGTCTCTTAATCGTACCATCAGTCAGACAATGATAAGCCGGAAATCTGGACTGAAAACATATATTTTTTTTTAGATTAGAAGTTTTGGGAAAACGAGGTATTTCCCGATGTAAAAAGGAACGTGTGAAACTTGATTTACTTACGGGGCATGCGTCTGTTGAACATCCAAAAATATATTGAGTTCCATCCTAGAAAAATTTGATTTTAATTAGTAGAAGTGCAATTCATCAAAATCTGTATAGTTTCATCATTTAAAATTGAAAAAAAATTCCATACAATTAAGATTTTCCCTAAATTATATAGATTTTCGTGAACAAGTAGTTTTATTAAAAGACCTATTCTTCAATTTGTATGAATATCGCCCCCGCATTTTTTCAAATTCACATAAAAATAAATACAAACAAAAAAAAAATGATGAGAAAAAGACATTTTTGTAAATTTTATTCAGAATCGTCAATATTGGATTAATCGAGTTGAAACTCAAGATTTTTCTTGACAAGTAGGTGTAAAATGCATATAAATGATAACTTTTTAAATAACACCAACATAAGTCTGTTATATTGAGTATCAAAAAACCCCGTAAGTGAAAAATTGGGGGTTTTCAAGTTTTTGGCGCTGATAATGATTTATTTCTATCAATTTATTATATTTTTCAATTCATCAAAAAAATTCAAAGTTGAAGCAAGAACAAAAAAGATGTTTTGATTTCAGACGAATCGATGGACCTATAATATTACTATATTTCATCAAAGAGTAAGGAAGCTATAATAATTTATAATATTTGAAAATATGGGTTTTATAGTAAAAATTCTCTCATCAAGATGATACAAACTTGATGCAAGGGTATACAAGATTCCTTGGTTTGAGACAAATCGATTGACCTACAACTAAAATGCATTGTATTGAAGAGTAGGGAAGTTATGTTAATTTATATATTTTAAAATCGATTTTTATAGTAAAAATTTTCTCATTCTCATAATTTAAAGTTGATACAAGAATAGAACAGTTGTATTGATTTGAAACGAATCGATTGACCTATAGAATTAATACATTTTATTGAAGAGTAAGGAAGCTATGCAAATACATAGTATTTGGAAACCCGTTTTGTTATAGTAAAATTTTTTCTTGTACATAATCCAAAAATGATGCAATAATTTAAAAGATGTGTTAGTTCGAAGAGAATCGGTTGACCTACAATTTTAATACATTCTATTAAACAGTAGGAAAGTTATGGTAATTTATATATTTCTATTACCGTTTTTTATAGTAAACATTTCCGCATTGTCATAATTTAATGTTGATTCAAGAATAGAACAGTTGTGTTGATTCGAAACGAATGGATTGACCTACAATTTTAATATATTCTATCAAGGGGAAGGAAATTTATGGTGATTTATATATTTTTGAAATCGATTTCCATAGTAAAAATTTTCTCATTCTCATAATGTAAAGTTGATGCAAGAATATAACAGTTATATTGATTCAAGACAAATCGATTGACCTATAACGTTGATACACTTTATTGAAGAGTAAGGAAGCTATGCTAATATATAGTATTTGGAAACCCGTTTTGTTATAGTACAATTTTCTTCACTTAATTCAAAATGGAGCAATAATTTAAAAGATTTCTCAGTTCGAGGAGAATCGATTGACCTACAATTTTGATACATTCTATTAAAGGGTAGGAAAGTTATGGTAATTTATATATTTCTATTACCGATTTTTATAGTAAAAATTTTCTCATAATTTGAAGTTGATGCTAGAATGGAACAGTTGTGTTGATTCAAGAAGAATCGATTGACCTATAACATTGATACATTCTATTGAAAAGTAAGGAAGCTATGCTAATGCATAGTATTTGAAAACCCGTTTTCTTACAGTAAAATTTTGTCTTGTACATAATTCAAAGTTGCTCCACGAATTTAAAAGATTTTTAGGTTCAAGGAGAATCGATTGACCTACAATTTCAACATATTCTATCAAGGAGAAGGAAAGTTATGGTAATTTATATATTTTTAAAATCGTTTTTTATAGTAAAAATTTTCTCATTCTCATAATTTTAAGTTGATGCAAGAGTAGAATAGTTGTGTTGATTCGAGACGAGTTGATTGACCTACAATTATAATCCATTGTAATAAAGAGAAGAAATTTAATGGTTTTTTATATAATTTTTGAATCGATTTTTTTATTAAAAATATCCTTACTCTCATAATTTAAGGTTTGTGCAAGAATAGAACAGTTGTGTTGATTCAAGACGAATCGATTGACTTACAATTGAAATACATTTTATTAAAGAGTAGGAAAGTTATGGTAATTTATGTATTTTTCAAATCGATTCTTACATTAAAAATTTCCTCATTCACATGATTCAAAGTTGATGCAACGATAGAGCAGTTGTGTTGATTCAAGACAAACCGATTGACCTATGACACTGATACATTTGTTTGAAAAGTAAGGAAGGTATGGTAATGCATAATATTTAAAAATACGTTTGTTTTTAGGAAAATTTTTTCTTGTAGATAATTCAAAGTTGATGCAATAAATTAAAAGGTTTCTTGGTTCGAGGAGAATCGATTGACCTACAATTTTGATACATTCTATTAAACTGTAGGAAAGTTATGGTAATTCAAATATTTCTATAACCGATTTTTATAGTAAAAATTCTCTCATTCTCATAATTTGAATTTGATGCTAGAATAAAACAATTGTGTTGTTTCAAGACAATTCGATTGACCTACAATTATAATTGGTACATTTTATTAAAGAGAAGAAAAGTTATGGTGATTTATATATTTTTTAAATCGATTTTGATAATAAAAATTTCCTCATTCTCATTATTTAATGTTGATGCGAGAATGGAAAAGTTGAGTTAATTCAAGACGAACCGATTGACCTACAATTATTGTACATTTCGTTGAAGAGCAGGAAAGTTATTGTAATTTATCAATTTTTTAAATCGATTTTTATAGTAAAAATTTCCTCATTCTCGTAATTCAAAGTTGATACAAGAATAGAACAGCTTCTTTGATTCAAGAAGAATTGATTGACCTATGACAATGATACATTTGATTGAGAAGTAAGTTTTTTACTTTTTTTCGACTTTCTATATGGTGAGAAAATAATGAATGGGAGTTGAAAAACATAACTGTTCATAAAAGTTTATGATTTTTAATAAAATTTACAAAAGCATATATTTTTATTATCGGAAATATATGTTAAACACCGTGGGACTTGCTCAGCATCTAAATATAATTTTCTTAATCGAATAAGCGCACTTTAGTTTGTGTTTTTTCGCAACGTTTCGCCAGATTGGTTTGCTGGCCTCATCAGGCTAAAAAGAATTGTTTATTAAAAAATAAGATTCACATTGAAAACAAA
>CAKNXH010000474.1:393111-413607 GCA_932178445.1 Andricus quercusramuli
TTTGTTTTCAATGTGAATCTTATTTTTTAATAAACAATTCTTTTTAGTCTGATGAGGCCAGAAAACCAATCTGGCGAAACGTTGCGAAAAAACACAAACTAAAGTGTGATTATTTACCCCCAATTGACCGATTTACCAGCTACTACGATTATTTAAACTTTTTTCTCAATAATTCTATCAAGCGAATTCTGATATAAGGAATTGAAAATCTGGTATTTTACATAATTATAGTGCAGAAATTTTAAATAATATATAATAATAATAATAAAATAACTATACTCTCATCCTAAATCACTTACCGGCCCTTGGACATCTCTTGGTACACAGGCGGCCGAGTACAAAGTTGCAATTACTTAAAAATAAAAATAAAACATATTTATTTTTGATAGTTTTGATTTATTTATTATTGATTGAATTTTGCATCTTTTCAACAGGGACCGGACCGGAATTTTCGTTCCATTTCGTTATTAATAGAAAAAAATAATTTTCACTAAATTTTTAACTGCTTTTTCTAGATTTGGACGAAATTAGATAATATCTGAAATTACATTAATGGCTGAATTAAAATTTTTATAAAATAAACAATAAAATAATAATAAAATTAATAATATGTTATAAATATATATTATATTAATATTGAAAAATATCAATAATATTATTATATGTATAATAAATTATAAATAATAATAAAATTACGTTTATTTTATTCTATTTGTTAATGTTTCAAAAGTTGTTAGTAGGTTGGAAAATTTGATAATTATTAGGAGAAAGGAATGGAACTTATCATAAAAATTGAAAAAATATATTTGGGTCTAACCTTACTGTTTTTTTTATTTGAAAAGCAGTTGAACCTTCCACCAAAAAAGATGAATTTTCGAATAGAAGAAAAAATAAAAAAAATTTTGAGCAACAGTTAAATTTTCAACCAAGAAAGATTTTTCAAGTAATACAGAAAAAACTATTATTAAAAAAGTTTAATTTTTCACCAAAAAGAGAAATTTTCAACAAGTTACTTGAATTTTTATCCAAATATTCAAATTTTAGAACTGGAAAAGTATAGTTTTCTACCAACAGTGGAACAGTTCAATTTTCTACAACAACAAACATTTCAAATTTTTTTCTACAACAGTTGAATTTTCAATCAAGAATTAGAATTTTCAATCAAGGAATTTAATTTCCTATCAAAAAGAGAAATTCTCAACAAAATTCAAACATATTTAATCTATTAGTGGAATTTTCAAGAAAGAAGATTAATTTTTCACCCAAAAAAATAATTGTTAAGCAAATTACATCCGTTCCTCACCAAATAGTTGAATATCTAAACTGAAAAAGATCAATTTTTGACCAAAAATAATATAGTTAAATATTCAGGACAAAAAATTAATTTGTAAAAAAAATCTATAAAACAGTGAAATTTTCTACCAAATAGTTGGATTTTCTACAAAACTTTGTAAAAAAATTTTTAATTTTCAATGAAGAAACGAAAAATGTAACAGATAATATATTAAAGGAAAAATATTTTCATTTTAAATTAAAAACAGTTGAATTTACCACCAAGAAAAATAATTTGCTACCAAAAAAGGACCAATTTTCAACAAATTATATCAATCCCCAAACGAATAGTTTCATTTTTGAACTAAAAAAGTCCATTTTCAACCAAAAGAAAAATACTTAAATTTTCAGAACAAAAAATTAACTTTCAACAAGAAATAACGAATTTTCTACAGAACAATTGAATTCTCTACCGAAATAAATAACTTAAAAAAAACTCAACAAAACAGTTGAATCGGCCAAGGAAATGAATTTTCATTGAAAAAATTTGAATTTTTGACTGAAAAGATGAATTTTACATCAAAACGAATAATTTTTGATTAGAAAGACAAAATCTTCACAAAACACATCAATTTCGAAACAAATGTTTTAATTTTTGACCAAGTGGTTTCATTTTCTATCAAAAAGAGTCAAAAAATACAACAATTTTTAACCAAATGGTTGCATTTTCAAACAAGGAGGTTAATTTTCTACCCAAGAAGACAAATTTTGAACAAATTACATACATTACTCACTGAATAGTTGAATTTTTAAAATAAAGAATATAAATTTTATCAAAAAATGAAATAGTTACATTTTTATAACAGAAAATTAATTTGGAAAAAAAGAATTGCCTACGAAACAGAGGATTTTTCTACCAAATAGTTGAATTTTCTTCTGAATTGTTGAGTTTCTCAGAAGATAAGAAGATTTTTTTACAAAACAGTTAAATTTTCAACCAACAACTGTGAATTTTCAACAAAAAATTTAATTTTCGGCTGAAGAAATGAATTTCAAACTAAATTATTATTGTTTGTTTAAAAAATTAAATTTAACCTGGAAAGATTAATGTTGATCGGAAAATGTGATAATTAATGTTTCAGCTAAAGAATATCTTTATTTTAAATCGAAAACAATTGAATTTACCCCCAAAAGACAATTTTGTCCTTTTGACATCCTCAACTTAAACAGAATAATTATCAACCTGATAATCCATCATTTTTAACAACAAAAAATTAATTTTATAACAAAAAAATTAAACATTTGATTCAAAAAAGATTTTTTTTTACTCGAAGATCCATGTTGAAAGTTGAACTACTTTGTTAAAAATAATTTGTTTGGAAAGAATCATGATTTTCTTGAGCTCCTTTTGCACTGTGAACCCTGAAAAAGGGGAAAAAGTCAAACTTTTTGTTTTTATTTCCTGTTTTTCTTCTAAAATTTTTTGGGTAATGAGGCAATAAATTAACAAACATTGGGGAACTTAAAATAATTAGCGTATTTGCTCTAGGCCTTGAAAATTAAATGTCATGTATGCAGAAATACTATATTTCCTGAGAAATTAAAATCTCTTGAAGTTTACCTCCCAATTATAAAAAAAGACCGATTTTTGTTAATCTATATTTTTGGATTGAGTAGAGGAAGTTGTGCTTTCAATTTTTGTATAAATTAACAAATATTTCCAGGGATAGATGCCCCAATGATGCATTTATATCTTAAATTTCTTTTTGAAAAAATATAAAATTCATCGAACAATTATAAATTTTGCTGAAATTATCATGAAGTTTCGAATTATAAAGATTGATATAAGAAAAAAAAAATAATTTTTCCATCTCGGTCAACCTGGTGATCAGTATAATCTCCTGTTGGAAAAAGTTACAGAAGAAGTTGCAAAAGAAAAAATTCTTTGAAGAAAAAAACCGGATTTGGTTCCGGTTGTCAGCAAACACTCAGTAAACTATAACTAAGAAAAGCGCCCTTTTGTTTCCAAAGATTTTTCTAAGGACAGCTTTTGAACATCATGAACAACAAGATATCCAAAGATTAGGCTATTCCATGGAGAGGCTTTTGCAAAGTATTTTATGCATGATCCTTTATTCATTTTAATGGAATAAACCTATTAAATTATTAATATTAATTTTTTTTACAATCCAAAATCTCCATCTCAGCCATCTCAGGATATTGAAATTACAATTTGGAAACTTGTTGTATGTGCTAACCAAAATCAACCTAGGAATGATTGAATGATTTTGAATGATTGGATGAATTTAGTACCGATATAAAATTTGTGAGCAAATTACGAGGACACAAAGGAAGACCATGAAGGATAAGTGATTTTTTGATCAATAAATTTCAGTTCTGATCCCTATCTGTAGCCCAAACAATCAATCCCATTATTGTATTACCTGATTGTGTATTCCTGAATTTTGTTGAATTGAAAATAGAATTGATGTCATTAAAATTAAGTTTTGACCCTCAGTCCTCACAGTGCTTAATCAATTATTCAGTAATATCGCTTCTTATAAATTTTAGTATTTATTTTTCATATAGGTGATTACTCACATAGTAAGAATGCGAATGCCTCCTTCACTGTCATTTTATAAACTGAATTGAAAGACAATCAATCTTCAATAAAGATTTTTGGCTAAAAAAGAGCTTGTGAAACAATGTACATCAGCAAACTAAACATTTGTAAAATGATGATAGTGATTATATTCGTGAAGGTGATGAATACGTTATCTATAATAAAAACGAATTGTCATTGAATAATTTCATGTTATGTACTTGGCCTATTTCACTTGCAGGAAGTTAATACTTTCCGGGTATGCAGAACTGAATTTTTTAAAGTGAGGAAACAAATGGAATCATTGTTACTACTTAGATCTAGTACATACGAATTTGAAGCGAATAAATATTGAATTATTGTGTTTTCCTCGCATTATTGTCCCCACCCAGTACCACCATACCCTCCTCTCTTTCACCCAGTAGGTCTTCCACCCTTTCTTAAATTCTTTCCACTCCATCTTTATTGTAAACTGTCAGAAACTTACACGTTATCCCTCCTATTTTTATTTGCCTCATTTGCACTCCACCCCCCTCTTTCTCTCCATGAACTTTTTCCTTCAATCACTAACTCCTCTAACTCCGGTCATAATTCGCTCACTGGTCCTTCCTTTCTTCACTCTGACCACCTCCTGGAGTCTCCACCTATACCCCCTTGACAGCTTTGGTTCTATTCTATCCCATTCCTTTCTTTCTACCCACGTCTCTACCAGTCCCACAACATCCAATTCCTGGATATACCGCCAGAACTCCTCGTCCTTCTTCTTTAACCCTACTACGTTCCAGTACAGCACCTTCACTACTCTTCTATCCTGCATTACCACCACCCCCTACTTCTTACGAAGCCCCCTCCACTTCCTTCAACACCTCTTTCTCCTCGTCCCACACCCCATCTTCCCGTCTACTCTTATTTTTTGATACCCTATCTTCGCAGATCTCCCTTCCCTTATCTTCCTCCTAGCCCTGTACAGCATTCTCTGCACATCCCTCTCCTTTCTCGTGGAATCGCGATCGTTGAAAACTCCCTCATCCTGTATCCTATTCTTATTTCGCATTACCCCCAACTTTTCTTCCCAGCTCTCCAACTCCACAAGCAGCGCCTCCTTCTCCTTCCTCCCCTCCAACTTAATTCCTACCCTGTCTTGAACCTATCCTATGCTCTCCAGCAGCTCTTCCAAGCCCTCCCTGTCTTCTCCACTCTTTAGCTTCAACCTTCTTATTACGATATTATTTCTCCTATCTGCCTTCTCTTTTCTCTCCATTCTCAAATCCATTGCCCTTATCCTTTCCCTATCCATCCTCTCCTCCTTTTCATTCCTACGCTCTCCTACTTTGTCTTCTATCATATTCTCTACCCTTTCCCAAATACCTTTAATCTCACTCACCAAATATCTCATTTTCCAATTTATAGATTTGAAAATTAAATCCTAAGCAATTAATGATTGACAGTAGAAACATTCAGTCTAGAGAAGACAAGTGACACTTGCCCGACTTCTTCATCAAAAATCTCATTTTCCAATTTTGTATCAAAACGTAACATCTTTCAGAAGAAAGAGCGTTTCAGAAGAAGGATTCTCCTTCCAATCTCTCTAGTAGCTTAGTGGCAGATGACCTAAACGGCAATCAGTTGACCTGGCGTTCGAATCCCAGCGGAGCGAAAGGAGAAGATCTTCTTAACAGGTTATGGGCCCAGCACGCTCCCACTGCCCTAATAAGTTAAAAAATAATCGTGGCGTGAATAATTGTGCTTAGAATTGAATTCGACTATTTCAATTTCATTCGAATTTTCTATAAGGTTCCATTCAGCGTACAAGTAAATTTTTTGTTAAATAACAGTGAAAATGGTATATTTGCACTAAATGAAAAATAACTATTTTCCTATATTTTCATTGAACTACTTACATTTGAATAATAATTTCAGAAAACAAAGTCAGGAACTAATTTTTTTGGTTCCAAATTGATTGATTTGGCTCAAAAATGACTTTTTTAAATTAAAAATAATTTGTTAGCTAGAAATTTGATAGTTGCATGTTTGTTTAAACATCCATCTTTTTAGGTTGAAACTATTTGTTTGAAATTCTTTTTATTTTGTTGAAACTTAATCTTTTTGGCGACTAATTCACCTTTTTGATTTGAAAATTCAACTATTAGGTTGAAAATTCCATTAAAAAATGAATATTTCGTTTAATATTTATGCATTTTCTCACACATTATTCTTTTCCAGTAGAAATTTAATATTGTTGGTTGAAAATTCATTTCCTTCGTTAAAAATTAGTTTTCTAAAATTAAAAATTATATTTTTTATGTAAAAATTCAACTTAATTTTCTCTAGAAACTTCTTCTGACAGGCATTTAATCTTTTTGGTTGGAAATTAAATCGTTCGGTTGAAAGTTAAACTATTTCTCTAAAAATTTATTCTATTTGGTTAGAAACTTATTTCTCCAACTGGAAATTGAACTATACTTTTTTTGGTAAATATTGTTATTTTCCAGTTGAAAATTCGTGTATTATGTTGGAAATTTATATTTTTTTCATTAAAAATTGAACAACTTGGTTAAATTTTCTTTTGGTTATCGCCAGAAAATTCTTTCATAATTGATAATTGAACTATTTTATTGAAAATTATACTTTTTCGTTAAAAAAAAATCATCTCTTTTGTAAAAATTTTAACCATTCTGTTAAAAAATTTTCCCCTTTAAAAAAGTATTTCTTTTGATGAAAATATCTTTTCTTCCTTGTTAAAAAAAAATAACTGGTCAAAAATGTATCACTTTTGGTTAAATATTCAACTATTTTGTTGCAAATTATACTATTTCGATGAATTCAAGTATTTTTATTTAAAATAAAAATATTATCATGTTATAATATCCGCTATTACTTTCAGTGAAAAAAACCTGATTGTTGAATTTTTGACTGGAAAATGATTTTTTAACAGAATTGTTCAATTTCCTAGAAAGTAGATTTAATTTAAACAAAGAGTCAACACTTGCCCGACTTGTCCATCCAAAATCTCATTTTGCAAATTATAAGTTACAAAATTATATTTAAAACAATTAATGATTGACAGTAGAAACAGTAAGTGTAGATAAGACAAGTGACACCTGCCCGACTTCTTCATCAAAAATCTCATTTTCCAATTTATAGATTTAAAAATTAGACTTTGAACAATCAATGATTGATAGTAGAAACAGTCAGTCTAGACTAGACAAGGGACACTTGTCCGCCTTCTCCACCAAAAAATATAATTTCCCAATTTGTAGATTTGAAAATTAGATTTTAAACAATCAATTATTGGCAGTAGAAATGGTCATTCTACGCAAGACGAGGAACACTTGTTCGACTCCTAGACCAAAAATCTAATTTTCCAAATCCATAGATTTAAAAATTAGTTTTAAAAAATCAATCATTTACAGTAGAAACAGTCAGTCTAGACAAGACAAGTGACACATGCCCCACTTCTCCACAAAAAATCTTGTTTTCCAATTATCAGATTTCAAACAATCAATGATTGACAGTAGGAACAGTCATTATAGACAAGACAAGTGACACCTGCCCGACTTCTTCCCCAAAAACCTCATTTTCCAATTGACAGATTAAAAAATTATTAATTGACAGTAGAAACAGTCAGTTTAGGGAAGACAAAGGACAGCTGTCCGACTTATTCACAAAAAATCTTATTTTCCAATCAACAGATTTGAAAATTAGATTTCAAACAATCAATGATTGACAGTAGAAACAGTCAGTCTAGACAAGACAAGTGACACCTGCCCGACTTCCTCATAAAAAATCTCCTTTTCCAATTTATAGATTCAAAAATTATTAATTGACAGTAGAAACAGTCCGTTTAGGGAAGACAAAGGACAGCTGTCCGACTTCTTCACAAAAAATCTTATTTTCCAATCAACAGATTTGGAAATTAGATTTCAAACAATCAATGATTGACAGTAGCAACAGTCAGTCTAGACCAGACAAGTGACACCTGCCCGACCTATTCACCGAAAATCTCATTTCCCAATTCATAGATTTAAAAATTACTTTTCTGTATAAAAATTTGTCTTTGAGTTGAGAATTATTTCTCTAAAGTTAATTTCAGGAAAGAATATTCCATTATTTTTTTTCTTAATTGAATGAGGACAAGTTATTCTTAACTATTTTTTTAAGTTGGATAAGAGAAAATTTTTGTTTCCAATTGTTGGCTAATTGGGAGAGCCTATTTCTCTTTTCAGCAATGGTTACCAATCATTTTTCTGAATCAAAAAAAAGCCTATTTTTACATGTTTACCTCTTCGTGTCTCAGCTGACGAAAACGTACATCAACTTCATTTTGCTTAATATTCGGAATACTAAAATTATGAATCATTGAAAATTTTTACAAGGAATAAATTTAATATTAGAAATTTTAATATAACAGTATTTATTGAGTGCTGGGTTACATTTTCATACAAAATATTGACGCATTAGGACGCATATTGACGCATATTGACGCATATTGACGCATATTGACGCATATTGACGCATACTGACGCATATTGATTTTCTTGTATTGAAGGGAATTGAAATATGCTTCATTATGATTTAAGACCACCTGGAATACGGTTCCGGCTCTTCCAAAATATGTTTTCAGCACTTACGGTTCAGGATTTAAAGGAGATTCATGACATTCGGAATAAAATAGTATTTTGAGAGCTGAAATAGTTATTAATATTTAATGTAATGAGAATAATTATAATTCTTTTAAAATATGACACTCCGAAGAAAATGCCTTAGGATAAAAAAATCGATATTTCGATTTTCATTAATTCTGAATAATGAAGATTTCCTCTATCGAATGAAAAAAATCAACTGATTTTTGGCCCTAAGGCTGGTTTCTTCGTTCCACGTCACACATGTTATATTTGAAATATGTAAAAAAATTCCCGAATGAGCACGTTCCGATTGAAAGGGAATATTTTCTACATTATGAAATAATTATTCCAAAAATTTTCCAGAAACTTCAAAAATGTTAACTTGTGGCCCTTGTGAAGTCAAACTATTAACTTATATTTTGGGAGTTTTCTATTTAAAATATTTTCTTTTTTGACGTTTTTAAAATTCTAGATTTTTATTTTCAAAAGCTTTGAATTTTTTTATCAATTTTTAAAATGTTTTCTTATTTTGAAATCTTCCAGAATGTTCAAGAAACTCAAAAAATTTTTCTTGCTCTCTTTAAAACACGATCAAAAAATATTGACCTGACTCTTCCTTCTCGAAACTGGAATTTACACATAAAAAAAAATATACCAGAAAGAAAATACCCGAAATTATAAAGTCGCGGTAATATAAAAATCCCAAATTAATAAATTTTCGAAATAATAAAAAAATTCCCATACAGTTTAAAATATCACCGAATTTAAAAATCCTCGGAAGTTTATAAATATTACCGGATTTGAAAATTTCGTAATGAAAAAAAAATTTTAATTGCTTTTTTATCAATAAATAGAAATCTTTTCCTGGTATTCTTATTTTCAATTAGGAATTTTTTTAAAATCATTCTTATTTTAAATTCAAACAATAATTAAAAAAAAAATACAGTGAACAATTTCTTTAATGGACCAAATCAGATTTTTTAAAACTACAAGTCAATATTCCATATTTAAAAAATACCAGTCAGTATTTTATCAATTTTATAAATTTACGAAATGCAAACAGGTTCATAGTTTTCAATCACTGCAAAATAAGTTAATGTTTTTCCAGCACTGAAAAAATACAAGTTAAAATTTTCAATATTTTCAATCTAATAATTCAATAATGTACAAAATCTTCAACGAGAAATAATAAAAAATATTGATTTACTCGCCCACATATCTGAAGCATGGTGCGGTCTATATGACCGCACGGCCACATTTAAAAACTAAAGAAACATACAATGCAGAAAATGTGTATCCCTAATCGAAACGGTCTCATTTTAATTAGTTTAATATCAGCCACTTGTAAAAGTGATATTTCAATATATTTAAAAAAATGATCCTTAAAGAAGAAAATGTATTTTCACACAACTCACGTTTTGTTAAGCAATGATGTCTTTTGAAGCAGCGCCATCGGCTAAAACTTATTAGCCTTTTATTCGCACCATCAGTTAGGCATTGATAAGCCGGAAATTTGGGCTGAAAACATGTTTTTTTTTTAGATTAAGAATTTTGGGAAAACGAGGTCTTTCCCGATGTGAAAAAGGCCGTGTGAAACTGTTTACTTACGGGGCATGTGTCTATTGCACAACCAAAAATATACTGAGTTCCCTCCTGAAAAAAAATTAATTTAATTAGTAGAAATGCAATTTGTCAAAATCTGCATAGTTTCATCATTTGAAATTGAACAAAAATTCCATATAATTGAGATTTTCCCTAAATTATGTAGATTTTCGTTAACAAGTATTTTTATGAAGAGACCTATTCTTTTCAATTTGCATGAATATCGCCCCCACATTTATTAAAATTCACACAAAAAAAGAATACAAACAAAATTTATGGGAAAAGGATATTTTTGTAAATTTCATTCAGAATCGTCAATATTTGGAAAAATTTACATATGTTATAGGTAACAATCAATCAAACTTGACTCATTGTCCCTACTAATATCCTGAAACTGACCAGAGGATTTCTAAACATATTCATTTCATTTTTTTAGATCTCAAACAAAATTTAAGAACCTTTTTTTTGTAGTAAAACTTTTTTTCACTATAATAGTTCAAGTTGATGCAAGGATATAAAACATCCCTTTGATCGAGACAAATTGATTGACCTATAATATTAATACAATTTATTAGAGCAGGGAAGTTATGGTAATTTATATATTTTAAAAATCGTTTTTTTATAGTGAAACATTCTTCATTAACAATAACAGAAAAGATGTTTTGATTCGAGACGAATAGATTGACCTATAACATTATTACATTTTATTGAAGAGTAAGAAAGCTATGGTAATGCATAATATTTGATGATACGGGTTTTTATAGCAAGACCTTCTTTTTTCAACATAATACAAAGTTGATGCAGAAGTATAAAAGATTCCTTGGTTCGAGGCGAATCGATTGACCTATAAGTAGAATACATTTTATCAAAGAGCATGGAAGTTATGGTAATTCATATATTTTTAAAATCGATTTTTATATTAGAAATTTTTTCATTCCTATAATTTGAATTTGGTGCGCGAATAAAAAAGTTGTGTTGATTCAAGACGAATTGATTGACCTATCATACTGATATATTTTATCAAAAAGTAAGGAAACTATGGTAATGCATAATATTTGAAAGCACGGATTTTTTTAGTAAAACTTTTTACTTAAACATAATTCAAAGTTAATGCAGAAATATAAAGAATTTCTTGATTCAAGAAGAATTGATTGACCTGAAAATATAATATATCTTATCAAAGAGTGCGGAAGTTATTGTAATTCATATATCTTTAAGATCGATTTTTATAGTAAAAATTTTCTCATTCTCATAATTTAAAGTTGATGCAAGAATAGACAAGTTGTGTTGATTCAATTCGAATTGATTGACCTATAATACTGATACATTTTATTGAAAAGTAAGGAAGCTATGGTGATGCATAATATTTGAAAACACGTTTTTTTATAGTAATTTTTTTTGACATGATTCAAAGTTGATGCAAGGATATGAAAGATTTCTTGGTTCGAGACGAATTGATTGACCTAAAAATATAATATATTTTATCAAGGAGTACGGAAGTTATGGTAATTCATATATTTTTAAAATCGACTTTTATAGTGAAAATTTTCTCATTCTCATAATTTAAAGTTGATGCAAGAATAGAAAAATTGTGTTGATTCGAAACGAATTGATTGACCTATAATATTGATACATTTTATTGAAAAGTAAGAAAGCTATGGTGATGCATAATATTTGAAAGCACGTTTTTTTGTAATACAATTTTTTTTCAACATGATTCAAAGTTGATGCAGGGATATATAAGATTTCTTGGTTCAAGACAAATTGATTGACCTACAATTACAATACCTTCTTTCAGAGAATAGGGAAGTTATGGTAATTTTTATATTTTTAACATTGATTTTCATAGTAAAAATGTTCTTATTCTTATAATTTAAAATTGATGAAAGTATAGAAAAGTTTTGTTGACTCAAGACGAATCGTTTGGCCTAAAAAACTGATACATTTTATTGAAAATTAAGGAAGCTATGTTGATGCATAATATTTGGAAACACGTTTTTTTATAGTAATTTTTTTTTGTCATGATTCAAAGTTGATGCATGGATATGAAAGATTTCTTGGTTTGAGCCAAATTGATTGACCTAAAAATATAATATATCTTATCAAGGAGTACGGCAGTTATGGCAATTCATATATTTTTTAAATTGATTTTTATAGCGAAAATTTTCTCATTTTCATAACTCAAAGTTGATGCAAGAATAGAAAAGTTGTGTTGATTCAATACGAATTGATTGGCCTATAATACTGATACATTTTATTTAAAAGTAAGAAAGCTATGTTGATGCATAATATTTGGAAACACGTTTTTTCATACTAAAATTTTTTCTTCACCATAATTAAAAGTTGATGCCACAATATGCAAAATTACTTTATGAATCGATTGACCTACAATTATAATACATTTCATTAAGGAGTGATGAAGTTATGTTAATTTATATATTTTCAAGATCGATTTTCATAGTGAAAATTTTCTCATTCTCATAATTTAAAGTTGATGCAAAAATAGAAAAGTTGTGTTGATTTAATACGAATAGATTGACCTATAATAATGATATATTTTACTGCAAAGTAAGGAAGCTACGGTGATGCATAACATTTGAAAGCACGTTTTTTTGTAATTCAATTTTTTTTTCAACATGATTTAAAGTTAATGCAGGGATATATAAGATTTCTTGGTTCAAGACAAATTGATTGACCTACAATAATAATGCATTCTTTCAGAGAATAAGCAAGTTATGGTAATTTATATATTTTTAAAATTGATTTTCATAGTAAAAATGTTCTCATTCTTATGATTTAAATTTGATAAAAGTATAGAAAAGTTTTCTTGATTCAAGACGAATTGATTGACCTATAATACTGATATATTTTATTGAAAAGTAAGGAAGCTCTGGTAATGCAGAAATATTTGATAACACTTTTTTTATAAAATTTTTTTTTTGTCAACATGATTCAAGGTTGATGCAGAGATATATAAGATTTCTTGGTTCAACACAAATTGATTGACCTACAGTTACAATACATTCTTTTAGAGAATAGAAAGGTTATGGTAATTTAAAAATTTTTTAAATTGATTTTCATAGTAAAAATGTTCTCATTCTTATAATTTAAAATTGATGAAAGTATAGAAAAGTTTTGTTGACTCAAGACGAATCAATTGGCCTAAAACACTGATACATTTTATTGGAAATTAAGGGAGCTATGTTGATGCATAATATTATTTAACACGTTTTTTTATAGTAATTTTTTTTGTCATGATTCAAGGATATGAAAGATTTCTTGGTTTGAGTCGAATTGATTGACCTAAAAATATAATATATCTTATCAAGGAGTACGGCAGTTATGGCAATTCATATATTTTTTAAATTGTTTTTTATAGTGAAAATTTTCTCATTTTCATAACTCAAAGTTGATGAAGAATAGAACAATTGTGTCGATTCAAGACGAATTGATTGGCCTATAATACTGATACATTTCATTTAAAAGTAAAACAGCTATGGTGATGCATAATATTTAAAAACACGTTTTTTCATACGAAAATTTTTTCTTCAACATAATAAAATTTGATGCCACAATATACAAAATTACTTGATGAATCGATTGACCTACAATTATAGTACATTTCATTAAAGAGTAGTGAAGTTATGCTAATTCATATATTTTCAAGATCGATTGAAATTGATTGACCTACAATTATAATACATTCTTTTAGAGAATAGGGAAGTTATGGTAATTTAATATTTTCAGAATTCATTTTTATACTAAAAATATTCTCATTCTTATAATTTAAAGTTGATGCAAGTATAGAAAAGTTTTGTCGATTCAAGACGAATCGATTGGCCTAAAACACTGACACATTTTATTGAAAAGTAAGGAAGCTACGGTAATGCATAATATTTGAAAATACGGTTTTTTATAGTGAAATTTCTTCTTCAGCATAATTCACAGTTGATGCCACAATATGAAAGATGCCTTGGTGAATCGATTGACCTACAATTATAATACCTTTCATTAAAGAGTAGGGAAGTTATGGTAATTTACATATTTTCATAATAGATTTTTATAGCAAAAATGTTCTCATTCTCATAATTCAAAGCTGATGCAAGAATTTAAAATATGTTGTGGTTCAAGGAGAATCGATTGACCTACAATTGTAAAATATTCCATTAAGGAGAAGGAAAGTTATGGTAATTTACATATTTTTAAAATCGATTTTTATAGTAAATATTTCCTCCCTCTAGTAATTTGAAGTTGATGTAAGAATAAAACAGTTGTTTTGATTCGAGACGAATCGATTGACCTACAATTATAATAGGTACATTTTATTACAGAGAAGGAAAGTTATAGTAATTTATATATTTTTTAAATTAATTTTTCTATTAAAAATGTACTCATTCTTATAATTTAAAATTGATGCGAGCATATTGAAGTTTTGTTGATTCAAGACGAATCGATTGGCCTAAAACACTGATATATTTTATTGAAAAGTAAGGAAGCTGCCGTAAAGCATAATATTTGAAAATACGGTTTTTTATAGTGAAATTTCATCTTCAACATAATTCAAAGTTGATGCCACGATATGAAAGATGCCTTGGTGAATCGATTGACCTACAATTATAATACTTTTCATTAAAGAATAGGGAAGGTATGGTAATTTATATATTTTTAAAATAGATTTTTATAGTAAAATTTTTCTCATTCTCATAATTTGAAGCTAATGGAAGAACAGAAAAAATGTGTTGATTCGAGACAAATCGTTTGACATAGAAGAATAATAATACATTTTTGAAAGTGTAAGGAAGCTATGGTAATGCATAATATTTGAAAAGACGTTTTTCATCATAAAATTTTTTTTCCAACATGATTCAAAGTTGATGCAGAGATATAGAAGATTTATTTTTTCAAGACAAATTGATTGACCTACAATTATAATACATTCTTTCAGAGAATAGGGAAGTTATGGTAATTTATATATTTTCAGAATTGATTTTTATAGTAAAAATGTTCTTATTCTTATAATTTAAAGTTGATGCAGAAATATAAAAAATTCCTGGATTCGAGACGAATTGATTGACCTACAATTTAAATACATTTTACTAAAGAGGAGGGAAGTTATGGTAATTTATATATTTTTGAGATCGATTTTTACACTAAAAATGTTTTAATTCTCATAATTTAAAGTTGATGCAAGAATAGAAAAGTTGTGTTGATCAAGAAAGAGCTTGCATGAAATCTAAATATCATTTTTTAAAAAGAAGAAACGCAATTATTTTTGTGTGAATTTGAGCAACAATTGAACTTTTTTCTTAATAATTCGATCAAACGAATTCGGATATAAAGAATCACAAAATCTGGTATTTTACATAATTATGATGAAGGAATTTGAAATAACTTTATTTTATTCTAAATTACTCACCGGCCCTTGGGCTTCCCTTGGTACACAGGTGGCCGAATACAAAGATGCAATTACTTAAAAATAAAAATAAAAATATATCTTTGTAAAATCTTACTGCTTTTTCATTCATTTGAAAAGCAGTTGAATCCTCAACAAAAACAGACGAATTCTTCAACAAAAAATAAATTTTCTATTCAAATTTTTTGTTCAACAATACAGATGAATTTTCAAACAAAAAGTTTAATTTTCTATCAAAAAGAGAAATTTTCAACAAAATACATATATTTGTAAACAAATTGTTGCATTTTCAAGCAAGAAGATTTATTTTTCATGATAAAAGATAATTTGTATACAAATGACATAATTTTTTTTAAAGATATTTAGATATGAAAAGCCCCATAAATGAAGAAATGGATTTTGAGGGATTTTTGTGTTAATTATGATTTTTTTTGCGATTTTTCGAACCCAAATTAATTCCAATACTGAAATACTGCAGTATTCTGATGATTAAAATTCAACATTAATTTTTTAAACAATGTATAATTATTTTTAGGAATTTTTTATAAAAATACAGTTGGAAAGTCGCCTTTCTTTCTTAATTTCCTACTTTTTATCCAACTTTCCATTTAAGTGTGATAATAGTTAATTAGTGTTAACAAAAATAATTTCTTAAACAATTAATAAGTATTTTTAATAATATTCTGTTCGAATAATGCTAAAAATTACGGTTTCTTCTCCGTTTTGCAACTGTTTTTTCACTTTTTACTTGCAGTAAGTTGATATTTAATTTAATTTAGCAAAACTAATTGTTTAAATAAATTATAATTAATTATTATTACTAAAGAAATTTAATTATTATTTTCAACAATATTCCCTCTGCACGATGGTAGAAAGTCGCAGTTTTGTTCACTTGAAGTGACTTAATAATTAATTGAATTTAGCAAGAATAATTGTTTGAACAATTTATTATTTATATATATATAACAACTTTTTGAAAAATTTGAATTGATTTACGCTTAATTTGAAACAATAATTTTGAGCTTTGAAATTCTAAGATATGTGAAAAAAGAATCTGAAAGGCTTTGAAACATTTTTTTAATTTTTCAAAAATTTTAAAACATGTTAGAAAAACTTTAAATTATTTCAAAAGATATTTCAAAGTCTTAGAAGTTTTGAAAAGATTCAAAAATAATTTAGTGTTTGAAGAGATTTTCACAAATTTTAAACAAAATTTAGATTTTTCTAGATTTCTAAATAAAATTTTGTATTGCTTCCTAAGATTTTGAAAAATATTCAAATTGGTTTTTTATTTTGATGAATTAATTTCGAAAATATTCAAAATGGATTTGAAAAGATTTTAGAATATTGCAAATGATTTTAAAACTATTCAAGAGATTGACAAAATTGTCAGAAAAGTATCTGGAAGACACTCAGGATTCTTTTTTTTTGAAAATTAAACTATTTATTGAAAGTTGAAATAATTTGTTAAAAATAATTTTTTCTAAAGATGCATAATTTTAGTTGAAATTTTAGCAAAAATTTAGTTATTTTCTTAAAGGAATTCTAAGAATTGAAGGAATTCTAAGAATTAATAGAAGAATAAAAATTCTAGGAATTCAAAAATATCAAGAAATTTAAAGAATTGTGGTAATTCAAAAAATTCAAGAAACTGTAAGAATTTAAGGAAATCGGAAAATTTAGGTAATTCGAAGAATTGAAAAAATTCAAAGAATTTAAAACAATACAAAAATTCAAAGAATTTAAAGCAATAAAAAAATTCGAATAATTCGAGGAATTCAAAGTATGAGAATTCAATGAATTATGAGAATTCGAGTAATTTAAAGAATTCGAAGAATTCAAGGAAATCAAGGAATTTTAAGAATTCATATGATTTTCATATAATTTTCCAAAAAATTCAAGGAAATTCTGGAAATTCGAAGAATTCAAGGAATAATAAGAATTTGCGGCATTATAAGAATTCAAAAAATTGTGAGAATTTGAAGGATTCAAAAGAATTAAAAAAATTTTGGTTTAATTCAAGAGAATTTTTTTTTCAAACCAATCATCGCCAATATTATTAATTTTAAACATTTTAATTATTTTAAAACATATTTCAAAGTTTTGCAAGTTTTGAAAAGATTCGAAAATAATATGAATTTTTAAAAGAATTCAAAAAAGAGGATTTTTAAGAAATTTGGAAGTTTTCAAGATTTTATTAAGATTACCGGGAGAATTTTAATCAATTTTTTAGGTTGAAAAATAAATTTCAAGAGGGAATTGATAAAAGATTACAAAACATTTTAAATGATTTCATAAAATTTCGGAAAATAATGTAAAAGATTTTAAAGCAAATTTTTCAATTTTGAAAGACTGAAAATTTTTAGAAAAAATTCGAATAAGTTTAGGAGAAGTTTTGAAAAGATATCAAAATAATTTTAAACATAAAAAATTTCAATGAATTTGAAACAAAATGTAGACTTTTGAAGATTTTCAACAAAAATTTTAAAAGCTTTTAATGAAATTCGAAAGATTTCCAGACTATCAAAAATTTTCGCAAAATTCATGGCGAAGATAAAAATGATTTTTTATTTAAGAAGATTTCTAAAAAAAGTCGAAAAAAAATCGGAAGATTTTAAGGCAATTTTTTTAATTTTGCAGATTTTGAAAAAAATTGGAAATTTTCTCATTTTTTCAAAAAAATTTTCCCAAGTTTTAGAAATTTTGAAAAGATTCGAAAATAATTCAAAACTTGAGAAGATTTTGAAAAATTTTAAACGAAATGTACATTTTTTAAGATTTTGGAAGCAAACAAATTTTTTAAGATTTCAAGAGAATGAATTTTTCTTCTTAAGATTCCTGCGAAAATTTTGAATGATTCTTCATATTCAAGAAAAATTTAAGAGAATATCTAAAAATATTTTAAATCTCTTTAAATAATTTTCTGAAATTTCTATGAAGAATATAGAAGAATTCAAATAAAAAATTTTCAATTCTGAAAGATTAAAAAATTTCAGAAAAAATGTGAGTATGTTAACGAAATATATAGAAGTTTTGAAAAGGTGTAAAAATAATTTTTAACTCGAAAAGTTTTCGAAAATCGATATTTTTGAAGATTTTCAACAAAAAATTCAAAAGCTTTTAAAGAATTTTGAAACGTTTTTTGAATTTTTGAAGAAAATTCGGAAAAATTTGAAAACTTCTTTTCAATCTAAAGATTTTATGGCGATTTTTCAAATTTGAAAAAAATTGCGTTATTTTTAAAAATATTTTGATGTTTTATAAGTTTTTGAAAAGGTTCTAAAGTATGTTTAATCTTGAATAAATTTCAAAAAATTTGAAACAAAGGTATAAAATTTTAGAAAAAATTCGAAAATGTTTAAGAGATATTTAGAAGTTTCGAAAAGGTATAAAAATAATTTTAAACTTTGAAAATTTTAACAAATTTGAAACAAAATTTAGATTTTTGAAGATTTCAATAGAAAATGTTAAAGCTTTTCAAACAAATTTTGTAACGTTTCAAGGAAGTAAGAAATTTTTCGTAAGATACGTGGGAAAACTTTGAATGATTTTTTATTTAAGAAAACTAATTTTTGATGAAAATTTGAAAACATTTCAAAAGATTTCAAAAGATTTCTAAAAATTAAAACAAAAATTTGTAAGATTTTAAGACAATTTTGTTGATTTTGTAGAATTAAAAAAAAAGAGTGAAGATAAAAAAACTGAATTGCTGAATTTTTTTAACTAAAAATAAAACTGATTTCGAATAAATTAGGTTTAAATCCTCAGTCCTGACAGTGCTTAATTAATTATTTATTAGAATCGCCCCATAGAAATTTGAGTACTTATTTATTATATAGGTGATTACTTACTTAGTAAGAATCCGAATGCTAAATTCACTGTCATTTTATAAACTGAATTGTAAGACAATCGATTTTCAATAATGATTTTTGGCTAAAAAAAAGCTCGTGAACCAACAATGTACATTAAAAAACTAAAAAGTTGAGGAATGATAGTGATTATATTCGTGAACGTGGTGAATACGTTATCTATAATGAAAACGAATTGTCATTGAATTAATTCATGTTATGTACTTGACCTATTTTACTTGAAGGAACCTAATACTTTCCAGTTGAACAGAACTGACTTTTTCAAATAAGAAAAATAATGGAATCGGTGATATTGCTTAGATCTTATGAATGGCTTTTGAAAAAATGAAAAAAGACGAATCATCTTAATCAAAAACGACGAATTTATAAATTTTATGAAATTTCTAATTTCTGAATATTATAATACAAACTTTGTTTTCATAACTCAGTTTTCGAAAGTTAGACTTGTGCTGCTTGATGGAGCATGTTGGAAGTAAAGTTTCAAACCTTCATGGCAAAAATGCCACTTTTGACTCGTTCCGCAGATATATCAAATCAAAATACACTCAATTGTTACGTGGGAGGAAAGGCAACATCGTTATTTATTTACAATTATTTTCTAATATACAATCGTCATTTAAATTGTCCTAATTTTCAAAATGAATTAAAATTTTCAATCATGCTACAATTACCTTACAAAAATTATCAAACAAAAAATTGTTCATTTATCAGAAAATTTTCGCGCAATTCCTGAACTGCATATTGTAACTCGTTTTTGTTTTTTGAATCTTCCCTTTTTTTCTACAACGGCAGTTATTTTATTACTTTCAAAAACTTCTTTAAAGAAAAAATCTTTATAAACCCTTGATAATTATATATAATGCACTGGATTGTCCCATTGTCTCATATCTCATTTTTCAATTGACGGATTTAAAAATTAATGACTTACAGTAGAAACAGTCAGTCCAGACAAGACGAGCGGCACCTGTCCGACTTCTCCACCAAAAATCTAATTTTTGAATTTATGGATTTATAAATTAATTATTTATAGTAGAAACAGTCAGTCTGGACAAGACGAGGCGCACCTGTCCGACTTCTCCAACAAAAATCTCAATCTCGAATTTATAGATTCAA
>CAKNXH010000474.1:413617-438592 GCA_932178445.1 Andricus quercusramuli
AAATTTAAACAATTGATGATTGACAGTAGATATAGTCAGTTTAGAAAATACAAGGGACACCTGTCCGAAGTCTTCACCAAAAATCTCATCACTCAATCCACAGATTTGAAAATGAATGATTTACAGTAGAAATGGTCAGTCTGGACAAGACAAGTGACACCTGCCCGATTTCTTCACCTAAAATTTCATTTTCCAATTTGGAAATTAAAAAATAAAATTTCAAACAAATAATGATTGACAGTAGAAATAGTCAGCCTAGACAAGACAGGGGACACCTGTCCGACTTCTTCACCAAAAATTTTCCTATTCATATATTTGAAAATTATAATTGAAACAATTAATGATTAACAGTAGAAACAGTCCGTCTAGACAAGACAAGTGACACCTGCCCGACTTCTCCACCAAAAATGTAATTTTTGAATTTATTGATTTATAAATTAATTATTTATAGTAGAAACAGTCAGTCTGGACAAGACGAGGCGCACCGGTCCGACTTCTCCAACAAAAATCTCATTTTCCAATTTATAGATTCAAAAATTACTATGGATTACAAATTTATTATGCTGGATCTTCTGGATCATAGGTTGTAGATATAATTATGACGAAAAATTTCGTTAAAATAAATGTCATTGCAGCTTGTGTAGTTTCTCATCTTTCAATCCACAGATTTGAAAATGAATTATTCACAGTAGAAATGGTCAGTCTGGACAAGACAAGGGACACTTGTCCGACTTCGCCACCAAAAATCTAATTCTCCAATTTATAGATTTAAAAATTTCTATGGATTACAAATTTATTATGCTAGATCTTCTGGATCATAGGTTGTAGATATAATTGAGACGAGAAATTTCGTTAAAATAAATGTCATCGCAGCTTGTGTAGTTTATTTAGAGTATTGTAATTAGAATGTGTTCCTCAAGGGCAATAGAACCGTGAGTAAATAGAGTTCTTTTCAGTCTAAAATAAAAACACATTTAACAATCACTTTATATGTAGAGGTTTTGATAATTTTATAATGTTCACAAATGAACTTTTTTCTTATCTGAGTCAAATAGAAGTGCAAAAACCTGTAAAAACAAGCCTAAAGCGCAAGGTAAATAGTATATGGGTAAAAATAAGGACACTTTGTTGAAAATTCGCCTTTTTTGGTAGAAAATTAATCTTCTGCAAAATCCGTTGAAATTTTTGACTGCATAATATTGCGCAATATTATGCAGAAAATTCTCTCCGCCCTTTCGCGGAGAGATTTGCATCCGTCTTTCATGCGTGATGTAATTTATAAAAGAATTTTCTAGAAGAAAGAAACTTAGAGAATAGAAAGGTTCAATAAAGGAATGCAATTTTCTAACATCATCAGCCTAATTGAAATAAGGAAAATAAAACATTCTTAAATTTGTCGAAAGGCTAAGTCACATTTATGAACGTAATGTATTTAACTGTTACTGCTTTGGAACGGAAAAACAAGAACTATTTACACACTTTATCAATTTCGTCATACTTTGTTCCCCTTGAAAAAAATTCCTTCAATCTATGTGGAAATCGAAAACTCAATTGTTTGGTAGAAAATGTATATTTCTAAAAATGGAAAATCGGATGAGATTCAGAGGTGAGAAAAAACAGATAAATTTAGGAAAAATTAATTTTAGGAAAATTAATCTTTTTTGTCAAAGGATTCAAGGATTTCGTTGGGAGTTAATTTTCTTTTGTTGAATCCAAATGTTTATTTGAAATAATTTTTTTATTTTAATTTTCTTCACCAGAGTAATACGTAATAATTAATAATTATTTCTATTAATTAATTATGATGTTAAAATTTTTTCTACTGGTCCTTTCAATATTTTTTATAAAATATCGATACTTATATTGTAAAAAGAAATTGTTTAAAATTAAATAAAATTGTTTATTTAATATTGAAATATTTTTTCCCTGAAATATGAACTATTTCATTGTCAGTTGAAAATTAATCTCTTTTGTTTGAAAATTCCAACATTTTCCCAAAAATTAATTTTAGTATTGTTGAAGGTCAATAACTTTAACTAAAACTTCGTTTTTTTGCGAGGGGGGAGGGGGGACTGGTTGGAAACTAATTTTGTTGAAAATTCATCTTTTCTGGTAGAAAATTATTTTTTTGGTTGAAAATTCAAGTATTACAATTTTTGTTGAAAGTTTGTTCTTTTTTGGATAAAAAAACTGAAAATTCAAATTATTTGTTTAGCATTGAACTGAGTAGTCGAAAGTCAACCTTTTTGTCGAAAATTCAACAAAAGTAAACCGTTTTGCAGAAAATTGGTTTTGAGAAAATTTTGGTTTAAATTGTTTGCTAATTGGGAGAGCTTATTTGTCTTGTTAGCAATTTTATTGAGTTGAAGATTGGAACTTTTTATTTTTTATTATTTCAGAAATTGAAAAAAAGAAATTGTGTATTTGAACTGAGTTGGAAGGGAGGAAATACTAGTCACTAATCGTTTTACTAAATTGAAAAATGCCTATTTTTAGGTGTTTACCTCTTCTTTTCTCTGCTGATGAAAATGCACATTTACTTCGTTTTGTGTTCGAATCCCTGCAGAGCGAAAGGAGATCTTTTTTCTGAATAAATTTAATATCAAACAATCAAATACAACAGTATTTATTTAGTGCTGAATTATATTCTCATACAATATATTGAAGCGTATTGACGCATATTGACGCATATTGACGCATATTGACGCATATTGACGCATTTTCATTTTCTTGTATTGAAGTGGATAGAAATATGCTTCCATATTATTTTAGACAACCTGAAATACGCGTCCGGCTGTTCCAAAATATGTTTTAAGCACTTACGGTTCAGGATTTAAAGGAGATTCATGACAATCGGAATAAAATAGTAGTGTGAGAGCTGAAATAGTTATTAATATTTAATGCAATAAGAATAATTATAATTCTTTCGAAGTATGTCACACATGTTATATTTGAAATATGTAAATGAATTTCCAAATAAGCACGTTCTGATTAAAAGGAAATATTTTCTACATTATGAAATGATTATACCCAAAATTTTCTAGAAAGTTAAAAAAATTTAACTCGTGGCCCTTGTGAAGTAAAACTATTGACTGATATTTTGGGTGTTCTCTATTTAAAATATTTTCCTTTAAAAAAGTGAAATTTTATTTCAAAATCTTTAAAATTCTAGATTTTGTTCTTATTTTTAAAATGTTAGCATCTTTGCATTTTTGAAAATGCTTTGTTATTTTGGAATTTTCCAGAAAGCTTCAGGAGCTTTCAAATTACTTCATCTAAATCAGTCAAATTTTTTCTAAATTTTTATTGAAATCCTGAAAATTCCAAAATTCTCTCCAAAATCTACCAGATTCATTTTTGCCAATTTTGAAAATCATTTTTCATTTTCTTTCAAAATTAATTTCCCAAAATAAAAAACTATTTACAAATCTTTGAAGAACCTCAAGAATTTGTTTTACTCTCTTGAAAACAGGTTAAAGAATATTAACTTGACTTCTCCTTTCAGAAATTGAAATTTCCAAAGAAAAAAAATATTAGAAAGAAAATACCCAAAATTATGAAATCGCCGAAATATGAAAATCCCGAACTCGAACATTCTCGAATTATAAAAAATTCCTATACACTTTAAAATATGACCGAATTTGAAAATTCCCAAAAGTTTATAATATTACCGGATATGTATGATATGAAAATTGTTTTTTTTTTTATCAACATTATTTATTCATTGAGAATATCAATATTAAATATTAATATTCCATTTAATAATTTAATAATGTAGAAAATATACAACGAGAAATAATAATAAAAAATATTGATGTACGTGCCCACATATCTGAAGCATGGTGCGGTCTCTGTGACCGCACGGCCATACATAAAGGTTAATAAAAAATTAAATGCAGAGAATCTTTGTCCCTAATTGAAACGGTCTCATTTTAATTAGATTAATATCAGCTATTTGTGAAAGTGATTTTTCAAAATATTAAAACAAAAATTATCCTCAGCAAAGATGAAAATATATTTTTACACAACTCACGTTTTGTTAAGCAATGGTGTCTTTTGAAGCAACGCCATCGGGTATAACTCATAAGTCTATTGATCGTACCATCAGTTAGACAATGATAAGCCGGAAATTTGGGCTGAAAAGATATTTTTTTTAAATTAGAACATTTGGGAAAACGAGGTCTTTCCCGATGTGAAAAAGGCCGTGTGATACTATTTACTTACGGGGCATGTGTCTATTGCACATCCAAAAATATATTGAGTTCCCTCCTAGAAAAATTTAACTTTAATTAGTGGAAGTGCAATTCATTAAAATCTTTGTAGTTTCGTCATTTGAAATTGAAAAAAAAATTGCATATAATTAAGAGAGTTAGAGAGGAAAAGGGAAAAAAAGAAGTTGAAATAAAGCCGTGGTGGGATAGGGAATGTAAAAAGATGAAGGTGAAGGTGAAGAGGAAGTACAAGAAGTAAAAAGAGGGTAATGCGAGAAGGGAGGAGTACGTAGAAATGAGGAAGGGGTTTAGATTGGTGTGTGAGAAGAAAGAACAGGAAAAGGAGAAAGATCTGGAAGAGGAGTTAGCAAATGTTAAGACAGAGGGGGACGTCTGGAAGATAATAAATAGGTTTAGGATGCGTAGGGTGGGGGTTAGCGAGAAGATAGGGAGTGAGGAGTGGAGGGAGTTTTTCAAAGAATCATTCCAGGGCTCGGATTCAAGGAAGACGGATGGGGGAAGTAGAAGAACGGGGGAGGCAGAGATGGAGGAGTTGAATGACGAGGAGATAGAGAAGTAGATAAGGAAGTTGAAAAGAACAAAAGCAGCAGGGCTGGATGGGGTAGAGAACGAAGCATGGCTGTTGAGTACACAAGAGGTTAGGGAGAGGCTGAAGGAGTAAGTGAAGAAAGTATGGAGGGGCGAGGGATTCCCAGGAGGGTGGAGAGATGGGTTAATAGTGCCACTGTATAAGAAAGTGGATAAAGATAGGCAGAAAAATTATAGAGGGATTACGCTAATGAATACGGCGTATTAGGTATACGCAATGGTGGTGGCAGAGAGACTGCGAAAGGATGTCGAGGGGAAAGGAATATTGCCGGAGACGCAGGCGGGATTTAGGGCGGGTAGGAGTACTATCGACAATATATAAGTTCTGCAGCACGTGGTGGATAGAGAATTAGCGAAGAAGGGGTCGAAATTTTACGTGTTTGTTGTGGATCTCAAAGGAGTGTTTCCTTCGGTGGATAGAGGGAGGTTGTGGGAGGCGATGGAGGATAGGGAAATGGAGAGAGGCCTGATCGAGAGGGTAAGGGAGATATATGAAGAGACCAAAGACAAGGTAAGAGGAGGGGAGGGGATTTCGGGGGGATTCTGGATGGATAGGGGTCTAAGGCCCAACGCTTTTTGCGATCTTAATTGCGGATATGGAAAGTAAGCTGGAGGCCGGGGTGGTAGGAGGAGTCAGGATAGGAGGGGTTAGAATTTGGTCACTAGCGTATCCAGATGACATAGTGTTGCTGGCAACCAGCGAGGAGGCCTTAAAGGAGATGATGAAGAGGTTGAGAAGATACCTGGATGAAAAGGGGCTAGAGCTGACTGCGGAAAAGTCCAAGGTTATGGTCTTCAGAAAAGGAGGGGGGAGGGATAAGGGAAGGGAGTGGAAGTGGAAGGGAAAGGAGGTACAGAAGGTGAAAGATTTTGTGTACCTGGACTTCGCGTTTTGAAGGAATGGGTGAGTGGATGGCCACATAAAAGAGAGAGTGAGAAGGGCAAATGTGGTGATGAGGCAGGTGTGGGGGTTGGGAAAGAAGTTATTCGCAGACGATTTTGGAAGGAGAATGAAATTGTTTGATTCACTAGTGATGAGTGTGCTATCGTATGGGGTAGAGGTGTGGGGGTGGAAGGAAAGTGAAGAGGTAAATAGAACGCAGGAAAGGTATGTAATGTGGAGCCTGGAGTTTGCAAGGAACACGCCTAATTATATTGTCAGGAGGGAGACGGGGAGATCGAGTGTAGGAATTCTAGCAGGGAGCCAGGCGTGTAAATATGAGGAGAAATTTTTGGAAGAGGGGGGAAGTAGGCTGGTGAGGGAGTTTTGGTGGGAAAAGAAGAACAGGGGAGTGGGTGGGAAGATGGAGGCGAAGAGGGAACGGTATTTTCGAATGAATGGACTGCAGATGGATGAAGTGAGAAGGATGCACGAGGAAGTAAGGTTTATGACTTGGTTAAGCAAAACAGCATGGAGAGAGAGAAGAGAGAAGGGGAAGAGAGAATAAGAGAGTCAAGATTTAACGGGAACTATGTGTGGATTATGCCAAGGGCAATAGCGCCATATTTGTGTATGGAAGGAGAGAAAGGAAGTCAGGAACTCATAGCGAGGATGAGGTGTGGGTGTATGGAGGGTTTCAATAGGTTCTGGCTCTCTCGGGAAAAAAGGATGTGTGAGCTGTGCGGAAAGGGGGACGCAAGAGTGGAGCACTGGTTGGAAGAGTGCGTAGAAGTGGAAAGGAGTGGGATAAGCATGGAGGTATTGATGCATAAAGGGAGGGACAAAAGGGCAGTAGCATGGGTAAAGAGAGTGTTGGGTAAGATGGAGATGAAGAGAAGAAAGGAGGAAGAGGAATGGAGACGGAAAGATTGTAAATAGGAGAGAAAGTAGATATAAGTGACATGTAAATATTGTAAATAGTAGATAAGAAGTAGGTATTAGAGCGAAAACAGAGGTTGGTAAGCAAGGCAATGCAAAAAAGTAGGGAAATGCGAGCGAGGCGAAGCGAGGAAGGCAAGGCGATGCGAGCGAGGCGAAGCGAGGAAGGCAAGGCGATACGAGCGTGCGGATTAGAGATAAGGAATGGATGAATATTAGTTTTTAAGGGTTAGTTTTAAGAAGATTCTGTAAAAGTGTATGTGTAAGCAAGTCAATTGTTTAAGGCCAGCAGGCTGAAATATAAACGTTTATCTATCTAGTTAAAATAAAGCAGATGGAAAAGGAAATTAGAGTGTGGAAGAAGAGAACAGAAAAAAAGGCTTGAGAAAATGGAGGGCAGGATGGAAATAAAAGCAGGAGCCGGAAGTGGGGGGAGAGGGATCACAGGTGCTTGGGAGAGGGTAGAAAATATGATAGAAGAGAAAGTGGGAGAGCGTAGGAGTGAGAGAGAGGAGAGGGCGGATAGGGGAAGGTTAAGGGCAATGGAGTTGAGAATGAAGAGAAAAGAGAAGGCAGACAGGAGGAATAATATTGTTGTGAAAGGGTTGAAGCTAAAGAGTGGGGAAGGAAGAGAGGGTGTAGAAGAGCTGCTACAGAGCATAGGGTGGGTTAAAGGCAGGGTAGGGAAAGTTAAGTTGGAGGGGAGAAAGGACAAGGAAGTGGCGGTTGTGGAGTTGGAGAGCTGGGATGGAAACTTGGGGATAATGCGAAATAAGAAAAGGATGAAGGATAAGAGAGTTTTCATCGATCGCGATTTAACGAGAAAGGAAAGGGATGTGCAGAGAATGTTTAACGAGAGGGCTCGGAGGAAGAGGAGTGAAGGGAGATCTGCCAATGTAGGATATCGGAAATTAAAAGTAGACGAGAAAATGTGGGTGTGGGATGAGGAGAAAGAGGTGCTGAAGGGAGTGCAGGGGAATTTGTTCCGTAGGAAGTAGGGAGTGAGGGTAATGCAGAATAGAGGAGTAGTGAAGGTGCTGTACTGGAACGTAGCAGGGATAAAGAAGAAGGATGAGGTATTCTGGAGGTATATCCAGGAATTTGATGTTGTGGGACTGGAAGAGACGTGGGTAGAAAGAAAGGAATGGGTTATAGAGGAGAGAGGAGAGGTTATAGAGATCATAGAGGTTATAGAGGAAAGGAGGTTATGGAGGAGGATTATATGAATGGGAAATAGAGCCAAAGGTGCCAACAGGGAATAAGTGGAGACTCCAGGATGCGGTTAGAGTGAAGAAGAAAGGAAGGGCTAGTGGGGGAATTATAAGAAGGGTTAGAGATGGATTCGGGGAAGAAGTTCATGGGGAGAGAGAGAGAGGGAGGAATTGCAAATGAGGGAAGTAAAAATGGGAGGGATAGCGTGTAAGTTTGTGACAGTGTACAATCAGGATGGGATGAAAAGAATTGAAGAAAGGGTGGAAAACTTGCTAGGCGAAAGAGAGGAGGGTATGGTGGAACTGGATGGGGATTTCAATGCGAGGATGGGAATGGAAAAGAAGGAATGGGAGGGGAGAGCTTCGAAATGAAATCAAATGATAAGATAATAAATAAGAAGAAGGAGATTCTAAGGGACTGGATGGAGGATGGAGGGTGGGCAGTGGTGAATGGCATGGCAACTGGGGCAAATGGTATGGCGAGTGGGTGACCTGGACGAGGGAGGCGGTAGATAAATATCAGGAGCAGCTAGGAAATGTACGCTTTAAAGAATAGTCGGTGGAAGAGATATGGGAGGATCTAAAAGAGATGGTGAAAGGGTGTGTGCAAAAGAAGGTATTTAGAAAGAAGAAGAAAGGAATGGTGAAGCCGTGGTGGGACAGGGAATGTAAAAATATGAAAAGGAAGGTTAAGGGGAAGCAACAGAAGTGGGAAGAGGGTAATGCGGAAAGGGAGGAGTACGTAGAAATGAGGAAGAAATTTAGATTGATGTGTGAGAAGAAAGAACAGGAAAAGGAGAAAGATCTGGAAGACGAAATAGGAAATCTTAAGACAGATGGGGACGTCTGGAAGATAATAAATAAGTTGAGGTGATGATGAAGAGGTTGAGAATATACCTGGATGAAATAAGTTAGAGCTGAATGTGGAAAAGTCTAAGGTTATGGTGTTCAGAAACAGAGGGTGAAGTTATAAGGGACTACACTCTTATCCTAAATCACTCACCGGCCCTTGGGCTTCTCTGGGTACACAGGCGGCCGAGTACAAAGTTGCAATCACTTAAAAATAAGAATAAAACATATTTATTTTCATAAGTTCCATTTATTTCTTACTTATTGAATTTCGTGTAGGGTCAATAGGGTTAAGTTTGTTATCGAGAAAAATTAGGAATGAAGGAGAAAGTAATCAAACTTATTGGAAAAATTAAAAAAATATATTTGTGTCAAATCTTACTGTTTTTGGAATTTGGGAAGCAGTTGAACTCTTAACCAAGAAAGATGAATTCTCAAATAAAAAAATTAATTTTCGGCATCAGTCAAATTTCCGACTATGAAAGATTTTTCAAGTAAAAAATAAAAAAATGTCATCCAAAATATTCAATTTTTCTTTGGAAAGAGAAATTTTCAACAAGTCACTTGAACTTTCACCCGATTATTAAAATTTGGAACTGAAAAAGTTCCATTTTCAACCAAAAACGAAATAGTTCCACTTTCTGTGACAAAAAATAAATTGGAGAAAAAAAAATTTTTTTTTTTCTGCAGCACAGTTGAATTTTCAATCAAGAAGTTTAACTTGCTAGGAGAAAGAGAAAGTTGAAAAAAAAATACATACAATTTTAACCTGATAGTTACATTTTCAAGCCAGAAGATTAATTTTTTATCCGAAAAGATAATTTTTGGAAAAATTATATCAGTTTTTTAAGAGATAGTAGAATATTTAAGCTCAAGGAGATCTATTATTGACCAAAAATAAAATTGTTGAATTTTTATAACAAAAAATTTATTTGAGAAAAAATTCTATGAAATAGTGGAATTTTCTACCAAATAGTTCAACTTTCTAGAGAATTTTTCAACGAATTTTCAAATTTTCAATTAAGAAACTTAATTTTCAAGAAAAAAGCGTATTTCCATTTTAAATTGAAAGCACTTGAATTCACACCGAAAAGAAAACTTTTTAGCAAGCAAACTTGAATCCTCAACTTGAATAAATAAATATTCTCATTTTTAAACTAAAAAAGGTTATTCTTCAACCAAAAGAAAATCGATTAAATTTTATTAACAAAAAATTAATTTCTGACAAAAAATTTCAAATTTTCTACTTAACACTGAAATTCTTTACTAAAGTAAATTACTTGAGATGAGAAAGATGAATTTATAGAAAAAAGGCTTAAAATATCCTAATTTGTGAATTTCTGGGAAAATTCAAATTGATTTAAATTTTATTTTAAAACATTAATTTTAAGCTTCGAAGAATTTTTACGGTATGTCAAAAGAGAATCTGCAAAGTTTCAAAACAATTTTATAATTTCTGCAGAATTTAAAAAAATATCACAAAAGCTTTGAAATATTTGAAAAGATATTTTGGTCTTAGAATTTTTGAAAAGATTCAAGAATGTTTTAAAATTTGAAGAGATTTTCAGATACTTTAATCAAAATACAGATTTTTCTAGATTTCTAAATAAAATTTTTAAAATTTTTCAAGATTTTAGAAAATATTCAAATTGATTTTTTATTTTGATAAATTGATTTTGAGAAAATATTTCAAAAAGTTTTGAAAATATTTCAAAACCTTACAAATGATTTTCTTGAATTTCGACAAAGAATTTCAAAGATTTTGAAGTTAACTCTTTTAATCTTGTGAGACTACAAAATTTTTTAAAAAATGAAAGTCATTTTGAAAGATACTTCAAAGTTTTGATAGATTTTGGAAGTAATTTGAAATTTGAAAAAAATATACATTAAAAGTGTATTTTTATCTTGAAAAATTGAATTGAAGAGAATATTCCCAAAGATTATGAAATACTAAAAAAGATTTAGGGAATTCCGACTATGTTTGAAAAGATTTCGAAACATGCCAAAAGATTTCCACAATTTTCAAAAAAGTATCTGGAAGATTCTCAGAAATTTTTTTTTTTTTTCAAATTAAACTATTTGGTTGAAAATTTGTTGTTTTTTCGGGGGAAAATCAACTTTTTTAAACTGAAAATTCAACTGTTACATTTATTGCTGAAAATTCATCGTTTTTACTTAGAAATTCAACTATTTGATTCAAAAATTATATTTTTTATTTGAAGATCCATGTATTCTGTTAAAAATTCGAAATTTATATTTTAAATGGAAAATCGATCTTTTCTCTTTTAACATGTAACTATTCGGTTTAAATTTTCTGTATTTGGTTGAGGATTCAACTATTTTTCTGAAAATGTAATTATTTTGTTAAAAATTATACTATTTGTTCAAAAAAGTAACTTCTGGTTGAAAAATTAACTTCTTGTTAAAAAATTAACTGTTATGTTAACATGTTATTTACATGTTATGTACATGAATTCAAAAAGGGAAGAAGGTCAAACTTTTCGTTTTTATTTCCTGTATTTCTTCTAAAATGTTTTGGGTATTGAGGCAATAAATTAACAAATATTGGAAGAGCTTGAAATTATCAGCCTATTTGCTCTAGGCTTCGAAAATATGAATATCATGTATGCAGAAATACTAAATTTTCTGAGGAATTCCAATCTGTTGAAGGCTACCTTCCAATTATCAAAAAATGACTGATTTTTGTTAATTTATTTTTTTGGAATGATTAGAGGAAGTTGGGGTAGTTCGGGATACCCTAATTTTCGCCCTCTACTGGCGTCAATCTGTTTTACAAATCAAAATTTGGTTTTAATAACAAATGAAGGAATCAGTTTAGTACTATTGTGCAAGCTCTGATTTTTTGAAGTAATCGGGAAAAAATTGATCCTGTTCTTTCGAAAAGTACAAAATACCCCATTTTGCCCCACCAGTGAGGCAGAATAGGATTTGGAAAATCGTATTCAGTAATATAATCATATTTCAGAAAATTTATTTTCTTCTCGTCAGCGAATAAGATTCTTATTTGTCTGAATCTCAGTTCTTCCGAGGTGATTTGTCTTAGCCGATTGATGTCAGGTCATACTTTAATTTTCTGCGGTTCATATTATCAAAATCTAGATAAGACTTGACAATAGAGAAGTAGATGATAATACAGAAGATTACTTCTGAGATGATACGTTCCTAATTTGAGTCCAAAAAATTTAGGCAGAAACAGTTTTTAATTTTTGAGGAAATAGATGTGTCAGCTGACAAGTCCACGGAGATTGCCCACCAATTCGGGAAAAGCTAGGCTGCTGATCGCGCTAACGAATGTAGCCTTCAGTTTAAGTAAACAATAAAAACTCTCCATGGAAAAAAAGCTTTAAACTCATCTCAAAAACCCAACATTTTAAGTATAAAAACCTTTTCTTTTTATATTTTGTTGTTCATGATGTTCCGAGCAACAGTTGTCCTGACAAAAATCTTCTAAAATAAGCTGACAATTTCAAAATCGAACCCAGTTGATTTCCTGAAAGAACTTTTTCGTCTGAAGATGATACTGATCACTAGGTCAATCAGCACCAAGTGTTGATTAGATGTCCAGATTGACCAAAAAAGTTAATTTGATATCCAAGTATTTTTCGTGCAACTTCTTCTAGGAAGTTTCATTACAGCAGATTTCCTGATTGATATCCTGATTGATATCCTGATCACCAGGTCAACCAAAAGAGTCAACTCGATATGCAGGTATTTTTTTTGCAATTTCTGCAGATAAATTTACCTCCAAGAGATTATATCAATCACTAGGTCCACGAAAACGTCAACTCGATATTCAGGTGTTCTTTCTGCACCTTCTCCGGGAAGATTCTCACCAGGAGATTATGCTATTATCTAGGTCAATCACAAATGTCAAACCGATGTCCATTTATTTTTTGTGTAACTTCTCCAGGGAGGTTCAAATTCAAAAGATCACCAATCACTGAGTTGACCAAGAAATTTAACTCGATATCCAGGTATTTTTCGTGCACCTTCTGTGGGAATGTTTCCCCCAAGAAGACTATACTGATCACCAGATTCATCAAAAAGTCAATTCGATGTTCAGGGATTTTTCATGCAACCTTTCCGGAAAAGATACAAACCGGGAAATCATTCCGATCACCAGGTCGATAACAAATGTTAAATAGATGTCCAGCTATTTTTAGTGAAACTTCCCCAGGTTGAATTTTTTGATCAGCCTGGTGATCAGTATAACCTCCTGTTGGGAAACATTCCCAAAGAAAATACACAAACAATACTTGAAAATCAAATTAATTTTTTTGGTTGATTCGGTAATCGGTGTAATCTCCTGCAGGTAAACCTTCCACAAAAATTCGCAGAAGAAGAAATCCTTTGAGGAAACAAACCGGATTTGGTTCTGAGGTTATCAGCAAACGCTAAGTGAAATATAACTTAAAAAATCGCTTGATAGAAATTATTTATATTTTACATAAGTGAATACTTACTCAGTAAGAATGCGAATGCCTCCTTTACTGTCATTTTATAAACTGAATTGTTAGACAATCGATTTTTATTAAAGATTTTTGGCTAAAAAGAAGCTCGTGAAACAACAACGTACATCAGAAAACTAAAAATGATGATAGTGATTATATTCATGAAAGTGATGAAAACGTTATCTATAATGAAAACGAATTGTCATTGAATCAATTCTCCCTCTTTGCATTACGAACCTGCCACTTGTAGCCTCTTTCTAATCTTCACCTTACTCTTCCCCTTCTCTTCTCATCTAGCCACGTCTTCATCATTACTACCACATCTTATTTCGCTAAATTTCTGATTAAGTCCCTATCCTTTCTTTTCAAGCCTTCTATATTCCAGTAGCATATCCTACAATCTTCCCTACTCTCGTTTCTCGTCACTTTTTCTTTCCTAATATTTCTTATTTCTGTATCTCTTCTTCTGATCCCTCCTAGTTTTCCGACACAATATTTTCCACTATCTCTCTCCTGTCTTCGTCCCAATCCCTCTATTTTCTCCATGGTACCATATTATTTTTTTTTTATTTATTCATTTATTCTTATTTGTTCTAGCTTCCCTCTTATCCTCTCATATCATCAGTTTTACGAGTGTCATTTTTTCCCCTCTTCGCTCTTCCCTCCCTTCACTTTGCACTTGCTCTACCTCTACCTTAACATCTATCCTTTTCAGTACTTCTTCCATTCCTTCCCTCAGCTCCTTTCCCTCTGATCTTAGACCCTTTATTACTATGCTTCTTTTTCTTTCTTCTCTCTCTCTTTCTTTTCTATTCTTTGGTCTATTTTCCGCAGCCTTTCCGTCTCTCGCCTTAACACCAAACTCCCTGTTTGAGCTTTCTATTTTTGTATCCTACCTTCCTTCACTGTTCAGAGTTCAGAGATTAACATCTTCGGGAAGCAAATTAGGAAGAGCAGTATTAGCTTCAGGTAATTTCTCCATCCTGAGAAAGACTTTTTGGCAGATTTTGGACCTCTAGCTCTCATTTCGGCATCATCGGCTACCTACAAAGGTGTTCTTGCTGGAACAGGTGGTATGTTCGCTGAAGGATGTTGCTCTTCTTCTTGCTGATGAAGAGGAGATATCCCTTCCGGTTTCAAAAGGATATCTGATATCTTGAATACTGAGGCGTTGCATAAGCATGTTGACGGTGTGGTTTTGACCCAACGTTCATGTAGCCTCAGCATGTATCCTCTTCGTGCTGGTGAGTTTCCTTCCCAACAGTTAAAGATGTCCTTCCTTATTTAATCTGACCATTAAAACGATGTTCTCGCATTTTTCCGTGGAAATTGTTTAGCCTTCGCCTCGGTTTGGTGGTCCTATCACCACTCCAAACTGATCCATGGCCTCCATCCAAGAGAGCTTGATTGTGGGTGGCACTGCGCGATACTGGTAACGTAACCAGATAATGGGTAGCATTGGGGAGTTAGCCCAATGCAACCCGGCTGACTGCAAGAGCCGGAGCTCTTGGGTGATCGACAGGGTCATCTTAGTCCCAGAGCATTGAGGTTATCTCTGCCGTGATTTGGAAGAACACCGTTAACTGTATTTCAGATAAGTCCCTTGAGCCGCCTGCCGTTGACTGCGTCCAGTTGACTTATCCGAATTGCAGTTAATGGTGTTCTTCCAAATCACGGCAGATCTAATGTGATCTATTCTACTGTACCCTTGAAGCTAATCCTCACAGTCGCTGTGGACGTGACGTGCTGTCTTCTTTCGGAAACAGCACTGTTGACATTCAGCATCCCTGTGGATCCTCATGTTAGTCCGCTGCTTCTATAAGCGGTAATAGAACGTGACCATTTCAACCACATTTTTCACCTACTTTAATTCCATGCTCAGAAGTTTCTTAGTCTTTTCTAAACGTGGTTCTTTGATAAACTTCGTAGAGTGTGTCTTACCTTTAGTCATCTTCCAATACCTTTTATTTTACACTCATGCGTAACTTTTTGAGCTGAGAAGAGCTGTGTCCTTTGTGAATTACAGAGCAAGGAAAGTTGATTTTATGCTCTGAGACAGCATGTAGAGATATAGAGAGCTGTGAAAGTTGATTTTACATTCGAGGGTGACCTTCGAGACAACAAAGAGTTGGAAAGGGGATACTTATTAATGAATAACAACACTCTGCTAATTCAGGTCTTAACAGGTTATGGGCCCAGCACGCCCACACTGCCCGACACAGTTGCAGAATAAGTTAAGAAATAATCTTGGCTTACAGAAAGCTATCCGCTCCTAATGGCGATTTCAAACTTGACAGAAAAACAGGAAATGAGAATGAAAATTTTCAATTGAACTAGAACATTCTGCGTGGAATTGAATTCGACTATTTCAATTTCATTCGAATTTTCTATAAGGCTCCATTCAGTGCACAATTAAATTTTTTTTTTAAATAACAGGGAGAATGTTATTTTTCCACTTGATAAAAAATAACTCATTTCCTGTATTTTTATTGCACTATTTAATTTAAATAGTAATTTTTGAAAACAAAGCTTGGCACGGATGGTTAAATTTTGCCAGTAAGACAACTATTTGATTAAATTTTCAAAATTTTTGCTAACGTGAATAGCGACTAAAAAACCTTTTTTTATGGAATCTGTATTATCAGAAGGTAATAACAGAGAATATTAAACGTCTTTTCAGAATAGATGTAGCCATGAGAGAAAAATCATTTTAAATAATTTGTTTTTCGGAAAAGGAAAGGAGAGGATCTTCTTGCAGAAAAAAAAAAATATTTGAAACCTTTTTCATTCAAAATTCAACTAATTAGCTGAAGATTGAACTATTTCGTCAAAAATTAATTGTTTTGGTTGCAAGTTAATTGATTTGGCTTGAGAATGTGTATTTTCATTGAGAATAATTTTTTCAACAAATAATTTCATGTTTGTTTAAACATTAATCTTCTCAGGTTGAAACTATTTGCTTCAAATTTTTTTTTTTGTTGGAACCTAATCTTTTGTTTTTGAAAATTAATATTTTTGGTGACTGATTCACCTTTTTGATTGAAAATTCAACCATTAGGTTGGAAATTCCAATAAAAAATTGAATATTTGGTTTAATATTCATGAATTTGTTTACGAATTATTCTTTTCCAGTAGAAAATTAATATTGTTGTTTGGAAATGCATTCCCTTGGTTGAAAATTAGTTTTTTAAAATTAAAAATTATATTTTTCAGGTAAAAATGCAACTATATTTTTTGTAGAAATTTCTTTTTACAGCATTTCATCTTTTTTGTTTAAAATTTAGTCGTTCAGTTGAAAGTTGAACTATTTCTTCAAAAATTTATTCTATTTGGTTAGAAACCTATTTCTCTAACTGAAAACTGAACTATTTTGTTGTTACTGTTAAATATTGTTATTTTCCAGTTGAAAATTCGTCTATTATGTTGACAATTGATCTTTTCTTGTTAAAACTTGAACAACGTAGTTAAATTTTGTTTTGTTTATCGCCTGACAATTCTTTCATAATCGATCATTGAACTATGATATTCGGTGAAAAAAACCTAATTGTTGAATTTTCAACCGAAAAATGACATTTTAACAGAATTTTTGTCATAAGCTACAAAATTATATTTAAAACAGTTAATGATTGCCAGTAGAAACATTCAATCTAGAAAAGACAAGGGGCACCTGTTCGACTTCTCCACCAAAAATCTAATTTCTTAATTTTCGAGACAAGAAACGGGGCGCTTGTCCGATTTCGCCCAGAAAAATCTAATTTTCCAAGTTATAGATTTGAAAATTCAATTTCAAACAATTAACGATTGAGTAGAAACAGTCAGTCTAGACAAGACAAGGGACACCTGTCCGATTTCTTCACAAAAATTCTCATTTTCGATTTTATGGATTTAAAAATTATATTTAAAACAATTAATGATTGACAGTAGAAACAGCCCGTCTAGACAAGACAAGTGACACCTGTCCGTCTTCTCCACCAAAAATCTCATTTTTCAATTTATCGATTTGAAAATTGAATGTCAAACAATTAATGAATTAGTAGAAACAGTCAGTCTAGACAAGACAAGGGACACCTGTCCTAATTCTTCACAAAAATTCTCATTTTCCATGTTATAGATTTAAAAATGGTATTTGAAACAATTAATGATTGTCAGTAGAAAGAGTCACTCTAGGCAAGACAAGTGACACCTGCCCGTATTCTCCACCAAAAATCTAATTTTTGAATTTATGGATTTATAAATTAATGATTTATAGTCGAAACAGTCAGCCTAGACAAGACAAGTGACACCTGCCCGACTTCTCCGCCAAAAATCTCATTTTTGAATTTATGAATTTATAAATTAATTATTTACAGTAGAAACAGTCAGTCTAGAGAAGACAAGGGACACCTGTCCGACTCCTTCACAAAAATTCAAATTTTCGATTTTATAGATTTAAAAATTATATTTAAAACAATAAATGATTGACTTGTCCGATTTCGCCACCAAAAATCTAATTTTCCAAATTGTAGATTTAAAAATTAGATTTTAAACAATCAATGATTGACAGTAGAGACAGTCAATCTATACAAGACAAGTGACACTTATCACTTGGATTATCTGAACTCCTTCAAATCATCTAGATTACAAGCGTATTACTATGGATTACTAGTGGATTACTTTGGATTACAAGTAGACTAATCCCATTTATCTGGATTACAAATGAAGTATTACGGATTACTAGGAATTATAAGTACATTTCACAGTCCTTAAGGTGGTTTTCTCCAAATAATATGGATTGCAAGTTAATAACTTTAGATGACGCAGAATTTAAAGTGGATTACTCTAAATTATATGGACTTCAAGTGAATTATTCTGGATTGCTCTGACTTAGAAGAATTTACTCTTGATTAAAAGCTGATTTTTCTAGAAATAAAGTTGGTTTTTCTGGATCTTAGGTTGTAGATATAATTGAGATGAAAATTTTTGTTAAAATAAATGTCATTGCAGCTTGTGTAGTTTATTTAGAGTATTGTAATGAGAACTTGTTGCTTGAGGCCAATAGAACTTTGAGTAAATAGTTTTCCTTTTCAGTCTAAAATAGAAACAAATTTGAAAATCACTTCATATGTAAAGGTTTTGAGAATTTTATAATATTTGCAAATAAACTTTTTCTTTTCATCTAATTCGAATACGAGATGAAAGAACCTGAAAAAACCAAGCGAAAGGCAAAATCCGTGGGAATTTTGGACTGCATAATATTGCATAATATTGCATAATATTGCGCCCTTCTCCGGAGAGATTTGCAACCGTCTTCCATCCGTGATGTAATTTATAAAAGAATTTTCTAGAAACAAGAAACGTAGAGAATAGAAAGGTTCAATGAAAGAATGCAATTTTGTAACATCACCAGCCTAATTGAAATAAGGAAAATAAAACATTGTTAAATTTGTGGAACTGGCTAAGTCACATTTATGAACATAATGGATTTAAATGTAACTACTTTGAAATGGCAAAACAAGAACTATTTACACACTTTATCAATTTCGTCATAATCTGTTCCCCTAGAAAAAAAATTTGTTTTAATAATATTTAGAGATGACGCAAGCACCATAAAGTTTAACACGTATTTCCAATAAAGAAACGTTTTTTTAAATAAGAGAAAGTTAATCGATAATTAATGTTCACAAACATGAATATTCAAACGAATTATTATTGTTTTTAGAAATTCTCTCTCAGAATGCAGATAGAAAGTCAAGGTTTTTTGAAAAAATTTCAACGTTCTGTCCAATTTTCAATTCGAGGGAGGCAGTGTTAACACTAACGTTTATCATTTTTGACGAACATAATTTTTTTAACAATTTGTCATTATTGCTAATAGTATTCTTTTAGAATAATGCTATGAAATTGCAGTTTCTTCTGAAATTTTCAACTTTTTGTTCACTTTTCAAATGGATTGATTTGAATAATTGATTAAAGTTGACTACATTATTTGGTTTAACAATTTATTATTATCATTATTATAATTCATATTCAAATTGAATAATGCTAGAAAGTTGCGGTTTTTTCTGAAATTCACAACTATTCGTCTACCTTTCACATAGGGTGAGGTAATAATTGATTCAATCTAGCAAAAATAATTATATGAACAAATTATGACTGTTTATAACTATCTTCTTTAATAATGCAATATAGTTGGAAGGTAAAAAAACAGATAAATTCAGAAGAAAACCAGATGAATTTAGGAGAAAAACAGAAAATCAATCTTTTTTATTGAAGGATTCGAATATTTCGTTGATAGTTAATTTTTCTTGGTCAAATCCAAATGCCGTTTATTCAATATTAAATTTTTTTGCTGAAATGTCAAACATTTCATTTTCCGTAAAAACTTCATCCTCTTAGGTTGAAAATTTTAACATTTTCTTAAAAGTTAATTTTGTTATTGAAGATCCATAACTTTAGTTAAAAATTTCTTCTTTTGGGCCGGGTTTGTTAAAAATTAATTTTTATCAGCTGAAAATTCAACTTTTTTGTTGAAAATTCAAGTTGTTTGTAGAAAATTTGTCTTTTTCGCTTAAAAATTCAGCAGTTTGATAGAAAATTCAACTATTCGAAACAAAATTAAAATTTTCTGCACAAAATTCGTCTTTGAATTCAGAATTATTTCCTAAATGAAAATATAATTTTGCCACTTTTGATTCAAAGTTGACTATATGGTTGAAAATTTATATATTTTATTCAAATTTAATTTTTTTTGCAGACAATTCACCTTCGGTGTAAAAAATTCGTTTCCTTCCCTGTAAAAATCAATTTCTTAAACTGACAATTCAATTATTGTTTTAAACATTTAATTGATCAGTTGAGAGTTAACTCTATTGTTGGAAATTCATGTTGGTTCGAAAATTCAACTGTTCTGTGAAAATGTTGTCTTTTGTGCTGAAAAATTAAAAAATTTGTTTTTGAATTGAAATTTAATTCTCTTGGGCGAGTTCAAGGGAATAGTTTTTCATAATTCTCCCATGTATTGATTTGAAAATTGAATTTCAAGCAATAAATGGTTGACAGTAGAAACAGTCAGTCTAGACAAGACAAGTGGTACCTGTCCGACTTCTTCAACAAAAATCTCATTTTCCAAATTATAGATTTGAAAATTGAATTTCAAACAATTAATTATTGAGTAGGAATAGTCAGTCTAGACAAGACAAGGGACACCTTTGCGACTTCTTCACCAGAAATCTCATTTTTCAATATAACGATTTAGGAATTAAATTTTAAACAATTAATGATTGCCAGTAGAAATAGTCAGCCTAGACAAGACAAGGCACACTTGACCGATTTTTTCACCTAATTCAATTGAATGAGGAAAAATTGTTATTTTCAACTTTGTTCTTGAGTTGGATGGGAGAAAATTTCGGTTTTCAAAAAATTTGCCTATTTGTCTTTTTGGGAATTTCATTGAGTTGGAGGATGGAACTTTTTATTTTATTTTTTTTTTTTTTTGGGAGGTTCAGGAATGGAAATGATGTATTCTAATTGCGTTGGGAGGGAGGAGATAATGGTTAGTAATTTTTTTTCTGAATTAAGAAATACCTATTTTTAGGTGTTTAACTCTTCTTGTCTCAGCTGACGTAAATGCACATTTTCTTCGTTTTGCCTAATATTTGAAATATGAAGATAATGAATCATTAAAAATTCTCAATATAGAAATATTTATTGAGTGCTGAGTTACATTTTCATACAATGTATTGACGCATTAGGACGCATATTGACGCATATTGACGCATAGTGACGCATATTGACGCATATTGACGCATATTGACGGATATTGACGCATATTGACGCATATTGACGCATAGTGACGCATATTCAAATACGCGTCCGGCTGTTCCAAAATATGTTTTCAGCACTTAGGGTTGAGGATTTAAAGGAGATTCATGACAATCGGAATGATCTAGTATGTCAAGAGCTGAAATAGTTATAATTATTTATTGTAATGAGAATAGTTATAATTTTTTTTTTAAATATGACACTCTGAAGAAGATGCTATATGTGACGTGGAACGAAGAAACCAGCCTCAGGTCAAAAGATCAACTGATTTTTTACCCTGTAGCTGGTTTCTTCGTTCCACGTATTTTTTTTTTTTTAATATTATGCAAATCTACAAATGTCAAGAATGTTATCATTTCAGAATTTCCAAATTTATTTTTTTTTTTGAAATTTCATAATTTTGGGACTTTCCTGTTTTAAATATATATATATATTTTTTTTAGAATTTTACAGTGAAGAGAATTTCACTTTAAATTGCTTGTTTAGTCTCATATTTAGGAAACTTTTTTATTTTTTTAAACTTTACTTCGAAATTTGATTTAAAAATAAAAAATGATTCTCAATTTTTCCAGAAATCTTGAAAAAATTTGTTTATTACTATCTATAAAGTTGTCACAATTCTTTTAAAAAATTAGAATTTTATTTGAAAATGTAGATTTTGTTTTTATTTAAAAATTTTTTGAATTTTTCTATTATTCTTGAAAAATTTTCATTTTGAAATTTACCAGAATACTTAAGAAGCTTTCATATTATTTGTTCTAAATCAATCAAATTTTTTCGAAAATTTTATTGAAATCCCAAAACTTAAAAAAATTTGCTGTAAAATCTACCAGATTCATTATTTTTGATTTTGGAAATATTTTTTCATTCTCTCTAAACATTAATTTTTTAAAATAAAAAGTGATTTACAATTTTTCTAAGAAGCTCAAGAAATTTTTTTTCAAGGATATAGAATATTGACGCCAAAAAGAAAATTCCCGAAATTATAAAATCGCCGAAAAAAAATCCAAAATTGGAAAATTCTCGAATAATACAAAATTCCCATACAGATAAAAATATTTCCGAGTTTAAAAATTGCCAAAAGTTTATAATCTTACCGGTTTTGAAAAATTCCGAATTTGAAAAATTAAAGAAAAAAATTTTTCTCTCAACATTATTCATTTATAAGGAATACGAATGATAAATATTTGGGTCAAAGAAAATGCACCTTTTTAAATGTTCAATTTATTTTTTTATGCTATTGATTACACTCAAAATAACAATCATTTTTTCTAAATTCTTAATGCAGGTTCTTTTTTTTTGCATTTGCATATTAGTTTTAAAAAAACTATTTCTCTTGTGATGAAAATCTTGTTCTTTTATTCTTATTTGCATTGAGAATGTTTTTTTTTCAATTATACTTATTTGAAATTCAAACAATAATTTAAAAGATTCAATATTTTTAATTTAATAATTCAATAATGTAGAAAATATTCAACGAGAAATAATAAAAAATATTGATGTACGCGCCCACATATCTGAATTATGGTGCGGTCTCTGTGACCGCACGGCCATTCGTAAAGGTTATTGAAACATCCAGTGCAGAGAATGTTTGTCCCTAATCGAAACGGTCTCATTTTAATTATTTTAATATCAGCTATTTGTAAAAGTGATATTTCAAAATATTAAAAAAAAATTATCCTCAGAGAAGAAGAAAATGTATTTTCACACAACTCACGTTTAGTTAAGCAATGGTGTCTTCTGAAGCAGCGCCATCGGGTATAACTTATCAGCCTTTTATCCGTACCATCAGTCAGACATTGACGAGCCGGAAATTTGGGCTGAAAACATGTTTTTTTTTAGATTACGATTTTTGGGAAAACGAGATCTTTCCCGATATGAAAAAGACCGTGTGAAACTATTTACTTACGGGGCAGGTGTCTATTGAACATCCAAAAATATACTGAGTTCCCTCCTGAAAGAAATTATTTTAATTAAATAAAAAAATTAATAAATTATAAATTAAATCTGTATGGTTTGATCATTCGAAATATAATAATAATTTTTTCAAATAACGCCCACATACGTCTGTTATAATGAGAATCAAAAAACCCCCTAAAAAAAAATTGGGGGTTCTCAAGTTTTTGGCGCTGATAATGATTTAATTCCAACAATTAATTATATTTTTCATCAATTTTCTTTTAGAATAGAGTTGGAAAGTTCTGGTTTTTACCTGAATCTTTAACTTATTTTTAAGGTTTTAATATGATCTCAGCAACAATCAATCGAACTTAACAAAAATAAGTGCCCAACCAATTCATTAACAATTCCCATTCATTGAAAAATTCAAAGTTGAAGCAAGAGCAAAAAAGATGTGTTGATTCGAGACGAATCGATTGACCTATAATATTACTACATTTTATTAAAGAGTAACGAAGCTATGATAATGTATAATATTTAAAAATATAGTTTTTTATAGAAAAACTTTTTTCATCAACGTGATAGAAAGTTGATGCAAGGATATGAAAGATTCCTTGGTTTTGAACAAATCGATTGACCTATAATATGAATACATTCTATTGGAGAGTAAGGAAGCTATGCTAATGCATAATATTTGAAAACACGGTTTTTTTTTTAGTGAAATTTTTTCCTTAAACATAATTCGAAATTGATTAAAAAAAATTAAAGATTCCTTAATTCGAGAGCAATTGATTGACCTACAATTATAATACATTTCATTGAAGATTAGGCAAGTAATGTTAATTTATATATTTTTGAAATCGATTTTTATAGTAAAACTTTTCTCATTCTCATAATATAGAGTTGATACAAGAACAGAACAGTTGTGTTGATTCAAGATGAACTGATTGACCTATAATATCAAAACATTTTATTGAAGAGCAAGGAAGCTATGCTAAAGAATAATATTTTAAAACAAGTTTTTTTATAGTAATTTTTTTAACATGATTCAAAGTTGATGCAGGGATATAGAAGATTTCTTTGTTCAAGAAAAAAATTGATTGACCTAAAATTATAATACATTTGATTAGAGACTAGGGAAGTTATGGTAATTTATATATTTTTAAAACCTATTTTTATAGTAAAAATTCTCTCATCCACTCAATTCAAGGTTGATGCAGAAACAAAAAAAATGTGTTCAATCGGGACGAATTGATTGACCTATAATATCAGCACATTTTATTGAAGAGTGAGGAATCTATGCTAATACATAATATTTGAAAACACGGTTTTTTATGGTAAAACTTTTTTTCTTGAACATATTTTAAAATTGATTCAGGAATGTAAATGATTCCTTGACTCGAGACGAATTGATGGACATATAATTATAATAAATTTCATTGAAGAGTAGGGAAGTTATGGTAATTTATATATTTTTAAAATCGATTTTTATAGTTAAAATTTTCTCATTCTCATAATAAAGAGTTAGTGCAAGAATAGAACAGTTGTGTTGATTCAAGACGAACTGATTGACCTATAATATCAATACATTTTTTTGAAGAGTAAGAAAGCTATGCTAATGAATAATATTTGAAAACAAGTTTTTTTATCGTAATTATTTTTTAACATGATTCAAAGTTGATGCAGGGATATAGGAGATTTCTTGATTCAAGACAAAAATTGATTGGCCTACAATTATAATACATTTGATTAGAGACTAGGGAAGTTATGGTAATTTATATATTTTTAAAATCGATTCTTATAGTACAAATTTTCTTACTCTCATAATTTAAAGTTGATGCAAAAATAGAAAAGTTGTGTTGAATCTAGAGAAATCGATTGACCTAGAATATCAAATCATTTTATTGAAGAGTGCGGAATCTATGGTAATACATAATATTTGAAAACACGGTTTTTTATGGTAAAATTTTTTCCTAAACATATTTTTAAATTGATTTAGAAATGTGAAAGAATCCTTGATTCGAGACGAATTGATTCACCTACCATTATAATACATTCCAATAAAGGGTTGTGAAGTTATGTTAATTCGGATATTTTTAAAATTG
>CAKNXH010000474.1:438602-454430 GCA_932178445.1 Andricus quercusramuli
ACGAATCGATTGACCTATAATATCAACACATTTTATTGAAGAGTGAGGAATATATGATGATGCATAATATTTGAAAACACGGTTTTTATGGTAGAATTTTTTTCTCAAACATATTTTTGAATTGATTTAGGAATGTGAAAAATTCCTTGATTCGAGACGAATTGATTGACCTACCATTCTAATACATTTAATTAAAGAGTAGTGAAGTTATGGTGATTCGGATATTTTAAAAATCGATTTTTATAGTAAATATGTTCTCATTCTCATAATTTAAAGTTGATGCAGGAACAGAAAAAATGTGTTCATTTGAGACGGATCGATTGACATATAACAATATTGATACATTTAATTTAAGAGCAAGGAAGCTATTCTAATGCATAATATTTGAAAATACGGTTTTTATAGTCAAATTTTTTTCTTAAACATAATTTAAAATTGATTCAGGAATATAAAAGATTCGTTCGTTCGAGAAGAATTGATTGACCTATAATTATCAAACATTTCATTGTAGAGTAGGGAACTTATGGTAACTTATATATTTTTCAAATCGATTTTTATTGTAATAGTTTTCTTATTCTCATAATTCAAAGTTGATGCAGGAACAGAAAAAATGTGTTGAATCGAGACGAATCGATTGACATATAATAATATTGATACATTTTATTGAAGAGTAAGGACGCTATGCTGATGCATAATATTTGAAAACACGGTATTTATAGTAAAACTTTTTTCTGAAACATAATTCAAAATTGATTCAGGAATATAAAAGATTCGTTGGTTCGAGAAGAACTGATTGACCTACAATTATAATACACTTCGTTGAAGAGTAAGGATGTGATAGTAATTAATATATTTTTAAAATCTATTTTTATAGTAAAAATTTTCTCATTCTCATAATTTAAAGTTGATGCTGGAACAGAAAAAATGTGCTGAATCGAGAAAAATTTGCTGAAAAAACAAATTTGTTTGCAGTAATTTTTTTCAACATTATTCAAAGTTGATGCAGGGATATGGAAGATTTCTTATTTCAAAGCAAATTGATTGACCTACAGTTATAACAAATTCTATTGAAGAATAGGAAAGTCATGGTAATTCATATATTTTGAAAATCGATTTTCATAGTAAAAATGTTCTTATTCTCATAATTTAAAGTTGTTGCAAGAATAGAAAAGTTGTGTTGATTCAAGACGAATCGATTGACCTTTAACACTACGATGGTCCAATAATGCATTGGAAATTTTTTTTTTTTTTTAATTTTTATAGGGACACCTCCCAAATTTATTCGAATCCACCTAAAAATAAATCCATTTTTTTTTGTTTCAAACAAAAATTATATTCAGGGGTGCCGCAAGCCCCATGAAGTTTAACATGTATTTCCCATAAGAAAAAAAGACGTTTTTGTCAATCTTATCCAGAATCCTCAATATTATCTTAATCAAGTTGAAACTCAAATATTTTTTTCACAACTAGCCATAGAATACGAATAAAATATCACTTTCTGAATATCACCCCCATAAGTCTATTTTATAGGGTCCCAAAGAAACCCCATAAGTGAAAAAATGGGTTTTGCGAGTTTTTGGCGCTCATTATGATTTTTTTGCGGTTTCCTTGATACGAATTGTTGAAAATACATAAAGTATTACTTCATATTGAAAAAGAGATATTTTTATGAATTGTTTAAACAATTTATTATTGTTTTCGGCAAATTTTCTCATAGAATGGAGTTAAAAGGAAGCGGTTTTTTATAGAAAAAAATATCCAAAATGTTTAATTTTTCTTCGAAAACAAAATTTCCAACAAGTCACTTGAACTTACACCCAAATATTTAAATTGTAGAACCAGAAAAGTTCAATTTTCGTCCAAAAACGAAATAGCTCAACTTTCTACAACAAAAAATAAATTGTCAAAAAAAATTGTTTTTCTGCAACACCGTGGAATTTTCAAACAAGAAAAATAATTTTTTATCCAAAAAGATGATTTTTGAATAAATTACATCAGTTTTATACCAAATAGTTGAATATTTAAACTCAAGAAGATCTATTTTTGACTAAAAATGAAATAGCTATCTAAATTTTTATAACAAATAATTTATTTGAAAAAAAATCTATAAAACAGTGGAATTTACGACCATATGGTTGGATTTCCTACAAAATTTTCTAACAAATTTTTAACTTTTCAATTGAGAAAATTAATTTTCAGCAAAAAAGCATATTTCTAACGAATAAGTTCATTTTTGAACTAAAAATATGATTTTTTAACGAAAAAGGTGATAATTCTTATATATACGGATAAATATTCTTATTTCAAATTAAAAACAGTTGAATTTATCCCAAAAAGACAAATTAATAACAGGCGAACTTGAATACTCAACTTAAAAAATTTGATAAATTAAATAAAATAAATTTTCAAGCGAGAAAACTAATTTGCTAGCAAAAAAGGACCAATTTTCAACAAATGAGATCAATTTCCAAACGAATAGTTGCATTTGTGCACTAAAAAAGGTCAGTCTTCAACCAAAAAAAAAATTATTTGAATTTTTATAAAAGAAAATTAATTTTCAACCAAAAATAATGAATTATCTACAAAACACTGAAGTTTTCTACCAGAATAAATTACTCAATTTTTCAACAACAAAAAAATTCAATAAAATAGTTGAATCAGCCAAAGAAATGAATTTTCATCCCAAGAATATGAATTTTACGAAACAGATGAATTTTAAATAAAAAAGAATAATTTTCAATTAAAAATACGAAATCTTTACAAAATACATCAATTTCGAACCAAACGGTTAAATTTTCAACCAAAAATTTTGATTTTCTATCAAAAAGAGTCAACATTTTAATCGTTAATTTTTTTTTTCAATATTAAGAAATAAATATTTTGTTAACATTTTGTTATCACAGTATGATTTGTGAATTTCTTCGCACTTTCAAAGAAATGAGAAAAAATAAATTTATAGACAAAAGACTCAAAATATCCTAATTTGTGAATTTCTGGGAAAATTTAAATTGATTTACATTTTGTTTCCAAATATTTATTTTACGCTTTCAGGATTTTAAGATATGTCAAAAAAGAATCTGGAATTATTTAAAACAATTTTCAAATTTTGAAAGATTTTAAAACTTATTAGAAAGACTTCGAATTAATTCAAAATATATTTGAAAATCTTAGAAGCTTTTAAAAGATTCAAAAATAATTTAAATTTTGAAAAAAATTTCAGTAATTATAATCAAAATGTATATTTTTTTAGTTTTCTAAATAGAATTTCGGACTGTTTACTAAGATTTTAGAAAATATCTGAAAAAATTATATTAGAGAGAATATTCCCAAAGATTTTGAAATATTAATAAATATTTTCGGAATTCTGGAAAGATACAACAATAAGTTTTGGGAAAATTTTGAATAATTTTTTATTTCACAAAATTAATTTTTCAAACTAAAACTGTAACTATTCCGTTTTCGTTCGAAAATTTATCTTTTTTAGTTGAAAATATATCTTAGCTGAAAATTCAACCATTTTTGCAAAAATTTAAATACTTTGTTAAAAATTGCACTATTTATTTGAAAAATTTATTAGTTGTTAAAAAATTAACTGCTTTGATGAAAATTCATAGTTTCAGCTTAGAAATTCAACTTTCTAATGGAAAATTCCTGTATTTTGTTAAAAATTCGTCTTTTTGGGTACAGAATTTATCTTCTTATTTGAAAATTCATCTTTCTAGCTGAAAATTAAATTATTTTTCGATAATTTTTGTTTTATTCAATTTAACTAGTAGAAAATTTGTTTTTCTTCTATTGAAAATTTGAATATTCAGTTGAAAATTCAACTATTTGGTTTCGGGTAGAAAATTCAACTGTTTTGTGGAAAATTCATGTATTTCTTAAAAAATTTATCTTCTTGGGTAGAAAATTATTCTTGGTTGAAGATTCATTTTCTCAGTTGAGAATTCAAATTTTTTTTAAATTTCATTTTTCAGTTAAATATTCAGCATTCTAGTTCAAAATTAATTTCTTTAGCTGGAAATTTGACTTTTTTATTCATGATTTATGTATTTTGTGGAAAATTTATTTTTTTCAGTTAGAAATTGAACTATTTATTTTGAAAGTTTATGTGATTAATTAAAAATTCATCCATCTGGTAAAAAGTTAATCTTATCAGTTGAAAATGCATCTTTTTGGTTTGAAGTTAATTCTTTTTATTGTTGCAAATCTGTTTTTCTAAAAATTTAACGATCCTGTTGTTTGGTTTAAAAATGTATTGATTAGATGAATTTTTTTTTTTTCTTCATTTAATTTCTTTGGTTGAAAATTCGTATTCTCTCAAGTGGAAATTTAATTATTTTGCTCAAAAAATCATATTTTTGTGAATCAACATTTTGCTGACCATTCATATTTTCTTTATGGAACATTCAAATCCGTTGTTAAAAATTGCTAATTTTTGTTGGTGGCACTGCGCGATACTGGTGACTGGTAACGGGATTGGACACTCAGGCGTGATTTTGTCTAGTGTTCATGATTTGTTCATGTCCCTAATAAATATGCATACTCAATCGATAAAAAAAATATTCTAACGCGAAATATTAAATATATAATTATGAACGATCAATATACGAATTCGGAGCGGGAACACTGACAAACTTTTTTTTCTATTTCCTGTTGTTCTTTTGAAATATTTTTGGTATTGAGGCAATAAATTAACAAATATTGGAAGATCTTGAAATGATCAAGGTATTTGCACTAGGCTTTGAAAATGTGAATGTCATTTACGCAGAAGTAGTAAATTTTCTGAGGAATTACAATTTGTTGAACGTGAACTTCCTATTATCAGAAAATGACCGCTTTTTGTTAATTCCTATTTTTGGAATAAGCAAAGAAAGTTGGGGTAGTTTGGGGTAACTTAATTTTTGCCCTTCACTGACTCGAATCTGTTGTATGGATCAAAACTTGATTCTAATAACAATCGAAGGATTCAGTTTAGTACTATTGTGCAAGCTCTGATGTTTTTTATTAAATAGAAAAAAAGTTATCTATGTTTTTTCGAAAAGTACGAAATACCACATTTAAAGTTAAGTTAATTTAATTTTGTCTAGTGTTCGCTTCGCTTCAGTTCTATTGCGACTCCCAGCCGATCCATGGCCTCCATCTGAGAGTGTCCGAGTGTGGGTGGCACTGCGCGATACCAGTGACCGGTAACGGGATTTGACACTCCGGGGTGATTTTTTGGGCTGAAGAGAGCCGATCATCCACAGAAGATTACTTTGGAGATGATATGTTCCTGATTTGAGTCCAAAAAATTTAAGTCGAAACAGTTTTCAATTTTCGAGGAAATAGATGTTCAGCTGACAATCTCAAAGAGATACTGCCCACCAGCTTGGAGCTAGCTAGGCTGCCGATCGCGCTAACGAATGTAACCTTCAGTTCAAGTAAAAAATAAAAAGTCTTCACTTAACAAACGATTTCAAACTCAACTCAAAAAGACAACATTTCGATTATGAAAGCCTTATCTTTGGATATCTTGTTGTTCATGGTGTCCCGATCAACAGTTGTCCTTACAAAAATCTTCGGAAATAAGCTGACAATTTCAAAATCGACCCCAGTTTGTTTCCTGACAGAACTCTTTGGTCTGAAGTTGATACTGATCACTAGGTCAATCAGCACCAGGTGTTGAGTAGATGTCCAGATCGACCAAAAAAGTCAATTTGATATCCAACTATTTTTCGTGCAACTGGCTCCAGGAAGTTTGATAACAGGAGATTATCCTGATCACCAGGTCGATCGAAAGCATACAAACCGGGAAATAATTCCGATCACCAGGTCAATAACAAATGTCAAATGGATGTCCAGCTATTTTTCGTGCAAATTCCCCATGTTGAATTTTTTTTGTCGACCTGGTGATCAATATAATCTCCTGTTGGGAAACATCCCCAAAGAAAATGCACAAAAAATGTTTGCACAAAAAAATTATTCAATATTTAAAAGAAGCAAGGGGAATTTTACACTCAGGGATAATTTATGGTCATGATAAGAGCTGGACAAGTGAATTTTACACCTAGGATGATTTTTGGCCTGATGAAAGTTGAACAAGATGGACAAGCAGATTTTACACCCAGGCATAAGTTTCAAAGCCAGAAGGAGCTGGATCGAGGGTGATTTTTGGGTCTGGGGAGAGCTGAACAGAGGGATTTGACATTCTTCTTCTTCATTTTTTTAACCTTCCTTTTTCTATTTTCCATTTATGTTTCATTACCCATGTTGCTTTTTTTAATACTTTTTCCTAGATGAGCTCTATAGTCCCCATTTGATTGCAAGATATGTCCCTATTATTCAAACTCTCTTACTTCTTCTAAGTTTGTTTCCTTCCATCTCCCCGTCCATTCTTTCTTTTCCCTCCTTTCCTAAACCTATTACCTTTGTCTTTTCTACATTCAAGTCCAACTTTTTCTCATCTAAGTATTTCTCTAATCCTGGAATCAGGCCCGCCATCCGTTCTTTATCCTCTGCTATCAACCTCCTTGCAATCTTCGCCTTACTCTTTTACATCCCTTCTCATCTAGCCACGTCTCCATCATTACTACCATATCCCATTTCGCTAAATTTCTCATCAACTCCCTATCCTTCCTTTTCAAGCCTGCTATATTCCAGTAACATATTCTTCAATCTTTCCTACTTTCGTTTCTCGTCACTTTTTGTTCGATAATATTTCTGATTTTTGTATCCCTTGTTTCTTCACCTCCTAGTTTTCCGACACATCATTTTTCACTGAGTCTTCTCTTTCCTCATCCCAATCCCACCATACAACTTGTATCTGCATTCTTCCATGCTCAGCTCACTTTCTGTTTCTCTTTTTTTTTCCTTTTCCGCTATTTTCCTTAACTTATCCTGCATATTTCTACCGAGGTCAAATCATTTTCTATTCTGTCCGAGCTTCCATTTGACACTCGCTTATTTGTCCTCACGTCCCTCTTATCTTCTTATTTGTTCAGTTTCACCAGTGCCATTTTTTCTTCTCTTCACTCTTCTCTTCCTACACTTCGTACTTGCTCTACCCCTACCTTAACATCTATTCTTTTTAATACATCTTCCATTGCTTCCTTCAGCTCCTTCTCCTCTAATCATAAACTCTTCATCACTATGTTTTTTTCTTCCTTCTTTCTCTCTTTTCTATTCTGTGTTCGATTTTGTGCAGCCTTGCCTTTTCCTCATACTCACCCTCCCCACCTCCAGACTTCCAGTTTGAACTTTCCATTTTTTTATCCTGCCTTCCTTCACAGTCCAGAGTTCAGAGATTAACATCTTCGGGGAGCAAATCAGGAGCAGTATTAGCATCAGCTAATTTGTCCATCACGAGAAAGACTTACTTTTTGATGGATTTCGGACCTCCCTGCTCTCATGTTGGCATTATTAGCCATCTGCAAAAGTGGTCTTGCTGGAACAGGTGATTTGTTCGCTGAAGGATGTCGCTCTTCTTCTTGCTGATGACGAGCTTCATATTCCTTTCGGGATGAAGAGGATACCTGATCTCTTGAATACTGATGCATTGTATGAGTATATTCCGGGTACATTTAGATCCAACGTTCATGTAACCTCAGCATTCATCCTCTTTTCGCTGATGAGCTTCCTTGCCAACAGTTAACGATGTCCTTCCTGAGTTTGTCCGACCACATAAGAAGATGTTCTCGCGTTTGGCCGTGGCCCTTGTCTAGCGGTCGCTTTGCTATAGTCCTATTGCGACTCCCAACCGATCCATGGCCTGCTTCCGAGAGAGTCCGATTGTGGGTGGCACTGCGCGATACTGGGGACTGGTAACGGGATTCGACAACTCGGGGGTGATTTTGTCTAGTGTTCGCTTCGCTTCAGTTCTATTGCGACTCCCAACCGATCCATGGCCTTCATCCGAGAGAATCTGATTGTCGGTGGCACTGCGCGATACTGGTGACTGGTGACGGGATTTGACACTCAAGGTTGATTTTTTGGGCTGAAGAGAGCTGAACGAGTGTTCTTCATTACAAGGCGTGTCTTTTGAGCTCAGAAGAACAAGAAAAGTTGATTTTATGCTCAAGGATGATATCTGGAGATGTAGACAGCTGTACAAGTTGATTTTACCTTCGGTGGTAATTTTCAGGAATGGGAACTGCTGGGAAGGGGGTTCTGTCACTTTCATGTCTCCCACCCTTCAGAAGGATGTTACATCAATGCGGGGGGGGGGGGAGGTGTTTATGGTTATCGATTTGTTTGTGTCTCTGAAAATTTACCTATTTTGTTGAACAGCGAACTGTGTAAAAGAAAATTAATCTTTTGGTTGAAAATTCAACTGGTTTGTCCAAATTTTTTTCTTTTTTGCTTAAAAATTTAACACTTCGGTAGAAATTTCAACTACTTGATCAGCCTAAGAACTTTGGTAAGCCAAATTGAATCGTTTTGACTACAAAAATTTGACTACACAATTTTTGGTTATTAATTGATCTTTTTTAGTTTAGAAATTCTACTATTCAGTTACATTTTCTAGAAACTAGTATTGCATCTATTTTTCAAAGTATTCAATTGCCAAATAATGTAAATTGTTGAAATCTAATCTACTTGCTTGAAAATTGATGTTTTTCGTCAAAAATAATTCTTTTTGGTAGGAAATTAATCTGCTGTGCGGAAAATTTGTTTTTTTTCTAGTGTTATTTTCTATTTTTTTGGGAAATTGAAAAAGGGTAATTTTTTATTTTGATTGAGTTCAAAGGGAGGAAATTTTGTTTATTGATAATTTTTCTGTTTTTCTGTCTTAATATTTGAAATATAAAATTATAAATCATTTCAAATTTCAATACAGCAATATTTATTGAGTGCTAAATTACATTTTCATACAACGTATTGACGCATATTGACGCATATTGACGCATATTAATTTTCTTCTATTGCAGTGGATAGGAATATGTTTCCCTGTGATTTCAAATGACCTTGCATACGCGTCCGGCTATTCCAAAATATGTTTTCAGCACTTCGAATTCAGTGTTTTAATGACGTTCAAAACAATAAGCATACTGGTGTAATGTGAGAGCTGAAATAGTTTTTAATATTTGATATAATTAAAATAATAATATTCCTCTTGAAATTTAACACTCCGAAGAAAATGTTGTATGTGAAGTAGAACGAAGACACCAGTCTTAGGATAAAAAAACCTAAGGCTGGTTCCTTCGTTCCACGTCACACATGTTTTATCTGAAATATAGAAATAAATTTCCAAATGAGCACGTTCCGATTGAAAAGAAATATTTTCTAAATTACGAAATTAATATTTCAAAAATTTTGTAGAAATTTTGAAAATTTTAACTCAAAATTATTGCCTTGTATTTTTTTCATCTACTAAGCAAATTTTAATATGTCAAGAATGTTATCATTCCAGGATTTTCCCAATTCAAATTTTTTGGACATTTCATAATTTTGAGATTTTTCAATTCAAATATTTTCTTTTTAGAGAATTTTACAATGTAGCAAATTTTACTTTTAATTTCTTGTCCAGTGTTATGCTTAGCAAACTTCTTGAATCTTTTTAACTCTACTTCAAAATTTGATCGAAAAATAAAAAATAAGTCTTAATGTTTCCAGGAATCTTGAGAAAATTTGTATTTTGTCTCTAAAATTTTCAAACTTCTTTTAAAAAATTAGAATTTCATTTCAAAATCTTTAAAATTTCTCGATTTTGTTTTTATTTAACAAATTTTTGAATTTCTTAATTAATTTCCAAAATGTTTTGTTATTCTGCCATTTCACAAAATGCTTGAGAAGCTTTCAAATTAGTCGTTCTGATTCATTCAAATTTTTTCTAAAATCTTATTGAAATACCAAAAATTAAACTTTGCTTCGAAATATACCAGAATCGTTTTTGTCAATTTTCGAAAAGTTTTTTCATTCTCTGTTAAAATTAATCTTTCTAATTAAAAATGATTAAAAATTTTTCTGGGAACCTCAAGAAAATTGTTTACTCTCTTGAAAACATGGTCAAAGAATATTAACTTGCATTTTCCATCAATCAAGAAATACATTAACTTGCACTTTTTAATAGAATAAAAAAATGTTATTTTAGATGTCTTCAATAATGGAAAAATATTAACTTTTGGTTTTCAACGATAGGGAATATTGACTTTTTTTAATGGAACAAAAACAAATCGGCAAAGATAATATTTCGAACACTCTGAAATTTCTCAAAAAAAGAATGTTCCACCAAAAAAATTCCCGAAATTATCAAATAAATCAAAAATGAAATAAATTCAAAATAACAATAATTTTTTCTCAATACTCAATGCAAGTAATTTTTTGAATTTCCATATTAGTTTTTTTTAATTATTTCTCTTGTGATAGTAATTTCTTGTTCCTGAATTTTTATTTTCTTCAAGAAATATATTTTTGCAATTATTCTTATTTGAAATTCAAACAATAATTCAAAAAAAAAATTGAACAATTTCTTCAATTGTTTAAATCAGATGTACTTTTTGTACAATATTTGCAAAAAAATAAAATGAAACTTTTCCAGGTCTTTTGTCACAAAAATTATTAAGGCCTACGAAAATAAAAGGAAAAGATTGAGTGGAATTTTTCTAATTCTTTTGTCACTATTTGGACGAAAGTGATAGACAAGGGAAAGCAAGAGGAGGGAAAAGTAAGGAAGAGGAGGGTCATTCTGGAAAGGAAAAGTAGGGTAGTAGGGGAGTAGCGAGAAGAGAAGTAGGTAAGTAGAAGATGATAAGTAGGGTTAGGAGGGGAGAGGGAAGTAAGGAAGGTAGGATGAAGTATGAGGATGGAATTGGCAGTAGTGGAGGGAAAGTAGGAACACCATGGGAGAGTAAGTGGGAAGTGAGGGAAGATTCAAAATAAGGAAGGAAGAGAGATAATGGGAGAAAAAAGAAAATAGGGGAGGTGGAGACGGATGTATGGAGAATACGAGACATTAGTAATGGAAAAGAAGTATGGAGAGTCGAGTGATAGGAATTAGTGAAGATTGAGAAGGGAAGTAGGGAGACATTGCTTGAATGATAGGAGAGTAGGGCAATTAAAGGGCAGTGAGGGAGAAACTTAGAACAGAACATATGAGAAGGAATAGGGAGAGGTGAGGGAGATGTAGGAAAAGACAGCGGAGTGAAAATAATGACGTGTGTAGGAGAGTGAACAGGGACATGTGAAGAGGAAAGTATGAGAAGGGATATATGGGGATAGTGGACAAGTAGTACATGAAAGGGATGTGGAAAGCGGAGTGACGTGGAGTAGGAAAGTACTGTAGGGGAAGTGGGGAGACATAGTTCGGATAGTTGGGCTGGAGCAGTAGGGAAATTAGGAATGGTGAAGGAAGCAATTGAGGAAAGGGGTTACAGGATGGAATAGGTGAGGGATAAGGAGATGTAGAGGAACACAAGAAAGTGAGAATGAGAAGGTGAATAGGAGCAGGATAGTAGGGACGATCGAGAGGGAAGTATAGGGAGGGTGAGGAAGTAGTAAACGAATATTAGGAAAGTAGAACAGTAGGAGAGGGGATATAGGATAGACTAGGTGAGGAAGAAGGAGATGTAGAGGATGACGAGAAAGTGAGAATGAGAAGGTGAGTAGGAGCAGGATAGTTAGGGACGGTCGAGAGGGAACTATGAGGAAGGAGGAAGTAGTAAAGGAAAGGGGATGTGGAAAATTAAGTGACGACGACTAGGGAAGTAGGAGAGCTCTAAAGATGCATAGTTAGGATGGTAGGAGAGGAGTAGGCGGGAGAATAAGTAGCAATAAGGGAGTGAATTAGGAGAAAGATATGGGACGGAATATTGGTGCAGGGGTGAGATTTAGGGGAAGACAGAGAATTGAAAATTATGAGGTGGGTAGGTGACTGAAGGTACAGGAGGTGGAGAGATATGCATGCAGAGGACGGGGAAGTAGTAGAGAAAAGGAAAAGTTTGAAAGTGAAGTAGCGGGACATAAGGCAGCGGGGAAAAAATAAAGAAGATAGGGTGTTGATCAGGAAAGGGTTGCTGAGGGGTAAAAAGTGAAGTGGAGGATTAGGGGAGACGATAGGAAATACTGAGGGAAGAGAAGCAGTAGAGGAATGAAAGTAGGCACGATTGAGGAGAGAATTGAGAAAGAGGAGGGCCATACTTGAAGGCTCAAGAAAATTTCGACGCAGTAAACATTTGTTCCAATCAAAGCGGTCTCATTTTGATCAGTTTAATGTCAGCTACTTGTAAGAGCGATATTTAAAAACATTTTTAAAAATGATCCTCAGAGAAGAAAAAAATTAATTTTTACACAACTCACGTCTTGTTAAGCAATTGTTTTCCATCATGCATTCCCATCGGTATTGGTGCATTAATTTTCTAGCCACACCATCAGAAAAACAAACATAAGCCGGTTTAATATGCTGAAAACATAGCTTTGTTAGATTACAAGTTTTGGGGAAAGGAGGTCTTTCCCGATTCAAAAAAGATCACGAAATGCTTTATTCACTTACAGGGCAGAGGTCTATTGGACAGCCAAAAAGATATTGAGGTTCCTCCTAAGAGAATTATAATTTCGATTAGTAGAAGTACAATTTTTTTCTTCAATTTTCATGCGACACGCCCCCAAATTTGCTCAAATCGTCAGAAAAAATACACGTTACGAAAATGATAAGAAAAAGACGTTTTCGTAAACTTTATACGAATAACGAATAAATAATCATTTTGTGAATACCACCCAGAGAAGTCTGTTTTACTGGTGATTGAAGGAGCCCGTCAGTGAGAAGCTGGGGTTTTTCAAAAACCTGAGATGGGTGATCTCAATTCTCGAAATAAGGAAAAATTGGTCCAAAGAACGAGAGTCCTATTTCACGGGGACCATTCTCATTTTTGATAGACTCATTCACTTCGTTGTATATATCTTTTGCAACCTGTCAGCTGATGCGACAGACATCGTCAACACAAGCTGTCTCTTTTCTTCTTCATACTGAATGAGAGAGTTGGGCAGGATGTTTATTAAGATTCACTTCTAACTTCAGTTTAAGGGGCTGGATACTACGCGACCTTGATTCTTGAGACCCAATCTAACTTTATTTAGTTCTCTGCTTTTCGGAAACATGGCTAGCTAGGAATCAGAGTTTAGAAATCAAGGTTCATCACGTTTCGTAGCGACGAAGCGATCAGTGAAGGTGAGGGATCGATGATCCTGGATAAAGATAGTTACTGCGTTGATCGGATTGACCTTGCTGGACCATTGGTGGGGTATTTCGAGATCGAATTGACCTTGCTGGACCATTGGTGGGGTATTTCGAGGACGTGGGTATTTCTCGCTTTCCATGTCATATGGGAGAGTTGCCTTCTTCTCAATTTTTAAGCCGACATCTTGCTCATGCTGTGTTTGATAGTAGGCTTATCCCCCTAAACAATTCCGTCTTTACCTGAGTATCAGCTGTGGGTCGGCTTGCCAACAGCCTCGATCTCGTTTTCTCGAAGACTGGTCTTGCTTTGATCTCCACGGTGAGGTTCGGGGACAAAAATTACCACTCGGATCATGTTCCGGTCTTAGGGAGATTGGACGCCTCTCCTTCTCTCTTTCGTACCTTTTTCAGTAGATTCAACATCAGGTCTTTGGATTGGGAACTGTTCAATGGGAAGATGGAGGTGTTCACACCAGCCTTCAAATCGGAATTAACAGGGGGATTCATTCCCGCAAATGTCGATGACGATTTCATAAAGGCGGTTTTTGAGTTCCTTGAGACGAGTGATGCCTATAGGGCTGTCTCACTCGGTGAGGAGAGAGCAAGACAATTTCTCTGGTGGGAGGCAGAATGTGACGCATTTCAGTCCAGGAGGAGATTAGCAAGAAAACTGTTCTTGCAAACCAGATAGATGAGGAGATGGAGGCCTTAAGGGTGGTGGACATGGAAGTTAAAAATCAGCTGAGGAGTATTAATCACCAGTCTTTCCAAGCCTTCTCTGAGTCTCTAGAACCGGTAATGGGCCTATCTAAAATCCGGTGCACTGTTAAGGCACTAGCGTCACGATCCGGAGAGCCGCACACGGACGTGGATGCAGACCCAGACTCTCCCGCAATGAGAGCTCTGCCGGACGAGTTGGTTTGTCCTGATATACCTCTACAGATGACCGATCCCTTCGTGAACCCAGACAAAACAGATGTCATGAATCAGCTATTCTCTTTTGGGAGCAGTTTATAATGTCGCTAGATGCATGTAAGGCCAAGTCCTCCCCTGGCATGGGTGGAAGCTTGGAGAGACACCTGGGTTCATTGCATCCCTAAACCGGGTGGGAAGGGCTTCCGGTCGATACCCCTCACATCCACCTTTTGCAAACTTTTCGAGATACTGACACAGTCCTCTGTGTCAATATCTCGAAAAGTTTGCAAAAGGTGGAATGCTGGAATGCTGTTCTGCCAGGGCCCTTGCTTGATGAGATGAGAAACCTAGGGGTTCCGGTAAGGTTGCTGAACCTTGTCTCCTTTTTGGTCAGCAAACGGAACTTCTTCTTCTCATCTGAAGGAGGCAATCCGGTAACGTGCGGGGTAGGCCTTCCTTAAGGTGGAGCGCTATCAACGCTCCTATTCAACTTGGCTCTTAGGAAGCTGGGTCAACATCTCCCAGCTGGTGTAAGGGTAGCTATGTACGCTGACGAGTTTCTCCTCCGTCACCGTCTGCTCTATCAATGAGGCTGCTGCCCTCCTAAGAATAGCAACGGAAGGATTACCTCCATGGCTTGGGACTCTGAGGCTTTCCATCTCAAACTCGCGAACATTGAAGAGATGCCACAAGACATCGAAGAGGATATAGTCATCGCTGGAGACTTTAGCAAAAAAGCTTTCGAGTGGGGCATGGCGCATATGGACCCCAGGGGCAGAAAGGTGATGGAGATGGCTGCTAGAAGAGGTCTCATCGTGATGAATACGGGACAAACCACTTTTTGACGCGCTAGACAGAGGAAAACCATCCCTGGCAACTGGAATGGAATGCCGCCAAGACGGACAAGCACAAGATGGCTTTAACGCTTATCAGCTGACAGGAAGGGGTCACTGCGATGGCTCAGGAAGACTCAGGGAGTTGAGTTTCGACTCGATTCACCTTACATTGAGGATTCTGAATAAAATTTACAAAAACGTCGTTTTTCTGATAGAAAATCTGTGTTAAAGTTCTGGGTTCGCGTCACCTCTAAATATCTTTTTATTTTAATTAATTAACTTCTGTGTCGATTCGAACGAAGGCCCTAGCCGGATGAGTATGTGAAAAGTGCCCTTAAGCCTTATCCAACCGGACTCGATCTTATGAGTGCGGTAGAAAAAGAAAACACTTTCCTGAAGAGTTTTAGCCTGTAAACTTGAAGATGACCTTTCAAGGTCACGTTCATGGTTTCCCAGTTTTTCGCTCATATCTGGGATGTTTTTTGACAGATTTCAATTAACCTGGGGTCAAATCAAATATCTATCGATAATACATTCAACTAACTTCTTCAAAAATTTCTGGCGCTAAATTCTAATTTTAACATACATTCAAATATTTCAGGGCAAATTTCCTCGAATACAAAAATTCATACATAAGTGAAAAAAACACACAATTCGCTTGCATACCTAGTATTTTTTTATATCTTTCGTTGACTCTGCCACTACAACCTTATTATTTGCCATCGCTAACCCACGCACCTTCACTGTTCCGAGATTGGTCCCCCCCGTTTTTAGCATGTTTCGGGCAAATTGTATGAGGATAAATGAATTTTTAACATAATAGTTGAATTTTCAACCTAAAAATATAAATTCTCAATAAAAAGTGTCATAGTTTATATTAAAAAACAAGAAAAATGAAACGCATTCAAAACAAAAAGTATCTTA
>CAKNXH010000475.1:6575-21947 GCA_932178445.1 Andricus quercusramuli
GGGTGCCTTCCCGCCCCCCATTACACGTTGGAAAGGGGGTCGTGTGTGACCCAAGTTATTTCTGTGGCCAGTAATAGGGGTGCCTTCCCGCCCCCCATGACACGTTGGAAAGGGGGTCGTGTGGGACCTAAATTATTCCTGTGACCAGTCACAGGGGTGTTTTCCCGCCCCCCATGACACGTTGGAAAGGGGGTTGTGTGTGACCCAAGTTATTTCTGTGGCCAGTCATCGGGGTGCCTTCCCGCCCCCCATGACACGTAAGAAAGGGTGGCGTGTGTGACCTAAGCAATTCTACACTTCGTACCGTCACTTCCCTTCTTTTCTCTAAAACGGTCAGTCGTAGGGTAAAAACATATTAAACATAAAATATGTATTTTCAAAAGATCTCAAACTTTTGTTCAAAGCTTTTTTGTAAATTTTTATTATTTACTGGAATAAACGGAAAAACATGAAATTTGTATAGTTTTTTGGGGTTTTGACCTTGAAAATCAAATTTGCGGGTATTTTCACTATCATATTCGTGATCAGCACGTCAAAATACATGGGTATACGGAGTTTCAAATTGATCGGAGGTAAGCGCTTTTCGGAACTCCACCCATTATATTATTAGGATATCTTGGGACATCCTTGGTACATCCTGCATTTTAAATACGGGACATCGTAAGAATATCCTAGGATGTCCCGAATTATGGAATTTGAGATATCCCGGACTTTAAAAATTAGGACATTAACGGGATATCCTCAGCATATTCTGAGATATCTTTGAGACATTCCAAGGATATCGAGATTTCCGCCCCGTAGGATATCATTCGTGATGTCCCTGGAATCTCCTGGGATATGCCTGCGATATCATGAGAGATAAATGGGATATTCCACCGATATCCCTTGCTGTGAGGATTAAGGTTAAAAAGTAAATTCTTTAGTTGTTTCAAAACAACTCACTAAAGATTTTTCAGAAATAATAATAATTCATTCTTGAAAATTTGCAGAGCATTTTGAGAAAAAGGCAACGGAAAGATATCTTACTTAATTCTGTAAAGAATGTTGCCTATTCGTTGAAAAAACTCCGTAAAAAAATGGTGCCAATTTCTTGAAAAATAGCCAAGTTTTGGATATCTTTATGAAAATTGTTGAATTAATTAATAATTATTGTAAAAGTGCAAAGTATCGTAGAAAAGAAATCTTGAAAATGCATTCTTCATTGATTTCGAAAATAAATTGAGCCTATTCTTTGGAAAATAGCCAAAATTTTAATTTGTTCATGAAAATTGTTTAAATAATTAATTAATCTCAGAAATTTGCAGAGCATTATAGAAAGAACTCATCGGAAAGATATTCTTAGTTAATTTTGTAAAAAAATGAGCCTATTCATTAAAAAAAGCGAAACTCTAAATTTTGTTAACGAAATTATTTAAATATTTAATAATTCTTGTAAAATTACGAAACATAGTAAAAAGTCATCGGAAATATAATCCTATTTGACTCCGTAAACAAATTGTGCACATTCCTCGAAACACAGCCACACTCTGAATATGTGTATGAAAATTGTTTGAATAATTTATAATTATTAATTAATAAATAATTGATAATTATTAATTATTAAATAATTGATAATTATTAATTATTCAATAATTGATCATTATCAATTATTAAATAATTGATAATTATCAATTATTAAATAATTGATAATTATTAATTACTTTGAATGTGCAAAGTATCGTAGAAAAGAGATATTGAAAATGAAAAAAAGTCATCAGAAAGACAATCTTAGTTGACTGTAAACAATTTGCGTTCATTCCTTGAAAAAAACCCAAACAAAATAGTTGAATTTTCATCCAATAAAGATTTTAGTTTGAGTATTCAACATAAAAATATGAGTTTCAAATAAGAAGAAAACTTTCTACGAAGATACTCTAATTTCCAACCCAAAAAGATGAAGTTTCAACAAAACAATTGAATTTTAAACGAAAAAATATGACTTTTTAACAAAATTGTTGAATTTTCAAACCTACAGTTGCATTTTCATCCGATAGAGATGGAATTTCTACTAAACTTGATTAATTTTTTAATTAAACAGACAAATTTTCAAAAAGTAGTTGAATTTTCAACCAAAAAGGATGACTTTTCACAAAATGGTTGCATTTTCAGCAAACAGTTGTAGTAAAACTACTGGTTGTAACAGGAAATGTTGATAACACTGGCTACACTCGCGACAATATAACACGTACGTCACAAGAAAATAAGAAATGTACTAAAAATGCCGTACACTCGATGCTGCAGTCCGGCAGACTCCGCCCACTGCCGTGTAACCAATCACAGCAATCTACCGGATACCAACCTGGCGTCCGGTACCGGACATCTATACACTGCCTATGAATAAAGGTACACCAGCTCTCTTTTGAAGAACAATGTCGGGGATTTCCTGCAAATAGTCTTGTTCCTGAAGCGCTTACATCGAAACGTAAACAGTCAGGACCGCCTGAACCGTTTCCATAATATTGAGCAATATATGTGACTGAGCAGTAGTGCACTGCGTCCCTTCATAGGCGGAGTCGCAACCGTTTCTCGCCCTGCCCCCTCAGAAACTGCATGGACCAGCAATTCTAGGAATTCATAAAACGCGTGCGATCGCTCGTTCCTCAAAAGAGAGTCTGGTGTATATTTTTGTGCCTAGAGTGCCCCTTCAAAATGGATGTGTAAACGCATGAGTCGGAGAAATTAGGGGATCTCACTTTCAGTATGAATATGCGACTTACTTTTAACTACGAGAATCCTTAATTTAGAAACAAATACATATGCCACAGAACAGAAAATCTTAGGGCAAAAATCTTTTTTCATACTATGAACATAGGGTCAAATAGTAGTATATTGCTCATCTAGGCCTCTTTGTTGCAAACTCAAGCTCGGACAAAGTAATGTTTGCCTCCTTAGTGCACACGATACTTTATGTAACAAAGATATGATTTAAAAGTTTATCATGTTTAAAATCTGACTATAGGTTGACGCGGTCATAATCGCACAGGGGCTAAAGCGAACGCGTATGTTTAGATTACGAATATGAGCCCATAATACTCCTAGGAGTATTATTATACTCATTATTTTACTGCACACATGCGCATTCGCTGTCGCTCCTTCTGTTGTGTAAACAGCTACTGTCAGAACTATGAAGACGCTGATGGAACGCGTAAATCACACCTGCGTTACATAAAAGTATTATTGTTGATTCAATGTCATGTCTGTTAAAATGTAATCAGTGATTATAACATGGCTTTAAGTTACTCGTTCGGTTTAAGGTTAACCGCTTTAGGCACGTAAAATAGAATTTATAGGATAACTTAACCCTAGAACGCTACTTTTTCTTTTCACAGCTTTGATTGGTACTCCTAGGTTTCTCAGGCACTCGTGCGTCTATTTTCCAAACGAATTAATATTTTTAAAGTTTTTAATTTTATTTCAAAACTCGTTCTTTTAACAAATCGATCCCCGTACGTTGAACATTATTTTCTTCAATTGTTAGAAAAAATATAAACAATAAAAAAAAACAGATTTTTCAAAAATATATTTCATGACAAAAAAGTTTATCCAATACTTAAGTTGAATATTGACGCGAATAGCTGTTATTATCTCAAAGTATACATTCTAAACTATTAGAAAAAAGTACCATGGTTGAAAAAAAAATGTCAATTGGGAAACTGTAAGGGGTCAAGTTAACGAATCTTAAAGTTACATGTTTTGGAAAAAGTACACTAAAATAGTATATTGTGCTACAAGTTGAAAAAGTGAGAGATTTAAAACGAGTGTGAAGTTAGCCAGCCGAGCGGAGCGAGGGTGGCTATCACACGAGTTTTAAATCGTCGCTTTTTCAATGTGTGGGACACGATACTTTTTCTATAATTTGTTTAAAAAGTGCTAGTTTTTGTTTACCTGTTTTTTGTGTAAAAAGAAGGCGATTTTTTGTCGATTGACGCAACAATAACACCGTATTTTCGGAGAAACTGACGGTGTTTTAGGTTAGGGACGGAGTCGGAAAATAGAATGAAGTTGGCTGCGCACGATGCATGAGCACACCTGAGGCAGCACGAACACACCCGGAGTAACACTAAGTAGTTTGCACTTTATTTACTCTTTTCACTGTGCCTCACTTTTGTCACTGTGTCCATTTACTTTTTCCACTCCATCCGTCCATTTTTTTCACTGTTGCCGGGAAAGGTTGGCACTGCGCATGCGCCACGTCATCGACCAAAAATCGGTCTTTTTTTACACCAAAAACAGGTGGAGAAACTGGCACTTTTTCGCAAATTATAGAAAAAAGATATTTTTCATACAAAAGCTGTTTTTTATCTTACTGATAGCGATTTTTACGAATAAATCTTTAAATTTGGGCACCATCCAGACCCCTCTAATCGACAGTGGCAAAAAAAAGTAAGAATAGAACCGAATAGCAATTTAGAAAGTAGTTCTCAAAATCACAACGACCGATTTTACTCGAAAAAAAGATCTTACTCCTTTCGATCTGCTGGGATTCTGCTGGGAGCGAAAGGATTAAGATCTTTTTTTCGAGTAAAATTTTATCTTAAAATACTAATTGAAGTTAGAACGAAGATATGACTCGACTGCGACCACGTGGTCACTGACTCGAATGATGAATGATAATTTGATTTTCAAATTTTTAGGATTCTTCTCCAAAAATATATTTTTCATCTCGATTTAATCCAAATTCTATCTATGGTTGATATAGACGTCTCTGAAGCTCGCACCGCCTTTTTGGAAAATCAATTTCGAAACTAACCTATAATTGACGGCTCTTTTAGGGCTTTCAAGGGCTATAAGTTCTAAATTTTTGGCTTTGCAATTTTTTTATAAAAAAACGGGTTGCGCGCTGACTTCACATGAAGCTAGAACCGCCACACCTGTAACTTTGACACTGTTCAGTTGATCTGATTCGGGTTCATCCGAAAATTAAGGGCTCACTTAAAACTAGTGATCAGCACTACGTCCAATCCCGCAGACCTTTTGGTTCTTTTTTAAACGGTGCGCGCTCTGGTTCCACATGTGAAGCTGGCCCTGCTACACCTATAACTCCGAAACCAGTGCTGCAATCAATTCCGGAATCACACCAGAATTAAGGGCTAGTTAAGGGTTGGAAAGAACCCTAGGTCCCAAATTTTGAGCTCTGCCATTTTTCATAAAAAACGGATTGCGCGCTGACTTCACATGAAGCTAGCACCGCCACACCTATTACTTGGAAGCTGTTCATTTGATCTGATTCCGATTTTTTCAGAAATTAAGGGCTCATTTAGGGCTGGTGATCCCCACTAGGCCCAATCCCACAGACCTTTTGGTTCTTTTTTAAACGGTGCGCGCTCTGGTTTCACATGTCAAGCAGGCCCCGCCGCTCTTATAACTCCGAAACCAGTGCTGCAATCAATTCCGGAATTATACCAAAATTACGGGCTCATTAAGGGCTGAAAATAAAACTGAGTCCCAAATTTTGGGCTCTGCAATTTTTTATATAAGATGCATTGCGCGCTGACTTCACATGAAGCTAGCAACGCCACACCTGTAACTTCGAAACTGTTCATTTGATCTGATTCTGGTTTGTTCAGAAATTAAGGGCTCATTGAGGACTGGTGATCATCACTACGCCCAATCCCGCAGACCTTTTGGTTCTTTTTTAAACGATGCGCGCTCTGGTTCCACATATGAAGCTGGCCCCGCTACACGTATAACTCCGAAACCAGTGCTGCAATCAATTCTAGAATCATACCAGAATTAAGGGCTCGTTAATGGCTGGAAAGAACACTCGATCCCAAATTTTGGGCTCTGCCATTTTTCATAAAAAACGGATGCGCGCTGACTTCACATGAAGGTAGCACCGCCACACCTGTAACTTCGAAACTGTTCATTTGATCAGATTTCGATTTTTTCAGAAATTAAGGGCTCATTCAGGGCTGGCGATCCCTACTAGGCCCAATCCCGCAGACCTTTTGGTTCTTTTTCAAACGGTGCGCGCTCTGGTTCCACATGTGAAGCTGGCCCCGCTACACCTATAACTCCGAAACCAGTGCTGCAATCAATTCCGGAATCATGCCGAAATTACGGGCTCATTAAGAGCTGAAAAGAAAACTGAGTCCCAAATTTTGGGCTCTGTAATTTTTTTATATGAGATACATTGCGCGCTGATTTCACATGAAGCTAGAAACGCCATACTTGTAGCTTCAAAAATGTTCATTTAACCCAATAGATACAGGCTTTTTTAGAATGTAAGGGCACATTTAGGGCTTCGAAAAGGTAAAAAAAGTATCTTATTATCATTTTATATTTTTTATTTTTCAGAATGTAGCCCTCAGTCATATAACAGAAGCTGTCAAACGTAACATTAGGAAAACGTTATTGCAAAAAAATACATTATAAATTAATTACAATCACATAAATGTACTACCAACATTTCTTCAGAAGAATCTCCTGAAACGCTCTTTCACCCCAATATATTTCTACCAACCCTATATGCTCTCCTTACATTTTTGTTACGGTGTAGGTGATCCTTACAGAAAAATGCAACTTTTGTCAAACTATGTATATCCTGATTTTTCATTCTAATATCACTATTTTTAAAATAAATAAAAATTTATTGTACAGCATTCTGAAGTCTTAAGCCAGACCTGCCCAACTCGGGGAAATTCCCTTAGGGAACACATGTTCCGCGTTCCCCACTCTTTTTCCTAGAGAGCGGGAGTGGTGGTAAATGCTTGCGAGAATCTCTCCTCTGTGACGTACACGTCTACCACGCGCATGCGTCTACCACCACTCCGCTCTCTAGGCGAAAGAGTGGTGGATCCGGAACATGTGTTTCCTAAGGGAATTTCCCCGAGCTGGGCAGGTCTGTCTTAAGCCATTCAAATGTGCGAAAAGTTGGACAATGGACAACTCAAGCTTACAAGGGTACCTTTAGGTCTGCTTTTTTTTGTTTGAATTAATACTTTCCTCAATTAAAGGTACGTACCAGAGTTTTTCTCGGAAAAATCAAGAAGACGCCATTTTTACCCATTTTCGAGAAAATTGCATTTCAAAAATTGCAAAACGGATGGTAATCGAGCCGGTGTAGAACTACATCGAAGAGTCGGTAGCTCCCTGGTAGAGCGCTCGGCTGATGGCCGCAAGGTTGCGCGTTCGATTCTCGCTATCCATACTTTTTTTTATTCATTAAAATGCTTTATTATTTAATTTTTGAATAACATTTGATAAAATTATACCATTTAATGATTATTTACTCCTTATTTTCAATGAGAACTCTGTTAATCGTATTTTTATTACCACTCGTTTGGACAATTGTGCATTTTGTTAAAATTCTTTATAATTCAATAGTTTCTAGTATCTATATTATTAAATTGAAGTTGGAACGAAGTATTTGAAATGAAAATTTAAATAATAAATAGGAAATGCCAGTGGATGTAGTGACTCATTTCATAGATATTTACTAACAAAAATCAAAAGTGTCTTGAAAGTGTATTTTTTCACTTTGTTCCTACTTTAATTCAATAATATAGATACTAGAAACTATTGCAGAATGAATAATTTTAATAAAATGCACAATTTTCCAAAAGAGTGGTAATAAAAATACTATTAACAGAGTTTTTATTGAAAATAAGGAACAAATAATCATTAAATGGTATAATTATATCAAATGTTATTCAAAAATAGAATAAACAGGCATTTTAATGAATAAAAAAAAAGTATGGACAGTGAGAATCGAACGCGCAACCTTCCGGCTATCAGCCGAGCGCCCTACCAGGGAGCTACCGACGATTCGAAATACTTCTACACCGGCTCGATGACCATCCGTTCGGAATTTTTGAAATGCATTTTTCTCGAAAATGGTTCAAAATTGCGTCTTCTTGATTTTTCTCAGAAAACCTCTGGTACGTACCTTTCACTGAGGAGAGTATCAATTCAAACAAAAAAAAGCGGACCTAAACGTCCCCTAGTTAGCTATCTGTGTTTACCCTCATCACTGATCCCAGCGGCTATTGCTGGGCACATCTAGATTCGGATAGATTATTATTATTATACCATTAAGCCATTCCCCTTTGGTGGTAGGCGTGACTTGCTCGGTTGGTAAATAGTAGTGTGTACCCATATATTTTCTTCTGTGATTTTCCTTATCCTACGAATACGTATTTTTGAGTATATTTTGCTTATGGCACTTAGTAAGCTGATACCTCTTTAATTACTGCAGATGCTTTTATCTCCCTTTCTTTTGTATATTGGTACGATAATCGCTTTTCTCCAATCGTCTGGGACTTCTCCCATCTCGATATATAAATTTATCTATTCGCACAACCTGTGAGGTATGTACTCTCTACCGTATTTAAGCATTTCAGCGCTAATACTGTCTACACCAGCAGCCTTACCGTTTTTTAAGTTCTTAATTATATTTCTAGCCTCAGTATCATCCATACTGACTTTAGAGCGTCTACTATCTTATCTATATCATATAGCATTTCACCTTTGCTGTTTCTCATTCTGACAAACTCTGTACTCTGTACCTTCCTCTTTTTTTTGTCTGTAATTATTTTTGAGCCTATTTCGCTCCTCGTCGCTAAGACCTGCGATGTTCAGCGTTTTTTTGTAAATGGAATGATTTCGTCATTCCACCATGCATCACCACACTTTCTTCCTACAACCGCCATACCACATACTGAATGAAGTTCAATAAAATACCATGAAATTAATTTTTACTTCAATAATTTTGATTTGTACATGTCTTCGCATGCATACCCTCCCACGATGCAGAATAAATACTTGTGCAACTATAAAAATTTTCATGCAACTTTTGAAAAAAAACCTATAGAATGTCGGCGCGTACTAATTTTCATAGAAATATTTAGTAAATGATCTCGTCTCGAGAAGAGTCTAGATGTCAAGCCATTTCGAGTGCGCATAGCACTCGGATGGATGACCATCTGTGACGTATACGACCGAGTTGTGTATTCGCTGCGTTTTAACCTCGGTTTTCACTAATGTCGAGCATGATTTTTTTACGGGAGGGTTTCTTCAACAAATTGCCAAACTCTTCATTTGCTCATGAAAATATTCTAAGTAATTAATAAATCTTGGAAATCGTAGGAGCATAATCAGTTTTTCAATTGAAATTGTTTAAATAATTGAAAATTATTGTGATTTTACAAAGCTTTATAGGTAACAGTCATCCGAAATATATTCTTAGTTGAATTCGTAAACAAATTGAGCCTATTCGTTGAGAAACAGCCAAACTCTGAATATGTTTATGAAAATTGTTAAAATAATTAACAATTATTGTAAAATTGCAAAGTAACATAGGGAAGAATTATTCTTGATATATTTCTTTTGGTTCTGTAAACAAATTAAGCCAATTCATTAAAAATAATTATATTACAAATAATATAATTTTATTCTTGTAAATTTACAAAGCAGCATATAAAATAATCATCGAAAAGACATTCCCATTTGACTCCGTAAACAAACTGTACCTATTGCTTGAAAAATAGGCAAACTCTGAATGTATTTATGAAAATTTTTGAGATAATTAATAATTATTGTATATTTGCAAAGTATTGTATAAAAGAGTTATTGGAAATACATTCTTTCTTGATACCCTAAAGTAATTCATCATATTCGTTGAAGGAAGGCCAAGGTCTTAATTTGTTTACGAAAATTATTTTGAAAATTAATAATTTTTGAAAATTTGCAAAGAATCATACAAATAAAAAGTCATCGGAAAGATATTCTTAGTTAATTCTGTAAAAGAAATTAGGCTATTTGTTGAAAAATACCCAAAACTCTATTCGTGGAAAAATGGCCAAACTCTGAATTTGTTTATGACAATTTTTTGAATAATTAATCATTCTTGGGAATATACCAAGAATAGAGAAAAGTCACCGGAAAGATATTCTTAGTTGACTCAGTTTTCTTTAAACATAAATGAGTCAAGGGTAAACGCATTTTTTTAAATTTGCTAAACTTCTTTAAATTCCAAAAATAATTCAAATTTTAATGTTTTTTAATAAAAATAACACAGATGAATTCATATTTTCAATCGTTTAACATTGCAATAATAGCTACAATTAGAAGGAATTCATCGAAAATGTAATTGAAAGTTAAATAAAATAAAATTATAAACGTTCATAATCATAATTTCTGAATGTTCATAATTTTTATTGTTTATTATTCTTATGAAAAAAATTCTTTTCGAAAAAAAGTACGGCTAAATAATTGTAAAGAGAAATTTTTAGAAATAAGCCAAAATATTAATTAAAATTGTAGTTTTTTCTTTAAAAATAATAAGCCCATGATGAAATCATTTTGAATTGCATAATCCAAAAATAGCTTAAATTTGAAAAGTCATAGAAGTCGAAAATGAAACTAAAAAAAAAATTAAAAAAAAATGCTGACTATTCATAATTTTCCATTATTTATAATTATAATAAAAAAAGTTACAAATTGTAGTTTAAATTGTAATTTTTTAAAATTTGATTGAAAGCTATCTTTTTGAAAAAATTGAAAAAACAACACAGAATAAATTCATTAAAAACGTTTTAATATTACATCATAGTAAAAATTAGGGCAAAATATATTGCATGTGAAAAATTAATTCGGAAAATCTTAAAAAAGCACAATATCATTTTACTGAAGAGATTATTAAAACACTGTAAGCAACTAAGAAAAAGAAAAAAGACGGAAATTAATGAAAATAAAAGTTTTTACCAATATTAAAATTTGTACTGGTTTTTTAATTCTCATTAGGTGCATTGTGCGTATATTTTTTTATAAAAATAAATTTGTTCAAAATGTTCAAATGGTTTTGATTTTAATATTATAGTTCAGATAGAAAAGTTGTGCTTATTATTAAAAAGGTTATAGCTGCATGTACGTTTTAATGTAAGCTAAACAATAGCCAAACTCTGAATTTTTCTTTAAATAATCAATGATTATTGTAAATTTACAAAGTAGCATAGAAAAGAGTCATCTGAAAGGGAACTTAAGTTGATTCCGTAAACGAATTGAGCCTATTCTTTGAAAAATGGCCAAACTAAAGATATTCTTAGATAATTATTTTTAAAAACAAGGAAACCGCACACCATGTATTTCACCGGGCGTCATTTCGCGATCGCCTGTCCTCCGACAGATGAAATTCATGATGATCACGTGATAGTTTTCGCTTTTGACCAATTACTGAGCGCCAAAAGGAACGACCAATCACCAATCTCCAGGGAAAATCACGATCAATTAGGGAAAAGAACATAACCATCTCACTCACTCACCCTAAGTTGAATACGGATGACAAATGATTTTGACTTTCTTATTATTAAGGGCTCTTTCACACGATTGCAGATCAGCAAATTGCATGTAGATTGCCCACCGGTACGAAAAGGACAGACCGTTCTCCATCTCTTACACTCTTGTGGACTTTCTGCATGCAATCTACTGATCTGAAATCGTGTGAAAGGTACCTGAGTCTGATGTATAATATTTTAGAAATAAAATTGGAAACATAAGAAAGCAGATTTTTTTATGATTAACAATGAAGAATTCTGTACAGCTTAAAAATATTTCAACTTTTAATTTTAGTCACTAAGTAAATAGTAACAAAAAACGAAACGAATGACAATTTGAATTTCGCTGGCTATGAGTAGCATTAACGATCACGTGACTCGACAGCCAATCAGATGGCGAATAAAAAGGCTTATCAGCTAACTTCATGTGTTAACTCACTCTTTTTACTTAGTGATATCCTGTAACAAAGTACATGCGCCCTCTATATCCTTACTGATTATAAGCGCTTACCACGTTGACATATCTATGCGTTCGTTTAATCTCTTTTGCAACTCTATTCGCACTAACTTTATTTTGGGGACTAAAAGGTAATGATCAGTTTTACATTCGGAACCCCTCATGACTCTTGTGTCTTTGACTAGTTCTCTCAGTCTTTCATCCGCAATAACGAAGACAATTATACTGCGGTTATTTCTTTTACACTAGGTGTACGTGGATCATTTTATGTCCCCAAAATTACCTTGCACCCTTTCTGCATCTGTATCCTGACGTTGAACACCGACCCATCCGTTCATATCTCCTAGCAGAATTATTCTTTCCCCTTGATCACAAGCATTTATTGTAACATTTAAAGTGTCTCAGAAGGCGTCTTTGACTTCTCTCGGATCACAATCAACTGGGGCATAGCTCGCTATGATAAATAATCTTCTGATTCCTACCTTCATTCTAATCCACAGCAATCTGGGCGATACATATCCATGATCTTTGAGATGCTGTCATGCCTTTTCATTCATAACACAGCCACACAAAAAAAACTCGTTCTTCTGGCCTGGAGGCCAGGCCATGTTTATTATATGTTTTTGGTGTCGCTGAATCCGAATCCGAGGTCCAAAAAACCCCAGCACGTCAGGGTTCTTGCATAACCTCATAAGACCTCATAAATTTTTTTTTCAAGTCTGCGGGTCAGACCATGTTTATTAAATGTTTTTGGGCTAGCTGAATTCGAGTCTGAGGTCCAAAAACCCCCAGCAAGTCAGGGTTTTGACACAACCTCAAAAAACGTGATAAAACTTTTTTCCGAGTCCGGGGGTCAGAACATGTTCACTATATGTTTTTGTGGTCGCTGGATCCCCAATCCATGCGGAAAACACTACAGCGGGGCCAGCGAAACGTTCTGCTAGCCCCGACATTATCAAAATAAACTTTATCGAAGTGTATTATTTTCGTCTTATATTGTTCAAATTTGCGCAACCAACTGCAACCCCTAAAAACTACCCTGCATGCGGGAAACACTATGGCGGCGCCAGCGGAACGTTTAGGTGGCCGACATTATTCAAAATCAACATTATATGAGCGTATTATTTTCGTCTTATTTTGCTCAAATTTGTGCAACTACTTTCAACCCCCAAAAACTAGCCCCTATGCAGCAAACTTCATAACCAAGCCAGCAAAATATTCCACCTACACCGATACTGTCCAAAATCAACTGTCTACGAGTACAGTACAATCGTATGAGCGTACTGGCTTCCTTTCCCGAGCCGCGACACTGTCCAACATCAACTTCACAGAAGCGGTCTGTTTTCGTCTCAATTTGTTCAAATTTGTGCAACCAACTTCAACCTTCGCTTGAAACACCATCATTAATCCAACTTCAACCCCTTAAAACTATTCCGTATGCGGCAAACATTATAGCGGGGCCAGCGAAACGTTTCGCTGGCAGAGACACTGCTCAGAATCAACTTCATATGAGCGTATTATTTTCGTCTTATTTTGTTCAAATTTGTGGAAACAACTTCAACCCCAGAAAACTATCCCCTATGCGGCAAACGCCATGGCAGGGCCAGCGAAACGTTTCGCTGGCCCCGATATTATAAAAAAGCAACATCATATGGGCGTATTATTTTCGTCTCAATTTGTTAAAATTTGTGAAACCAACTCCAACCCTCAAAAACTGCCCCCTACGCGTAGAACACTATTGCGAGGCCAGCGAAACGTTTCGCTGGCCCCGACATTATCCAAAATCAACTTTATGTGAGCGTATTATTTTCGTCTTAATTTGTTCATTTCCATGCAAGCAGCTTCCACCTTTATAAACTACCCCCTAGGAGGCAAACACTATGGCGGGGCCAGCGAAAAGTTTCGCTGGCCCCGAAATTATTCAAAATCAACTTTATATGAGCGTATTAATTTCGTCTTAATTTGTGCAACCAATTTCGACGCCTGAAAACTACCCCCTGTAAGGCAAACACTATGGCCGGGCCAGCGGGACGTCTTGCTGGCCGCGACATTATCCAAAATCAACTTTAAATGACCATATTATTTTCGTCTAGATTTATTTAAATTGGTAAAACCAACCTCAACCCCCAAAAATCACCTCCTATGCGAAAAACATTAATGGCGGGGCCAGCGAAACTCTTCCCTGGCCCCGACATTATCCAAAATCAACTTCATATCAGCGTATTATTTTCGTCTTATTCTGTTCAAATTTGTGGTACCATCTTCAACCCCGAAAAACTACCCCCTATGCGGCTAACACTATGGCAGGGCCAGCGAAACGTTTCTATGGCCGCGACACTGTACCAAATAAGCTTTAAATAAGCGTATTATTTCTGTCTTAATTCGTTGAAATGTGTGCAATCAACTCAAACCCCTAAAAACTACACTTCATGCGGAAACCTCCACAGCGGGGTCAGCGAAACGTTTCGCTGGCCCCGACATTATCAAAATAATCTTCATATGAGAGAAGTATTTTCGTCTCAATTTGTCCAAATATGTGCAACCAACTTCAACCCCTCAAAACTACCCCGTATGCGGCAAACACTATGGAGGGGCCAGCGAAACGTTTCGCTGGCCGCGCCACTGTCCAAAATAAACTTTAAATAAGCGTATTATTTCTTTTTTAATTTGTTGAAATGTTTGCAACCAACCCAAACCCCTAAAAACAAAACTTCATGCGGAAAACACTACAGCGGGGTCAGCGAAAGGTTTCTCTGGCCCCGACATTATCAAAATAAACTTCAAATGAAAGAATTATTTTCGTCTCAATTTGTTCAAATTTGTGCAACCAACTGCAACCCCTCAAAACTGCCCCGTATGCAGCAAACATCATGGCAGAGCCAGGAAAATATTTCCTTAGCCGCGACACTGTCCAAAATCAACTTCACATGAGCGGTCTGTTTTCGTCTCAATTTGTTCAAATTTGTGCAACCAACTTCAACCCCCAAAAACTACCCCCTATGCTGCAAACATCATGGCAGAGCCAGCGAAATGTTTCCCTAGCCCCGACATTATCCAAAATCAACTTCATATGAGTGTATTATTTTCGTCTCATTTTGTTCAAATTTGTGGAAACAACTTCAACCCCAGAAAACTATCCCCTATGCGGCAAACACCATGGCAGGGCCAGCGAAATATTCCTTCTGCATCGACACTGTCCAAAATCAAATTTATATGAGCGTATTTTCATCGCCTCAAATTGCTAAAATTTGTGTAACCAACTTCAACCCCCAAAAAGTACCCCCTATGATGCAAGCATCATGGAAGAGCCAGGAAAATGTTTCCCCAGCCGCTACACTGTCCAAAATCAACTGGATATCGGCGTATTATTTTCGTCTTAATTTGTTCAAATTTGTGCAACCTACTTCAACCCCTCAAAACTACCCCGTATGCGGCAAACATTATGGCGGGGCCAGTGAAACGTTTCGCTGGCCGCGACACTGTCCAAAATCAACGTTATATAAGGGTTTTATTTTTGTCTTAATTCGTTGAAATGTGTGCAACCAACTCAAACCCCTAAAAACCACCCCCCATGCGGGAAACACTATGGCGGGGCTAGCGAAA
>CAKNXH010000475.1:62038-72797 GCA_932178445.1 Andricus quercusramuli
AATTTGAACAAATTAGGACGAAAATATTACGCTCATATAAAGTTGATTTTGGATCATGTCGGGGCCAGCGAAACGTTTCGCTGGCTCCGCCATAGTGTTTTCTCGCATAGGGGTTAGTTTCCAGGGTTGGATTTGGTTGCACAAGTTTGAGCAAATTAAGACGAAAATAATACGCCCATATAAAGTTGATTTTGGATCATGTCGGGGCCAGCGAAAACTTTCGCTGGCCCCGCCATAGTGTTCGCCGCATAGCGGGTGGTATGTAGGGGTTGGATTTGGCTGCACAAATTCGACCAAATTAAGGCGAAAATAATACAACCATATAAAGTTGATTCTGGATAATGTCGGGGCCAGCAAAACGTTTCGCTGGCCCCGCCATAGTGTTTCCTGCATAGGGGGTAGTTTTTAGGGGTTAGATTCGTTTGCACAAATTTGAAAAAATCAAGACGGAAATAATACACCCATATAAAGTTGATTTTGGATAATGTCGGGGCCAGCAAAACGTTTCGCTGGCCCCGCCATAGTATTTGCCACATAGTGGGTAGTTTTTAGGGGTTAGATTTGATTGCAAAAATTTGAACAAATTAGGACGAAAATATTACGCTCATATAAAGTTGATGTTGAATAATGTCGGGGCCAGCGAAACGTTTCGCTGGCCCCGCCATAGTGTTTGTTGCATAGGGGGTAGTTTTTAGGGGTTGGATTTGGTTGCACAAATTTGAACAAATTGAGGCGAAAATATTGCGCTCATATAAAGTTGATTTTGGATCATGTCGGGGCCAGCGAAACGTTTCGCTGGGCCCGCCATAGTGTTTGCCACATAGGGGGTAGTTTTTAGGGGTTGGATTTGGTTGCACAAATTTGAACAAACCGAGGCGAAAATATTGCGCTCATATAAAGTTGATTTTGGATCATGTCGGGGCCAGCGAAACTTTTCGCTGGCCCCGCCAGTGTTTTTTTCAGTTATTAGGTACTTCCAGTGTTGCACAAATTCTAATTTTGGTTGAACAAATTTAAAAAATTCTGCACTAAGTATTGGGCCCAAAAAAAGTTGAATTTGCGTGGGTGGTGGGGCCAGCGAAATGTTCCTGGCGAATCGTCGGTCAAGGATGAAACACTCGCTAGAATGTGAGTGTAACAAGGACATTATATAATAAACTAGTTATTAACTGTTAAAAACGTCTGAAATGGAACGATTTTTTCCCACACTAGTTTTACGCTTTTGTTTCTTCTGAGTTTTCTTATTTTTCCTTTTTCTACTACTACTGATTCTCTTTTTAGATTTCCTATTTTTTACTCCTTTCCTTTTCTTCTTCTTCGATTTATGGGTTGTACCAAGCCTCTGAACTTTTTTCCGCTTAATCCCTTTTTTAACCAGCGTGATACTCTCTATACCACAAACTCTGGGTAACTGAGGTCTGAAATTTTTCACACCAAATTTATAACCCGACCCGTTCGCAAGATTATCAATTTTATCCAAAGCTTTTCTTTTCAATTTTTGACCAGATTCCTCAAAATGCATGTTAAATGCCTGCTTAAGTGGTACTTTGCTATCAACGTAATTTGAAACGTTAACACCTGTTCGAAGTGCCTACTTACCGACTGTACGTGCACCTCTCGCTAGTATCGGCAGCACACGTCGAAAAAGTCCACCCAGAAAACTGCCGATTCCATGACCTCTCTGATAGGATGATCCGACATAAACTTTTGATATTCTCCCTCCATCTACGTGTAGTAATCTACGTAATAACTCATTATTACTTGACCATTTGATGTTTTCTTCTTCTCCTTCTTCTTTAATCAATTTTTTTATATAGAAGTGTCACTGTCAGAGTTCCAAACTCGAATGGTATAGGCAGTCCATTATGATTCCTTATATCTATTTCTATCGTGCGAAATTCTGTATGAAGAAGTGAAATGTAATTTGGAGATGAAAACTGTGTAACTTATGTAGATGCAAAAATGTAGTTTCGGGTATCGACAGGTATAACACGTAATAGCTGTGTCTTTGCATCACCCGTAATGTGAGGTTCACAAATATCGCAATAAACAAACATTTTCTCTGGTAAACCACGTGCCAGACTTGGAGGGTGATTAGCATAATGGGGATTATCTGATATTAATTGCTGTGGCGCAAAACCAAGTATACGAGATACTTTTTCACTGATTGCAAGAAAATGTCGTCCCTTTACCTTACAATCGTCTTGACAAATTTTTTCAGCTTTGACATAACAATACCTGCACTGTATTCATCTCTAATAGCATTTTCATTAAGCTCAGACAACTCGGCGTCCTCTTCAAGAGCGTAAGGAAGCGAGTATTTATTAAGTAAATCTTTACCGTCAATTCTCGCTGCATTCATTTCTCTCTCGTAATTTTCATCATTTTCTTCTTCATTCATACTACTCGGTACATTTGTCATTAAAGCTATGCAATTTTCCATTCGATCAGGTGACTCATGTCTTACATGAAGAAATGTTCTTGGAAATTGAATTTCTGTAAGTCCAACAGCCCAACGACCCTGTAAACGTATTTCGTGAGGCAGCTGTGTAGTGAAACGACTCGTAGTATTGTGTGGAAAATACTTCATACTACTATTGCTCGGTAAAATGAGGTGAAATTGATCGTTATTCATTGTAAATTTTTTAGATCAGTAGCAGGTATCCAGGAATTAAATTTATTAGAATATCCCATCGACTTGACAAGTAATAGTTTTTTAGAACCCTTCCCCCTACTACTTATTAATCGTTCAATGATAAATTCTGCCTCATTAATATCAGTATCTTTCTTCACTCCCGATAGTTTTCTCTCGTAAAAAAACTCAGTCTATATTCTCACCAGTCAGATCTTGTAACTCGTAAACATACGGATTTTGTCTTAGACCTTCAATTACTCGTTTTATCACAAAAATCTCTTCTGTCCAACCAGCTTCATAACCTTTCGCAAAGGCGCCTTTCTCTCTACTGATCCGTACATAATCGGAGACCTTATATTTAGGCTTTTTACAACGCAAGGCTTTTCCACCGTACTTTCTTTGAATATTTAAACGGGCGTGTGCTGCATTTTCCAAAGTCACCTCTGATGGTCGCATTCCTATACTAGAATGTCGCGCATTATTATAACCCTGTGAAGGCTGGTGTAAAACATCAGTGTAACGATGTGTATTATTATGAGTGAAATAACGCCACATACGTTCTTTTAGTGTATGATTGAATCGTTTAACTACAGCTGCCTTAACATTCGGTTCACGTACGGCACGAAATTTTATCCCTCGATTTGATAAAAAATGTTGAAAACCTGCACCGAGAAATTATTTTCCTCTATCAGTCTGAAGACAGACGGGTAATCGTTTTTCACTTCTCTCGACAATACATTCAAAAGCTTTTCTAACTTCGTTCACAGATTTATCTTTAAGAGGCTCAACCCAAGCGTATATACTCAGTACGTCAATCACCACCAGCAGATACAAGCATCCATCGTTGGAATCTTTTAAATGCCTTAAATCAACTAAATCTTCTTCCCATAAATCACCTGTATTTGATATATCGTAATTTATTTGTCTGAAGCGTCGATGAATTGTTATGTGTAGATTATATGTATCGTGAGATTTTAACCAATCAACAACCTTTGCACGTGATACTCTTCCACGCACAGCGTTTACAAGTTTTTCAATACCCGCGTAAGAGGCTTTATGAGATGGGTCAAAATATATTTCCTCTAATAATTTCATGGTTTCAGAAACAATGTTTTCCACTGACTACTACCTCTTCTCGTCCCTTGAGATTTAACTGAACCCGTGCTGCAAGGTGTTGCTCGCTTCCTACTTCTACCTGGGGTGTCAGTAATACTTGTGTGTACCTCATTACCACTAATGCTGCCTTCTTCTTCTTCTTCTGTCATTAGCGAGTCATAAAGTCTAGACGATAGTTTCGGGCTACGCCGACTACCTGTCTCTTTCGGAAAGATTATATCTTCTTTCCAGTATTCTCTATTTCCGACAATATCTCTAGACATGCCGATTTCACGAAGGATCATGGCAAACTGGCTTCGACCCACCGGTTTTACCTTTTTTCTCAACCTCAATGCATCGTTTATTAGATCACTAATATTTGCATTTTTTACAGATTTACCATTTATGAAGAGAGAACCATCTGGAGACCATTTCACACGTTTTCGTGCATCGGGCTCACAAAGTCGTTGGATTAAAATATTTTCTTTATTTCTAAAAGTTTTTGGAATAGTTGCAATAATATAATCAATATTTTTAAAATAATCTTCCCCCTCATCATCATCATTATCATTAATATTGCTTGCAAAATCCATATTCTTATCTCTCTGATTATCCTGCTCTTTATTAAGTTTTCTGTGTTTCCATGTTTCCTGGGTAAAAATAAAAATTTTCGTGAAACTTGTTGATACATTTTCCATTTTTCACGTTCATCTTTCAAGAATGGAGAATGTAATATTTGACTCATTTCAGCATCGAGCCTGCTTATAACATTACTTGGAGTTTTGGTCGTATTTTTGAGATTGGGAACTTTGTAGTTAGCACCAGAGAAGATATTATCTACAGGATTTATCGGAGAAATGTGCGCTTGCGTATTTCCAGTATTAGTCTCTGAGCCGGAACCTTGTTGTAGAAATTTTGTTACCTGCTCGCTCGGCACCAAAATCATTTTTCTCGAATGTTCCATAATTGCCAAATGGAAAAGGGATACTAACTCTCGTGAATTAGATGAGGCAAAAATATTTGAGAGAAGACTACCGATAATCGGTGCGAGTAATAACGTTAAAAATCCACCCTTCTGAATGATAAATTGTTTTTTATTTTTCCAAGTACCCTTCGATGCCGCCAATTTTCGTAAAGTATGTTTATGCTTTTTTAACTTGTGTTTTCATGTGTTTTCAAAGGTATATTCCCTGCCAAAATATTTAGAGCCCACTCGCATATACATTTTACGAGTTTTGCATTAGCTGTGCTCAGAATTGCTTTTCGTTGATTACGATCGAGACGACAGAGGGCATGCAATGCTACTGTGTTTTTTTCACCAATGTGTTTACGTGCTCAAGACGCCATTACAGTCGTACAACTGGTATTTCATCATTTCGAGCACCTCCTTTTATACTTTTGACTGGAATGTACACATATGAAAACCCGTCGTTTGAAAGATATTTGTTCTAAAACGACAATTATCTGGTGTAGACTGTTTTAAATCGAGAAGAAGGTTTCCATGAGGCTTAGATGTTGCGTCCTGATGTGCTTCTTATAAAAAACGAGGATTTTCTGGATATATTTGTCGAGCAAGATGTTGAAATTGAGCTCGGTCTCGAGGATTTTTAAAAACTACAATATAATTCGTGTTGAGTGATATATCCCTTTGTCCATGTCCCTGATGAAATAAATTTTGCGATATAAAGATAACACTAAGATTTTTGTGGAGACTGCCCTTAGTGAAAAGATCTACAATTGTATTGTTTGAAGATTCTCGCATAAGATCATCGATAATTATGAGCTTAGGATGGTCATTATCGTTAGAATAATCAGATGGTTCCGGTAATCCTTCTCGAAATTCTATGGTTTTACCGTATTCAGAATAACCCGACTGCCATGCTGAATAGTAAAAAAGTATACGATCAAAATATGTATCAGCCATGACATCTATGTAGCTTAAGAATTTTTTGACCGCAGCGATAGCAGTGAAAGGATGTTGCCAACGAGGGTCCATTTTCTATACTGATATATAATTTACTATAACTCATTATTTATAGTAAAATAACATAAAAAATAAATTATTGATTAAATTATTAATTAAATTAGCAATTGATAAATTAATTGAAATTAAACTAAAAAATTAAACTCAAAAATTAAAATCAACTTGAAAAATGATTTTTTAATTATTTAGTTCCCAAGCGGTCACCCATACAAGTACTAACCGCGCCCGACGCTGCTTAACTTCAGTGATCGGGCGAGAACTGGGGTTTGCAGCGTGGTATGGTCGTAGACTAATTATTTAATTAAAAATTAATTGAAATTAAAATTGGAATTTAATTAAATTTTCAATTTTTAATTAATAAATTAACTTGAAAAAAATAAATTAAACTAAAATAATAAATAATGAATTAATGTTGATACCAATTAAAATAAATAATTCATCGAATCTAATATTCTTTGAAATTGATACTTTTGAAAGTAATTTCTGAAAACTAATCAGCTTGTAACCGCGGAAAGTGTGGAACCTATATAAGCTTTTTCCGGTTCCGCGCACGGGCCAGGCTTTTTAAGCTAATTAGAGCCTGGTTCGCATGCCGACAATCAGCTAGTACCCGGCACCCGCGTTTCCGGATCGCCTGGATCAGCTTATCATCAGGCGATCTCACGCGTTGGGCCATCCGCGCCGGCCGATTCTGTGAAAAAACTATTAGCAGGAAGATAAAGAAAAGAGTGTGGAGTTTATGATGTGTGTAGTCCATCAAACACTTTTCAATTTGAGCAAGTAAAAACCTTTACAACCTGCACTCGTGTTGATTTTGCAAGGTCCTACCCGCTCAGTTTGAACAACTAAAAGCCTTTACAATATGTTTGCGAGTGCCCATGGCAAGATCCTATCTTATCTTAATCGATCTGTGGGTTCTTAATCCCATATACTTCCGCACGCTAGGATGGTTTAGGAAAATAGAAAAAATATCATATTAGTTAAAAGCATTTTTATTTCAGTTTCGGAAAGTGGTTGTAGATAACAGTTTCAAAGTTTCTTTAACAATGTCAAGTAATATTTTCATTTCAAAAACGCATACACATACTCTTACACACACCCACACACACGCACACACACGCGCGCGAGCGCGTACACACACGAAAAGAAATATACTTTTGGTCGGTGATATTACATGTAGATAAACATTTTTGAACATTAAAAATCATAAGATGCATTTTTGAAATTTTGTCTGAACTATTTTTTATATAAAATTAAAAAATGTTCTTCTACAATATAGTTATTATAAAAACACATGTCAGGTATATTTTGAAATTAAATGTGTGGACAAAATTTGCGAAAAAACTTTTTAAGTGTCATTAGGCTTTTTTAAATATTTTACACATATTATCTTTCATTTCGTTTGAAATGTGACCATTTAGAATACATAATATTTCACAAAAAACAAGTTCAAAATGAGAATTTACAAATTCCGGCGATAATTTGGACTTTATTTGCTGCTTAAAGTACTCAAATTTCACATTCACCAATCGACGCACAAATTCACTGGATGGCCTGTGTATTTTCTCGGCCAAAAAATATGCACTCAATTCCTCCGTGAAAGATCCTTGCAGAGCTTGACATTCGATAAAACCCTCTTCATACTCCTCATGTGTTCACCAATGCAAACGACGATGTTGACGAGGCCTTGAAATGTGGGTGCTTGAAGAACAATGCCAGGGATATAGAGTTTCTCATTTTTTCCTTGCGTCTCGTTATTTGCTGAGACTGGTGTTGTCGTTGTCTTGTTCTGTACAATCTTCTCGATTAGAATAGCATTTGCATTATATGAGGTTGTAAAAAACAAGTTATAACGTCCAATTTAATTCGGTTGAGAACGGGAGTCGTTGCTATAGCTGTTGCATCGATCCTCTAAGTAGGAGAAATTTCCGAAGATGTTGGAACCAGTAACCCTTCGACATCTCAGCCTCCTCCTTCTCAGACACCAGCAAGACAGACACCAACAACACCCGGAATCGCGAACTAGCATGATGATGACACGGTGATGCTTAATGTGGCTGCAGATGTACCATCAGCATCATCATCATCATCATTATTAGTTTCAGTGCCAGTTACAACACCTACGGCTCCCAATCTCATATTTATTGATGACGATGAGGACGTCGTGGGTGTTGAATCAAAAATTGAAAGTGTTGAAAAAAATAATAGTTCTCGTTTTTGTGAAATTGTTGACTTTTGTGACAGTGACGATGACGACAACGACGAAAACGAAGACAAAGAAAATAATTATTTAAACGACAATGACAACGAGGACAATAACATGGAGGTCAACAACGACGAGAACGAGCACGATGACGACGATGAAACTTTCTTCGAAGACGAAGATGAGGAGATGCCGTCTAGTTTCGAATATTCTGAGGAGGAAGAGGAGGATGCGGAGGAGCAGAATGTAGAAGAGGACGAGGAGGAGGATGTGAAAGAGCACAAGGACAGGGAAGCCCTAAAGCGCTCATATGTGGAGAGGGATGATGAAGTCGGTAAGTCCTTTGTTTTTTGATATCCAATTACGTAACATATACTTCAACGGGAGGACATGACAGTATAATTTATTTGAAAATGGAGAATTTATTTAAAAATTGAAAATTTATTCTAAAAATGAAAAATTCATCTGAAAATTAAAAATTAAATGAAAATTCATTTGAAACTTGAAAATTCGTTTGAAAATTGAAAATTTATTTAAAAATCAAGAATGAAAAATTTATTTGCAAATAGAAAATTATTTTAAAAATTAAACATTTATTTTGAAAATTAAAATTCATTTGAAAATTGGAAATTTATTTAAAAATTAAAAATTTATTCACAAATTGAAAATTTATTTAACAATTGAAAATTTATTTAAAAATTAAAAATTTATTTTGAAATTGAAAATTTATATGAAAATTGAAAATTTTGTTTTAAAAATTAAAATTTATTGAAAAATTAAATATTTATTTAAAAATTGAAAATTTATTTAAGAATGGAAAATTTATTTAAAAATTAAAAATTCAATTAAAAATTAAAAATTTAGATCGAAAAATCAAAATTTAATTGAAAATTAAAAATTGATTTAAAAATTAAAAATTTATTTTAGAAATTAAAAATTTATTTGAAAATAGAAAATTATTTTAAAAATTGAAAATTTATTTTGAAATTGAATATTTATTTTGAAACTCAATATATATTTGAGATTTGAAAATTTTGTTTTAAAAATTAAAATTTATTGAAAAATTAAAAATTTCAATTGAAAATTAAAAGTTTAATTGAAAATTAAAAATTGATTCAATAATTAAAATTGATTTTAAAATTAAAAATTTATTTAAAAATTAAAAATTAAAAATTAATTTAGAAATTGAAAATTCATTTAAGAATTGGAAATTTATTTCAAAATTAATAATTTATTCAAAAATTGAAAATTTATTCGAAAATTGAAAATTTATTTTAAAAATTAAAAATTTATTGAAAAATTAAAAATTTATTTGAAAATTGAAAATTTATCTAGAAATTAAATTGAAAATTGAAAATTTACATGAAAATTAAACATTTACATCAAAATTAAAAATTTAATTGAAAATTAAAAATTGATTAAAAAATTGAAAATTTATTTGAAAATTGGAAATTTATTTAAAAATTGAAAATTTATTTAGAAACTGAACATGTATTCAAAAATTGAAAATTTATTTAGTAATGAAAAATTTATTTGAAAAATGAAAATTTATCGAAAACTGAACATTTATTTAAAAAATTAAAATTTATTTAAAAATTAAAAATTGAATTGAAAACTAAAAATTTACTTAAAAATTAAAAATTGAATTGAAAATTAAAAATTGATTCAAAAATTCAAGATTCAAAATTTATTTAAAAATTTAAAAAATATTTTTTTGGTTGTAAAAAATGTATTCAAAAACTGAAAATTCATTCATAATTCATGAATAGTTTTCTACTGATGTCCATTATTATGTTATCTGTTAGCTTCCTTTTTATTTAAAAAATAATATTTTTACAACTGGTATTTTTTTGCAAAACTAAAATGTTTTTACGGTGTTTTTTGGGATAAAAATATTTTTCACGGTATTCATTTGTACGTAGAAACTGCGTCAACCTCTGTGCCGTGTGTTCAACGAGGCCATGGTAGAAAAAGATCTCGTTCGCCCGAGAGCGAGCAAGACCCAATAGAGCCGCATCTCAGCGGAATGAAGAGTCAGGACGATATAGAGTCTAGTCAGGGTGGTGAATTACCATCAAATTCAAAAATTTTAATTATGTGTAGGAAAAATCGAAATTATCCACATTTCGGTTTACAGAGTAGCGAAATGGAATTACGATTCCACTACATACCTGACGAAACAATTTGTCCGATAGAGTGGCTTGAATCAGCTGTGCGAGAAGTATTTCAATTTATTATAACTCCATATAAACCGCGCGATTTAATCGGTATTAAATTCACAGCCAATAGCTTTACACAGGATGATGCAGGCCTATCATTTCGATATGTACGTCATTGCCATTTTGAGGATTTATGGAATTTAATTTTCATGGTCACTCAGAGTGTCGCCGCGTTCCGCATTGATGATAGTTTTAAATTAATAATCGATTGTGTAAATAACCCTGTGGGTGGGGGATGGGGGGAATTGACGTGCGATGTACTCAAAAACAGATATATTTTAAATAAAATTTATAAGTAAAATTTATAAGGAACGCGGTCAGATCACAAGATAAAAATGAAGTTTGGAATCGCGTAAGAAGTCAAAATTCAACAATTCAAAAAAGTTTAGCTTAGGAATTGTGTCAAAAGACCCTTGTCGATATTCCGCTCGAAGGCTGTGGATTTTTGGAATTGGAAAAATTCCAAAAATACCTTATCAACGAGGGTATTGCACTTATAGCATTTGATTTCAAAACCTTTGGGTGCGGTGAGGAACCCCCCTTTTTCGATGGTATTACACGCTTCATCGAGAAAGATGAGGTTCCCTCACATATTATACATCTTTTGTTTAATAGTGATAGCA
>CAKNXH010000475.1:81734-96328 GCA_932178445.1 Andricus quercusramuli
TAATTAAACTGTTCACAACATAAAAGGCATGAAACTATTATTTTCATTGAAACATTCAAATAATGTTTACTTTATATTTTTTAAACATTCTGAAAATTTGAAATATTAATAACTTTTTATAATAATTTTTAAACAAATTTAATCATAGTATTCAGATATAATTTTGAAAATTCAATTCAGATACTTATTTAGCATTAATCTATCATTTTCATTGAAACATTCAAATAATTTTTACTTTATAGTTTTTTTCAAATTCGAACTCAAACGCATTACACACTTATTTTCATTAACACATTCAGATAATTTTTACATTATATTTTTAAACATGAAATTTCATTTCTGAAGATTGTGATTATCAATAATTTTTTATACTTATTTAAAACAAAATTTAAACATAGTATTTAGATATAATTTTGAAAATTAAATTCAGATACTCATTTAAGCATTAATCTATAAGTTTCATTGAAAAATTCAAATAATTTTTATCTAATATTTTTTTTTCAAATTTGAAATCTCATTTCTGACAAGTTAAATGATCAATAACCTTTTAAACTGACTCCAGAAAATGCAAGTTTAAATAGAATCAGTTGATAATTAATTAATCAGTTCATAACATAAAAAGCATTACACAATTATTTTCATTAAAACATTCAAATAATTTTTACATTACATTCTTCTTTAAATTTGAAATTTTATTTCTATACATTCAATTCATTACTAACTTTTTAAACTAATTATTAAAAAAACTGAAATATATGTACATATAATATTGAAAATTATTGTATTCAGATAGAGTCATTTCACAACCTCACAAGCTTTTGAAAAGATTATATAATTACAATAAAGGTATTTTAAAGAAAAAGTAAACCTCTATTATCAAAATAATGACCAATATTCAATTACATAACAAAGGGGAAAATAGAAAGACAGTCCAGGGAGAAACGGAGGAAGCGAACGAAATAACAAGAGAAGAAGTAAATGAGGCGATAGATAGACTGAAAAGAAACAAGGCCACAAGAGAGGATGGTATGGAGAACGAAGCGATAAAGTATGGAGGAGAAGGGATTAGGGAAGTGATGTGGAGGATATGCAACAAGGTCTGGAAAGGAGAAGGGTGGCCGGAGGAGTGGATGACAGGGCTGGTAGTACCGCTTGTTAAGAAAGGGGAGGGTAAGAAGGTAGAAGAGTACAGAGGGATCACTCTCATGCAAGGGGGCTATAAAATATACACAGAAATTCTAAGAAAAAGGTTAGAGAATCAGATAGAAGAGAAGCAAAGTATCCCACACAACCAGACGGGATTTAGAAAAGGGATGGGGACAATAGACAACATTTACGTACTCAACTACTTGGTTAACAGAAACTTAGGGAGAAAAAGAGGGAAATTAGTCGCTTTGTTTGTAGATTTCAAAGCAGCTTTTGACTCAGTGAATAGAAAAGTGCTATGGCAGGCAATGAAAGAGAGGGGAATAGAAGAAGGGCTGGTGGAGAGGATAAAGGAAATTTTTACTGAAACCAGGATTAGGGTGAAGATACGCGGGGAAAAAGGGGAGGTTTTCTGGACAGGAAGAGGTCTAAGGCAAGGGTGCCCGTTGAGTCCACTACTTTTTAATTTGCTGCTGGCAGACCTAGAGGAGAAGCTAAAGGAGAAAGGGAAAGGGGGGACGATCCTGGGTAATAGCAAACTATACTCCCTAGCATACGCGGACGACGTAGTTCTAATAGCAGACGATGAGAAGGGGATGAACCTAATGATAAGAATTTTCGAAGAGTACGTGGGAAGAAAAGAACTGACGGTGAACGTAGGGAAGACCAAGGTGATGTGCTTCAGAAATAAAAAGACCAAAATAGGTTACGTTTGGAAGATGAACGGACAAACAGTGGAAATTGTGGAGGAGTTCTGTTACCTAGGTTTTTGGTTTGAGTCAGGAGGGGGAAACGATTTGCAGGTGAGGAAAAGAATCGAAAGTGCGAGTAAAGTAATGGGCCAAGTATGGGGTATAGGAAAGAGAAGGTTCAAGGACGATTGGAGAATGAGGGTTTGGTTGTTTGATGCGTTGGTTTGGGCGGTGTTGTGTTATGGAGTGGAGGTTTGGGGATGGAAGGAACATAGGAAAGTGGAAAGCATACATGAGAGATTTCTGAGATGGGTAATGGGGGTCAGTTGGAGTTGTCCAGGATACATGATAAGGGAAGAACTAGGAAGGGAAAAAATGGTAACTAGACAAATTAAGAGAGCCTGGAGGTTTGAAGAGAAACTGAAAAGGGGGGAGGGGAGCAGGATAGCACAAGTATGCTTGGACGAAGTTCGGAACAAGGAGACGAGAGGAAATTTGGGAAACTCGAAATGGGAGGAAGAAAGGACAAAAATGAGGAATGTTTGTGATATGCAGGAAGGGGTTCTGGATTGGCAGAACATAGAATTAGAGCTATTAGTAAGACAAGGAGAAGAGAGATGGAGAAAGATTATGGATTCGAAGTACAATAGATGGTATATGATGGTCAAAGGGTTGACGGAACCAGAATATTTGCAAAAGATGAAAAAGGAAGACAAATGGAATAGGGTGGTACGGTTTAGAATGGGGGAAGGAGTGAGATCTTGTAGATATTGGATGGATGAAGAGGATAATTTGTGCAGAGTATGTGGATACGAGGTGGAGTCATGGGCACATGTGTTAGAGAGGTGTACAGGAGAGGAAGATGGACAGTTGAGTGTGGATGAGTGTGTGAGATGGATCTTGGATGGTAATGGACAGGGAGTGATGTGGATGAAAAAGCTGGAAGAAATAAGAGAAAGTAAGGGAACAGGGCAGAGCCAAACGGGTAATCCTCTGTGAAGGAAAGTCACTAGAAAAATGGTAAATTTTAAATCGTTGAAAATGCAATTGATGGTAAGAGAAAACGGAAGCCCTGGAAGGTCGCTCATACTTAGATTTGTAGAAAGTTAAGAATAATAGTATTAATATGACTGTTATCATGTAAGGCGAAGATTTAGAATATAAGCAGCGAATAAGTTAGACTAAGGTTGAAATGTAAAGATATGTACAGGGAGCGGAGGCCCTCAAACCCGTAAAAGGGAGAGATTAAATATACATACATACATACATACAAATTACATAACCTTCGTGTAAATAATCGATTTACGTTACTTAATTGAAAAAAATTCAAATTCAATATTTATTTAATTTAAAGTTTTTAAATAAATTAATCAACCAATAATGAACTAAACTGCTTACAATATAAAAAGCATGCAACTATTATTTCCATTAAAACATTCAAATAATTTTTACTTTATATTTTTTAATCATGAAATTTCATTTCTGAAAATTTGAATTATTAATAACTTTTTATACTAATTTTCGAAGGAATTTAAACATAGTATTTAGATATAATTTTGAAAATTGAATTCAGATACTCATTAAAGCATTAATCTATACTTTTCATTGAAACATTCAAACAATTTTTACTTTATATTTTTTTCAAATTCGAATTCTCATTTCTGACAATTTTAATCATCAACAACCTTTTAAACTAATTCCATAAAATTTAAGTTTCAATAGAATCACTTAATAATTAATTAATCAGTTCACAATGTGAAAAGAATTAAAAAATTAGTTTCATTGAAACATTCAAGTAGTTTCCACATTATATAAATGTTTTTTGTTTAGAATTGCATTTCTATACCTTTAATTCAATAGTAAGCTTCAAAAATAAGTTGTAAAATTTTTTTAATATATGGTATATATATATGTACATTAGGGTGGTCCAAATTTATACCTGTAAAAATTCGACTCTCTCGTTTTTGTGTGATCCGCCCCCCCCCGCGCATTTTGCTCGCTTTCCGGAAAAAGAAATTCCGTAATTTTTTTTCAACGTTCACCCGTGCCCCGGGCTTTTGAAATTAACATGGGTTTTTAAATGGGAAAAGCTCGATTTTCAAAAAAATGGAAAAAAGAAATACTTCTTATACATTTTTTGTCAATTAAAGTATTGTCACCTCTTGAGGAGTATTCAAGGTATAATTTGCACCCAATAGCTTTGAAGTATATTTTAAATAATTGTAAATTGTTTAAACAATTAGTATTTGTTTAAACAATTTTTCCCCCTGTAAATCGTGAAAAGTTATTATCTTTCGCAATAAATCTTACAAAGTTGATGAATGTCAAAAGTAGTAGTTCTTGTTTAACTTATTTGGTAATAATTTGAACAATTTTTATTTGTTTAAACAATTTTTGCTCCCTAAAATCGTAAAAATTTATTATTTTCTGAAAATAATGACACAATTAAAGGATGTTGAAAGCAATACATTTTTGAAGGATATTTGGTAATTATTTAAACAATTTTGATTTGTTTAAACAATTTAAAAAACTTATTACTTTCTGGAATTAGTGACACAATTAAAGGAATTTAAGAGTAATATCTTTTTCTACAGAATATTTAGCAATTTGAAAAAAAAAATTATTTGTTCAAACAATTTTTGTTTGTTCAAAAATGTTTGTTGATGCTTAGTACCCGAAATTCATTTAAAAAATTATTCATTTTAACGAATATGATCTGAAAAAATAACTGCTCATAACAGACTGCAAAAATGGTTTATATTAATGATTATTAATGATTATTAATTGTTTAAATAATTTCAAAGTATCTTAAGGGCATGCTCTCCGGTGATCACGTGACCAAAGCAGTCCTTGGTTATGAAATTTTTTTTGGTGTTCACCATGTCCAAACGCAATGACATATTGCTCTCAAAATTTGGAATATAGCAAATGAGACAATAAATTGCGTTTGTATATTTAGTTCCAGTAATAATTTTGGAAAAAAATTTCCATGTAAAAAATAAATGTGTAAAATTTCATAAACGAGCTTGGTTATGTGATCTCTACTTTACCGACGCTGAAATGCTCCACAAATAATGACAGGTTACGTGTGTGCAGATACTTATTTTTTGATTTGCAACGAATGTGCAAGTGTTATTGTATATATTGATTTTTTGAATGTTCAGACGACTTAGTCCAAAATTTGTGTCAGTTATCAACATACGTAAATCAGAAAATCTGAAATGCATCAAACCAAACATTACCTGCATGTGCTGCAACTCGAATGGTAATATCCTATTTTATCATTTCATAAATGAAATTTCCTTGAAATTATAATCATATTGATGTATACAAGCGTTCTCTAGTGCTTTTTATTCAATCTTTCAAATTCTAAACACGATATCTCAATCCTTGTGGACGTAGCGAGCACCGAAAAAAATGAAAATAATTTTATACATTTATTTTTTACATGGAAATTTTGTTTCAAAATTATTATCATTCACACTCGTTGCACATTCGTTGCAACGTTAAGATGCACATTCGTTGCAAATCAAAAAATAAGTATCTGCACACACGTAACCTGTCATCATTTTTGGAGCATTTCAACGTCGGTAAAGTAGAGATCACATAACCAAGCTCGGTTATGAAATTTTCCACGTTTATTTTTTACATGGACATTTTTTTTCGAAATTATTACTGAAACTAGATATACAAACGCAATTTATTGTCTCATTTTCTATATTACAAATTTTGAGAGCAATATATCATTGCGTTTGGACATGGTGAACACCAAAAAAAATTTCATAACCAGCAAGGACTATTTTAGTCACGTGATCACCGGAGAGCATGCCCTTAAGCAAAAAAATATTAGTCTTAAAATTCGTTAATTGTGTCATTAATTGCTGAAAAGGATAAATTTTCTCGATTTGCAGAGAAAAAGATTTTTAAACAAACAAAAATTGTTTTAAAAAATGAAAATTATCTCCCGTCTACTCTTATTTTCCGATATCCTACCTTCGCCGATCTTCCTTCTCTCCTCTCCCTCCTCGCCCTGTCATACAGCATTCTCTGTACATCCCTTTCCTTTCTCGTCAAATCGTAATCTATGAAAACTCCCTCATCCTGTATCCTACTCTTATTCCGCATTACCCCCAACTTTTCTTCCCAGGTCTCCAACTGCACAACCGCCACTTCCTTCTGTTTCCTCCCCTCCAACTTAATTTTCCCTACCCTGCCTTTAACCCACCCTATGCTCTGTAGCAGCTCTTCCACGCCCTCCTTTTCTTCTCCACTCTTTAGCTTCAACCCTCTTATCACAATATTATTTCTCCTGTCTGCCTTCTCTTTTCTCTCCATTCTCAACTCCATTGCCCATATCCTTTCCCCATCCGCCCTCTCCTCCTTTTCATTCCACACCCTGATCTCCTCTTACACCTGCTTTATTTTAACTTCTTTCTCTTTCCTTTCTCACTCTAATCCTTCTACTCTCTCCCTCAGCTCATTCCTTTCCTTCTCCCACCTCTGATCCCTGATTCTCAAATCCTCCCTCATGCCTTCCATCTGCTCTTTAGTCCCCCTTACGTCCTTCCTTAGCCCCCTGATCTCGCCTACCAGCATCCCGATAACCTCCTTCTCTGACAATCCCTCAATTGGGGGGGGTGAGCGACGTGCTCTCACGCTTTTTTTGAAAGGACTCTCCAATTCGCTTTTGTCCGGGCTCTCTCGGCTGTCTCTCTTCCTCTTCAAGAGATCCTGCCCGTCACTTGTGCTCGACTCTCTCTCCCTTACCTTCTCGCTTCCTTCGTTTCCCCTTCTCCCTCTCCCCGACGCGCTACTCGACCCCGAGCCACGCGTTGTTGTCCGTCGTGGCACGTGGAAAATTTCCTGCCCGTCAACTTCACTAGCAGCACTGACAGCACTCTGATTGCTTACCTCCCGCTCTGACACCGGTAACTGGGACCTCTCCATGCAATACCCACCACGGCCGACAGATGTCTCTGCAGATTCACCGCCAAATTTTTCTTCATTTTCCTTGTTTTTTTTCCTTTTCTATCACTCACGGCCCCTGCAGACACCCCTTACTCTCCCTTAACATCCCCTTACTCTGCTATAACCACCCTTGACCCCTCAAAGGCCCAAGACTCCCGACCGCAAACTCCTCCGACTCCTTGCCAACCTAACCTCACTTTCTCTATCTACCTGAATCCCACCTCACTCCCTCGCCAAAAACCACTTTTTATGTCCTTAATCCAGTCCACAGAACTCTACTCACCTCCTCGGCTTCCATCCTCACACTCTACTCACACCTTCCACACAAATTCAATAAAATCCTCTCACCACCTGTCACCAAAGACGTTCTCACTTCCGCCACCAACATGCAAGTCCCACATTATAGTGTAGGACTGGTCTATGCGACCTGTAGTTACAAATTGGCGATCCTGCCAGGATAGTGGCAAACGATCCTTTGAAGAATTAGCTACGGCAATACAAGGAATCAAAAGGCCCTATCTTTTATTCGCACCTCGAATACCATCTTCAGAACTACGGTTTTCCCAGGAAGGACTTCGGACTTCTCTACGGAAAGTTCGTAAAATAAGGAACCTGTAAGGCATTGGGTAAAATTAAGAGCTGAATTAAGTACGTAAACCCGATTACCAGAAAGTTCCGTAATAAGAATTTAGGGTACGCCACAAACCGCGGCAAAATCCTAGAGCCTGTGAAACAGCACAGTAAGACTCAGAAGAAGACGAGGGAAGAAAAGCAGCATAGCAGCAATCACGCAGCCGAGTCGGAGATACGTCACCCAACACATCCGAGCAGAGTAGGACAACGCAGACAGCTACCACCTCCCGTTTGCAGCCGTCGCCGGAAGAAAACAAAAAGGCTAGTACTTATTAATTAGATAGAGTTTCAGTTTTCTTTTCAGCTGTCAAACAAGTAATGTTATTTACGCAAAGTTAAGGTGAAGTGAAAGTGAAGTTAAGGTGAAGCACATATTAGAAAGAAATAATAAATAACAGTTTTCATATAGGAAACCGTTGTTATACTACGCGTGCTCGCTAGCTCTGCCACCGTTAATAAAAAGAAACTGGAATCCGAATTAACCTTGTATGTACTCCATGCAGACGGATTGTAGAAGTGAGGAATATAAAAAATTTAACAACACGAAAATTGGAACACGGTCGCGACACCATTTACACCCGACACTCGCAATTAGGAAAAATTATACGCGCTGGCGTTTCACGCCTATAGGGAAAACTTATCCACAAATTACGATACAAAATCCGAGACCGATAGTTCAGACAAAACTTTTCCGGAAACCCATATTCACAGATCGGACAACGTGAGCTTGCTCACTACAGACGATAAACTTGACCTGATCCTGTCTAGGATGGCAGTTTTAGAGCAGGTAGTAAAAAAACTTACTGTCGAGAACAGCAGCCGGGTTGACGAAATTTTCCGATTAACACAAAGATTGGACATCCCGGCGAAAGCAGAAACAGACACGGATGGAGGTATTATCACTTTCGATAATGATGAGGAACATGAAATAGAATCCGCTAATCATCGGAAAATAAAAAGTAACGTGGAGACAAACGATGAGAATGAGGAGAACAACGCGAACGAAGAAACTGACGCGGAGGGAAACGAGAATAGGAACAGCCATCCCTACCAATGCCATGGAAAGCAACGTAGACGAAGCACGTGAAACTGTGAGACTGCCGAGAGCTCAACCTCCCGTGGCTCTGAGACAGCCCCCTCCTGGTTGTATTCCCGCTAAGGAAATAATAAGAACCATAAAGACTCTAACCGGACAGGATGACATAGGGGTAGAAGACTTTATACGGTCAGTAAAAAAGGCACGAGACAGGTGCTCTCAACCCGACTTTCTGTTAGACTTCGTTTTAGCAGAAAGGATCACACAACATGCAGAAAGGGCAATTCGGTTCTTAGAAATAAAGAATTTTAACACTCTCTTTGATGCCCAGAGAAAAAATTTAAATCTGACAGGTTCAGTTTCTGCTCTTAGATCTAGACTAGAAACATGCAGACAAGGTCCTCCAGAAACAATACAAAGTTTTAACGGGCGTTTTAGGCAGGCCGATGGAAGAAAAAAAAATCCCTCAAAAGATATATGCTTAACTTGAGAAGAGAAATCGGACTGCAAGTTAAAGCCCAAAAACCAAGGAGCCTATGCGAGGCTCAGAATCAGGCTGCAGAGATGGAAATCTGGTTAAAAGAATCTCAACCAGTACGCCCACCAATACAGCCGCCTATGCGGACGCACCTTAGGGCCCCGAAGCGTAGTGGCGTACCTTCGATAAAACCTTACCAAGCACAGAATACCGGAAAACAAGGGTCCCGGACAGCTGTACCAAATTCCAAAATGCCGCTTCAACAAAGAATGCAGTTAAATTGCCATAAGTGCGGAAAACTTGGGCATTTAGCAGCACAGTGCTATGCTAAAACGCAGAATTTTCAACCAGGACAGTTCCAAAATCGAGCCACACTAAACCTCGTGAGAAATATCCAGGAAATTTAGAACCAAGAGGACAGCCAGAATTATTTAGAATTTCAAGACATGACTCCCGAATAAATAAACGAACAAATAGACTACGAGGAGGATGCAGAATTTCAAATATCAGCGGCAGATTATTATCCATCAGGGGTAAACACTAAAACGGATTGACTTACAGCTTACTGGTCGACTCTGGGGCAGCGATTAAACTTATTAAGGAAAACAATGTGCCAAAGAAAGTCAAGGTATTTCCCATGAAAAAATATTTCCTCATATGAAAGGACCGACACTACTCACATTATGCAACTTACATCAATTACTTTGGGAAGAAACAACTTTTTCACATAGTAGATGATGATTTTCCTTTGCGAGAAGCTGGAATCATATAGTCATCCTTTTTAACCAATATTCAAGATATTCGATCAAACCACAATATCTAATCATAGAAAACAAAAAATTACCTCTACATGATGATGGACGTTTCATGAGTGGCAACACAGCTCAAGTCAACAGAATAAGCATTGATGAACCTGACCAGGAAGTATTCATTGAGAATGATCCCAACATACCGGACGGGATTTACTCAATCAAAGGTAGTCAATTAATTGTCCCATATTACAACTATGACAGGAACCTCACACTGATCAAAGTACCGAAATACGAACCTATCCAGAATATGAGGGAAGTACATAGGGCAACTGTTACTTAGAAGAAAGCAACTATTGGACATCGACTGACAGATCTACGAAATAAAGCAAGGCTGCAACGCATAGAAGAGGAGATCCGCGAAAATGTATGGAAAGGCATAGCGTCTTACAATGACATCTTCCATCTGGAAGGAGATCCACTGCCCTGTATCGACCTAGTGAAAAACGAGATCGTCCTTAAATAAAGAAAAATATCAACATCAAATCATATCGGCTGCCGGAGTGGCATGAAGAAGAAATATCAACACAAATGGGAGATTTGATGAAAAAGGAAGTGATAAGACATTCCAAGTCACCTTATAACTCCCCCATTTGGGTATTACCAAAAAAGACAGACACTTCGGGAACGAAAAAATGGGGAATTGTCATAAACTTTAGAAAGATTAACGAGGACACAGACCAAGATGCATATCCCTTACCAGCGATTGGTGACGTCCTAGATCAGCTAGGAGAAGCTAAATTTTTCTCGGCCTTCGCTTTAAGCTCAGGTTTCCGCCAAATACCTATGGCAGAAGAATCGAACAAATATACAGCTTCCTCAACACCCGAAGGGCACTTCGAGTTCAACAGGATGCCTTTTGGATTAAAAAATGCCCCAGCCACATTTCAACGAATGATGGACGGAGCATTAAGAGGACTAGCAGGAAAAATATGTTTTGCCTATCTGGATGACATTGTCATATTCGGATCTACCCTGGAGGAACATAACAATAACCTCTTTACAGTTTTCGAAAGACTGAGACAGACAGGTCTGAAGCTTCAGCCCGATAAGTGTGAATATCTACGCCGTGAACTTGAATACCTTTGACGCGCTATCACCAAAGATGGAGTAAAACCGAATCCAGCAAATTTAGAAGCAGTACAAAATTTCAGACAGCCTAGAAATGTAAAAGAAATCCAATCATTCTTAGGACTGGCTGTCTATTATCGGAAACTTATACGGAATTTCTCATGCATAGCGAAGCCTTTGACAGAATTAACGAAAAAATATACAGTATTTAACTGGTCACTCGAATGCCAAGAGAGCTTTGCGCTTCCAAAAAATAAACTTTGTGAAGCTCCAGTGCTGAGATACCCCGACTACTCAAAAGAGTTTCTTTTAACAACCGACGCCAGCAACAAAGGTCTAGGCGCAATTCTGTCCCAAGAAGGACACCCATGCACATTTCAAGAACACTAAATGGAGCAGAACAGAATTACAGCACATCCGAGAAGGAACTTCTAGCCATCGTTTGGGCAGTTAAACGACTCAGGCAGTATCCGCTGGGAAGAAAATTTAAAATTCAAACTGACCATCAAGGTCTAACATGGTTAAATAACGTCAAAGATCCTTCGTCCAGATTACTAAGATGGTGATTCAGATCAAAAGAATACGAATATGAAATCCAGTACGTAAAATGGAAGGAGAACAAAGCTGCTGATTGCTTATCACGATTGTTTCCAATCACGGATCCTTCAGGTGAAGATGTTGAGGAAAGTGGTTCAGGAAGTGAGCTCTCTGATGAAGAAACCACGAGCGCTACACGAACAGCGAAACCAGCCCTGGCCAAGAAAATGGCCGCAGACGATCTCATATCTGATGAAGATAATTTATTGGATCAACGAGAAGGATTCTATCAGGATTATCTCGCATGGAAGAAAGAGAAAACTCCCACCCGGGAAGTGAAGAAACCAAATGCCTGCGGAAAACTGTGGGTAGCTATCACCATGTCTCAATTTGGAGATTATCAGGAAGAGTTGTGGTTGAGATTATTCAACCTTAAAGTTAAAGACTTCATAGATAAGAAACTGACAATAGTACGTCTCCAGTTCGCAGACCCAATGATTACACCATCAGAAAAACTCAAAATACAAGAAATAATAAGTTTTCTATGTCACCAATGTCCCACAATAAGCTTCCATACATGCTATAATGCTACGAGAGACCAGACAAATAAAGAAAAGAAACAGGTAATTGAGGAAGCGCACGGATCCGTTATCGCTCAGCATTATGGTGAGAACAAAACTATCGAACGAGCAAGAACAATCGGTGAATGGAAAAACATGGAATAAGAGGTAATTCACTTTGTAAAAAGATGCCTGGTCTGCCATTTGCAAATAACAACTAGGATCAAAAATCGGAGTGAAGCTATTATCCCTGATATGCCAGTTGACCCCAACGATAAAATAGCTATGGATATTTTGGGGCCATTGCCAACCACTCGTTCGGGAAATAACTACATCCTGTCTATCCAAGACCAACCCAGAAAATATCTCATTGTGGTCCCACTTAAAGACGCCGAATCCGAGAGAATAATTGAAGGACTTTTTGATCATTATATATATATATATATGTATCCAAATCTCAAACCTACCGACCAAGGAGCCAACTTTGTTTCAGCACTTGTCCAAAATTTCGAGAATCTGTTTAGGATCCGACATATCAAGACTTCCACCTATCATCCACAATTCAACGGAAGTCTAGAAAGGTCACGCTCAACCCTGAAAGACCTAATAAGAACATGCATGGAGGATAATATAGTTGAACGGGATAACACACTAAAAATCGTGACCATGGCTCATAATACTATGAAACATGAAGGAACTGGGTATTCTCCTTTCCAACTCACTTTTGGTAGAGAACCAAACATCCCTTCTATGCTGAGCACAATACTTTCAATAAAGTACTCGGACCTTGTTCAAAAGTGGAAAGATAGGCATGAAAGATATCTTAACGGAGCCAGAGAGAGAATAATGTTACAAAAAGAAAAGTACAAGAAACAGCAAGATGCAAGGATTATAAAATCACAAGGCATTTATGTACCAGGAGACCTGGTCAAGCTTATCAACCAAACACCTGTCAACAAGCTCTCTCCTAGTTGGAAAGGGCCCGCGGTTATCTGAGAAGCAATAGAAAATAACAACTACAAAATTGGTTTCGAGAATAAAACTTTAACCATCCATGCCAACCAACTAATACCATACTATACGTAATTTCAGATGTTCCTCGTCTAGATTTTGTTAGCGCAAGTGGGAGCGAGTCTAGGAAACTGCGCTATAACAAACATCAAGGAAAACATCTTTTTAGAGGAAGAAGGAAAAGCCCACCTTTACCACGAAAAATGGAATCTCATCATATCTGTGAACACAACCAACACACAGCAAAGATCTAATCTTATAGCCAACACACACGAAGTTGCAGTGAAAGCCTGTGATTCTAGCTGCGCCGAAGATTACGAGATAGGAATGGTAGGTGAACGGTATGAACGAATAGACCAAAGAGAAGAGCTACTCCAACAGGCCATGGGTATTCGACGAACCAAAAGAGGATTGCTCAATGCTGTGGGAGAAATATCTAAAAGCTTATTCGGAACCATGAGTAACAGTGACCTTAAAGCTATCAATAAAGAACTTGACCAACTTTACACAGATAATAAGGATTTAGCTATGGTAATGCAAAATCACACTAAAATCCTGAAGTTATTGCTGGACTCTTCATCGGCTGACTACAAAACTTTAGAAGGAAAGTTGCAAGCCGAAGCTGAAACCGCACATCTGATTAGAGGTAGTCTGAATAACAACACCAGAAATTTGTACATAGCTTCTAAATTGATTGTATGCGGAATCCTGATTGACGAATTACATGACGATATCGAAACGGCATTAGTTGCCATAAATAATAGCAAACATGGTATAGTTCATCCCCAGATTTTTACACCTAAAATATTAATGGACACGATCCAAGAGTTTGAGACCATGCATCGAACTCGTTATCATCTTCACGCAAACGCGGAAAGCTACCAACACATCCTCGGCCTCAGCGAAGTCAACGTAGCCTAGATCAGGAAAACTCTGACGTATGTCATCTCGATACCCGTACTCGAGAAAGAAGAATATGTGATTACTCATGTGATCCCTGTACCTCAGTTAATACGAAACACTCACATATCCCTCATACCCGAACACGAATATTTATTCACCAGCAAAACTTCCTACGTTCCCACCGATCGCAAAACACTCAATAAATGTAAGTAACTTGCCGAATATAAAATTGGTAACCGAAATCAACCCAACTACAGGCTAATAGACACGAATAAGTGTGACGCTAGTATTCTTAAGAAATATCAAGACTCTGTAGAATGTAGCTTTTCACCTTTCAAACTACATAGTGAGAGTTATATACCAACTACGAAAGGTTACATACTTTTGCTCAGTAGAAAGCTGACTTTAGATTTTCTCTGCCAAGACTCTACAACCTCGATAGAAGTAGATATTAACATTTATATTCAGGGTTCTGGTTGTAGAATTATATCAGATAATGTACAACTTTATTTAGAGAAAACGTCTACCTACGAAAAATCCATTGTATTAAACAAGACGTACAAAACACCTTACGATAAGAATTCGCTAGATACGCTAGAGAGCCACCTAATAACTGTACCTCGACAACTAGATGTTAACGTGTTAAAGCAGATGAGACTTAGCCTAGATGATATGCAAAACTTGTTTAGCAAGATCGCTTCTCATCATAGAATACAGACTTGGAAAGAAAAGGCGTACGAATGGTTACAG